>KB670837.1:26594-183807 GCA_000349105.1 Anopheles epiroticus
CCCCCCCGCTCCTGACGGTTCGCTGTGAGCGTAAAATAATTTTCGCCCGGAAACCGGTGTCCGGTTGATTGTTTCCTTCCTGCTGCGGGGCGAGATCGCTGACGTACCGAGGCGCAGAACGTAATCAAATACGTTCAGGGACCTCTGAAGGGTATGCACGGTCGCAGTGCGCGGATTTGGCCGCAAATCACAGCCACAGGCAATGCTGGAAGCACTTGAAAGGATTACACATGACTGCACAAGGGTAGCTAAGCGTGTGATCCCTTATAAAGGTAAAATTTTATCAGATATTACTTTTTTTTTAATAACAATACGGCCTGGCCGTTGCTACAGAATAGGAAAAACAAATATTATTTTGGAAAAAATAAAACAAATATTCTATGATAAATTTTATCGCAACATTTTTATATTGGTCGGTAATTTGTTCTGCGCTTTGTTATATATTTGACGTTTAAAGTTTATATATTAGACTCCTCCATTCGATTTTCATTATATATTTACAATTCTTCATTACAAAACCTTGCTAGGAATAACGGAATAGAGCCGAACAGGTTGCTGCAACTCTGACAACAATGAGTACCTTCGTTTATGAACAACTGGGAGTCATCTGAGGCCGTCCGTTTTACATCTTCAATCGAAATCTAGTGTTTCTTCAATTAAAAATTAATCACAACAACTTATTTTGGTTCACCAAGACCAAAAGGCTCATCCAGGGGAATGGCGTTTGGGTCGATCAAGAGCAGAAGTAATTAAAGAAGAAAAAAAAACAGATACTCAAGGCAAGACATTCACTTGGCAGTAACTAGTCCTCCAAAAACCCTGATAAGATTCTTTGATGTAGGGTCATTTTATGTAAGTCCCTCAGTTTGAGAACTTCCTTGATGATTCACCAGCCTGCTGGCCTTTATTTCAACCATTCTACTCCTAGTGGTTATTAAGATGCTTCCAAAGAATATGAATTCTAAGTGCAATTCATGTTTAATTCAAACTTAAGATGCAACTCTGAAATTTCCATTTTCGAACATTCAACGCTTGAAGTCTCCCCCATCTCGGTCCTTGGGTCAGTGTTGCACAGTCACTGCCGGGGCCTAGCCGAACCAGCTGGCAACGTCGCATCGCGTCTGACAAATGAATTCCTTCCAAACGGTACCGAACCGAAACCGAATTGCATCCGCACGATTTCCATCTCGACAGCTGCTGCTGCGGATGGAGGAGAACGTTTTTATCCATTCATTTGTCCATCATCGGAACGGAAAAGCGAACGCACTTCTGAGCGCCCCGGGTACTCCATGCGGCTGGTGATTGATGTGCTTTTGATTGCCGAACGGTGGTTAGCTGCTGGTGGTAACTTTATCTACCGCTCACCACGCTGACTTAAACGCTGGACGACATCCCTACCGAGTACAGAAATGTTTTTTTTTTTTTGCTACTTGATTGCCCCAAACGTTCGATGTATCCCAATGCCACCAGTATTTAATTTATTCAATCATGTAACTGCCGGGCCGAGAAATAGGCCGACGATTTGGTTTTGATGGCATCGTTAATGCAGGTACCCGTGTAGGTCCCTGAGCGCCTACAGCGACTGCCACCCGATTTCTGAAAAGCAAAACAAAAGCGGAAAAGCTGTCAATGCCAAAGCAAAGCGATGGCTGGTTATGACAGGCTGGGTGAGTGATTAATCGCATCACGCCAGCCACGGTTCGATAGTTCAATATCTCAATCTGCGATCCACCCCGGGAGCGACCCCAAAACATTCGATTGGACTCAAAGTAAACCGGCCGACTGCTGTTTTAAAGCTCTTGAGACGAGGCAGAGAGGTAGGGAAATTTATTACGAGGAAGGGGGAGTGGGTGTCGATTTAGGCAATCCCGACCAGCGAATCGATCGTGATAATGCAACGCTTTTAGCTGCCTCTCTCTGTCCTTCTCAACGGTCCATCAATCATTCTAAAAGGCGCTTGGGACACGCAGCGTGGAACCCTACAAATGTTGCCACCTCGCTTGCACATAGCTGGCCAGGGTTTACACTGCGCGCTCAATTACTTTCACGCCGCTTAACGTCATTTGAGACCAAAGTTAAACTAAACGCTGGTGATGCTGATTGATCCATGCAAATATCCATTAGACGCAAAATCGAGCCATTGGTAAGGCTACCAAAGCTGCCAAAATAGCACACCTTTCAGCGCTTATCCGCATTAGCATGGTGAGGTGAAACTTTTACAAACAGCCCTGTGGAAGTGCGAGTGACCTCCCTGAGCCCGTTAGCAATCAACAACCGCACAAATGTTAATCTGTTAGAGATTGAGAAACCGTAACAGTTTTTTTTCTCTACTTTTTTATCAGCAAACCCCCCCCCCCCACCCCCACCCCAACTCTCTCATCGAATCAACCATTGACACACACGGAAAATGACGATACATGTAGGCAGCGCGCAAAACCCCAACTCTCTCATGCGGTCAAGAAAGGTTGCGGGATTAACATTCCTGCGCTAGATAAACAGCGCGACCCGAAAACTGTTGCCCCAAACAGCAGGAAAGGACACTCTAAAGCGAAATATCCAATTAAACCAACATTCCACCATCCGACCGGTGAATGCCGGCCCCAAAACGGACCAACTGCCTAAGCGACGGCTCGGGTTCGCTCTCCTTTCATCCCGAGCAATGATAGCGAATAACTCGCTGACCACTGCTGATGAGATTTTAATCTCCCCACTCCGGGACTCGCATTTCAGCAGCCTTCTTCCCCTGCTCCATTGAAAGGTTTCGCTTTGGCTGGCAAGGAATGCAGCGGGTTTGCGCGCCTTTTGCAACATCTACGGCAACAAAGCGGTGCTTTGAATCTGAGCGGAACCCGTTGCCGTGAATGGGGTTATTAGCGTGAAATTTAATTTATAATCATACTGACCATGCACGCTGGCCGAGGTGGGAGGGGAGTTCTTTGATACCGGTAGTAATTGGTTGCGGTGGTTTGGAATCTTGTGATGTTGCTTTGAATTGAACCCTGAGAATGGTTTTTGCAACGCTGCAGAAAGGTCACTTGATCAAAAGGTAACAGCAGTGCAGCGGTATTAGATTTTATAACACGATTTTAGATGAGAATTATAACTGTTTTCAGTTTATTTGACTCAGCGTGAGTGAGTTACTGTGAAGGTTTGATTCTTTAAATCCCTTTTTAAATCATGCAAAAGATACAAACCACCCACACACGCTCCCTCACCGTGCACCGCTCTAAGCACGAAGCTAATGCAGCAAGAATATGATCCCAGCTCGCTATACCAAAACACTTAATAGTCCATAAAAGCGTTTTAAATGCATTTTTATACGTTTCAAGTTTTAGTCAAAATATATTTCTAAAAACCCTACTAGTGGAGGCGCCCGGTTGTTTTAACAAGAATTAAGGCGCTACTAATCATACGGATGGAGGTGCCTGGTACTTTACCTCCAAAGTTTAACACAATGTGATTTTGGCTTTTTTTTCATAAACCGAAACTGTAAAGTTTTCAAAACTCATTATTGTTTCTTATTTATTTAATCTCTTCACTTGTGTCTCCAACACTAACTAACTTTTGGTTCTTTTGTTTTGTTTTGTGTTGTGCTGTTTTGTTGTTTTTGTCTTCCGAATTATGGTGTATTTTATATGTATCATTTAGCCGTATCAATAATTATTTCTTTGGTTCAGCTATAACCGTACGAAGTTTCCTCCATTAAGAACCTTAAGATGTCCCGAGTGAAGCAAATTAATCACTAAGCTTTATTTGAATACAGTATCAGGTCTAAAAAATCATGAAATATGATAGGAACCGTCTCAAGTACGATCATGCAGTACGTTATTTCAACATGCATAATCTCTCTAAAATAAACAAAACTATAACACTTGTCGGTTAACCAATATTCACTGCATGTACATATGGTAACAATAAATAATAATGCCACCAGTTGCATAAATATTACCAAAAGGCAAAATTTCATGCAGCCACGTTTCAAGTGGTTGAAACATTGGTAACACATAGAACCAGGATCAACGGGTAAATTGTATCCACTTAAATACCAAAATGCTCATCGTCGAACATGTAAAACGAAATCTATAAATCAGGTAGAATGAAAACCATAAAAAACAGGATCTTGAGAAAGCCACAAAAAGAGACCATGCAGGACACTTGATACAGAAAACTTCACAAGTAAACAGACATAGGCGCAAAGTAATGTCATTACGTTTGGAAACGCTTATACCAAAACCCAAAGGTAAGGAGAAAGGAAAATGACCAGAAATCGTCCTTTCCCACGGTAGAATATCTGGAATTATACAGATAAGTTGAAATTTAGAAATGTGTAAACACTTGCATTCTAACATCCAAGCAGCACGGACGTGTTTTACTTTGCTCTTCCACTTTGAAACTTCGGAAACTACACTCTCCGGTTATCCCCGAGATAACACCCTCCTATCCTCATCTTCTCCCTCCATTTAATTTTCTGCTCCGAACAATACTGTTTGAAGAACTTGCAACTTATTCAACCGATCTAGATATGTTTGACTATGACCCTTTGCACACTGCCGACTGTAAAGTGGTTCCTTCAACAAGAGTCTGCATCACACTTGGATTGTTCTTCCTTCCTTCCAGAAGCTTCCAAAATATGTCCACTTCGACATCTATAGCGTAAACATTTGGGCAAACTTTTACCAACAGTTGGTAGGATATTTCCGACATTCGATTTTAAACCTTTTAAGAGGTAAGATTAGGCCGATGAGCACAAAAAATACACACGTTTAAATATCAATCTCACCTGCTCTTTCTGAGAGAACTAAAGTCCTTTTGCTCAGAGCTTCATCGCTGCTTGCTTTTGGTTTTGCTTCAATCTTTGCCCAAATGTAAGCATGAAAAACGGTTACCTACCCAAACGCTCGGGCTTGATGCTCGGGGTGCTTTCTTCAATCACCTAATGGTGATTGGTTTCTAACGTCATCCACCGTCATTCGCCTTCTCCGGAAGCAAAACGGGCAGACCGTCCCAAGCGGGCTATAAATAGCTGCCGCTGCTTAAGTGGTATTAAATTTGCCATTTTCGCACATGTGTGCAGGACGGGCGGTGCTTCCGCTTGACGGAGGAGAGGGCTCCGCAGCTTTTTACAAGCCACAAAAACTTCTCCACCTTTAGTCAAAATCCAAACTCCCTAGCGGTGTCAACTAAACCGTGACCATCCATGACCACTGACAAAATCATGATTACCCCACCGCAAGACGGCAGACACAACCACCATGGTTAATGCGCATCGCTTCTGTTACAATACCCATCCCCCCACCCCCCTCGTTTCCCACCATCACATAGCCCAGAGCGATCAATTTTCATTTTCCCTCCCGAAGGTCACGGCACGTCCCGGGCTGCAGCACTTTTCGGCAATTTCTCCAAGTGCCGGAAGAGTAATTAAACTTTACAGCACGGCTTCATCCTGGACTGGTCCCGTGCAGGCAGTGTGCAGGAAGCTCACTTTCCACGCCTCGGTGCGTGTCCTACATCCACCCGGCCCGGCCTTGCGCCCTGAAAGATCTGAACGGAACCAAAAAAAAAACACCGTCGCCTCCAACATCCTGCAGCCAACGTTCACGCAAAACCCAACATGACAAAAACTGACGGCGAATGGTTTTTCTTTCGGGCAGCCGAAAGGCAAGCGAAGGGGTGCGGAAGTTGGGACAGCACAGCAACAAACATCTGAAAGCCAGAATCAATAACTTCCTCATCAACTTCTTCGTCAACTGAGTGACTTTGACGACGCGCGTGGTGCCTTGGTTTTTTTTTTTAGTTGAATTCTGTGTTTTCCTTCCCCAACCGAAGCTTCTCTACTTACGCCGCCATGTAACGGGGGCCGCCGGTGGATAGCGAGCGCCTGCCTGTATGGATGCTTGCACACCGTTTCCCTCACAGCATCCAGTTGTTTCCCCCCGCGCTGGCACGCGTTAGAAGTTTATTAATTCCTACAGCCAGCCGGGGCCTCCGTTCCACCTCATCGTTTGATCTTTGATGACATTGTTCCGCTGGTGCTCTGGGGCAACATTCAGCGCCACAGCCATTTCCACGTAAAGCTTCTGGGACCTGCGCCCTCCTCCCTTCTGGCTACACTCGCTTCTTCGCTCGCAATAGATGTTATGAAAATTCATTGATACGTCTACACAAATCACGGCCCGCTCGCGCAAGGCGCATTATCTTGCCACAATCTTTGCGCCACCAGCTCCCCCCCCCCCCTGCACCCTCTTCTCCACCAATACATAGCCCGAAAAACGTAATGCGAACAAAGCGCCAAAGGGCGGGCGACACAGCGCGTTTGCTTTCGAATTGTTTCACCCATCCTCATCATGCGCTCATCAGCCGCCTTTGCCGGGCTCTAGGTGGAACGAAAACAAGCAGGCAAGTGGAATGGTGGAGGACGTGGGAAAATAAGCATTCACCGGGCGGTAAAAGCGAACCAAGACAAACAAACACATAAATCCATGAATCATCGACGGTTTGCCTGCGGGAAGGGGGTGGGTGGGCGGTACGCGTGAAAGCGCAACGCTCAGCAGGAAAATAAATGATCGCACAAATCAGTTCCAGCCGAGCCGGAGCACCCGTTGGCGGACTGAAACGTCAAAAATAATACTAAAACAGCACACATACACACAGACGCACGTACACACTAAGGAGCGCGTCGGGTAGGCGATTGATTTTTGACTTCTTTTTATTTTGTACCGAGCGCTCCTACCGGGGCCTGCCTAATCAATAAACTGGCACCGTCATTGTGGGGGGTGGGGGGGGGAGTGAAAGAAAACCCGCTCATCGCTGGATGACACGACGTGGAGCGGAGTGAGTGAGCTTCTTTTATAGCTTGGTTGTCCTTAATGGTGCTTAAAGCTCACACAATCATCTTTTTGTTATTGAAAATCACAACAACAAACAACAAAACAACAACAAAATAAACTGAGAAAGTGTTTAAATATTGGATCTCCATATAGCATCCTTTAAATGATTTAAAATCACAACTAGCTGCAAAGCTGATACACTTGCTTCATGTTTTTGGATTAATAACAAATTTCGCGGACCTCAGGACTTTCCGGTACCTCAGACCATGTGAAGATGCACCTGTTGACCAAAATAGGCTTCGGAAGGACCCTTTTAACCAGTCCGGACGAAACTCTTCCCAGATGAGATCCAAGTGGCATCAAAAGAATTTTGTAAGATGGCAGAAAGAATCTTCTTCGTCAGAGTATCTTGTGCACCCACTGCTCGAAGATGGCGAGCACATTGGCGTCGTCTACCATTCCTCGTGCTCGTAGAGGAATACTGGTCCTATTGATAGGACCTATTTATTATGGATCTCAGGACCAGAGGAGAATGTTAGCCTGGCGGCCAAAATTTCTATTAAAAATGGGTCTCGGGGGTTGCTCAGAGCTCGTAGTAGACTCGATTTTCCTGAACAGTGTGCCTTCAGATTTCGCTACTCGTACTATTATCCCAGGTGACTATCGTACAGAGGTATCAGAGCTCCTCTATCACCTCGTTGACATTCTTCAAACCAAAGAACAGCTCGGGTTAACATCCACTACCTCGGCCCACTCCCCGCATGATGTCCTCCAGAACAATGATAGTAGTAGGAGAATTCGTCCCTTTGTTTCCTCGATGAAATTCGACCGGTTCCGGTAAGATTTCGATGAAATTCAAACTCTCGATGCACTGCATATCGTCATTATGACCTGATGTTCCTTAACTCTGTCCGATCGATGGTATCTTACGATTCCTTGAAAATCAAGAAACAGTGTCTAATGTAAGAAATTTAAAAAATAATATTTCTACCTGAATCAACAGTAAATCCTGTAGCGTCTACGTCTAAAAAGAAATGTGTTAACCCATTGTAAGGGAATAGAATGCATCTCTTGCATCATATTCTAGTGCTGCTTTTCCGTGCAGTAATACTGCATTCCAGCTTGTCTCTCCCTTTCTGACAGCTTCCGAAGGATTATCGCACCACTGCTAGGCAAACGGACGAGCTTTATCCGCGTGGAAAACGATGACAACACGATAGAGTGCCGGACGGCAGCTGCATAGTGCGCTATGATTCTGTTCCTCCAAAACTTTATTTCTCTAGTCGAGCTGGCCCTGCTACAATGAAACGTCCGTGTTACTCCTTTTCTCGAAAAGGAAAGCGAAAGAAAGCACACCCGTCGAATGGATAAGAGCATTCTCTTGTGTGCCAATGCGTGGCGTGGAATGTGACGGAAATCCGAGCCGCAGTCTCGGGTGGCACCGAAACCGTTGCATTACTTAATGTGTCACACCGGCCACCGGGTCCGAGGTTTGCTTCGTAGTTTGGGGGACAAATTTTGACACACTATCGGTTCTTTCGGAAGAATGAACCGGTGTGTAAGTGGGTCAGAAATCCCCTAGGAGGGAAAGAGAAAATAGAGACAGAAGACCATCCTTTGCCGGTCGATGCGTGTTTCATAAATCTTTTCACGAACCAAAACACTGCCGCCTTCTCGAGTTCGAGCTCACACCGCACCGCTTGGACGGTTCGTCGTGTGCTTTCTCGCACACTGCTTCCCTCGTTTGCGTTCATTTCGTTTATCCTTCCTCCATAGCCAAGATCAATCATGGTTCATGAAAATTCAACAGGACGAGGGCATATTCCGAGGTTTCAGCTGCAGCCCTCGTCCAGTCGCACCACATCGCGGGGAGAAACACTTGAAGCAAGGAGAAGGGTAGGAAAAGCAAGCAAATCCAAAGGATCTTCCCTGCCACCTTCCTCCACCTCGTCGCCCACACACCAGTCACCCTGCTCAACTGTTGCAGCTCCTGAGATGGCCCGATGGTTCGGTTCGCCTTTGCCTTGATTGATGAAGCGTGCAATCGAATGGTGATGAGGTGTAGCACGAAGCAGAATCGCACAACTTTGTTCGCTCACCACACAGCCCCCTTAACCATCGCCCCTGAACCCCCACCGCCCATCAAAAAATCATCGGGTGGAATTGGAGGCAATAAGATGGGCTCCCGGCCAATACCCACCGCACGCACTGCAAAGCGAAATTGGGAAGGAAGTTTGGCAAACAAACTTGAAGCGCACCATGTGCCCTTGGGAAATGTGATGGTCAAGGTGGAATTAAAAACCAATCGCAGCTAACCGGATCGGAGTGAAATTTTTGCTGATTGCAAGCCATGCTAACGAGAGGCCGAAAGAAACACTTCTGGCTCCTGCCAGCAGTGCATGATGGTGATCAGCTGGGCTCTTCTTTGGAGCTCTGGTGTGTCCCCTTGAGAAACGATTCAAATATTCAATTTATTTCTATTTCTGATTATTGCGCATCATAACTATCTCGAAGAGCAGCAGTAACATCAGCGCACTGCATCCACAGCGACACACCGTTCTGCCAGTTTGTGTGCCTCCGGCAGTGGTCCTTCGAGCCGGATGCATTGCAGGCACCGGGGAACGATATCACCGAACACTCCGGGATTACAATTTACTGCTGCTTTGTTGCCGGTTTGCCGGTACCTGTCAGCCTGTCAGGCAAAGGGAAGCGCACATAAATAAATATTAAAACAGTTTGCTTCCGCAGCACCGTGGCGCTCGACCGCTCTCTTCCCGCTTATACCGTCTTCCAGTTGCTCTGCACCTGCAAAACTGTCGCACAGTCTCTTGTGTAGCTTTTGCTCTTATTTGTGCAATACTTTTTTCGGTGAGCTCCCGCCCGCCAAGGTACGCGCGGTGACGAGTTTGCATAAATTTTTGAAACACATTTTTCACAAACGCTCGGTGCGGACGAATAGACACAGGGAACTTGTTTGTATTTTGGCACGTGAGTGCGAACGTTTACGCATGTGTTTGTGTGTTTGTCTTTGCCGAAAGGTATGCTATAACCCATTGAACAGTTTGCACACGCACTAGATAAGACGCTACCCGAAACTGTGGCACTGATTGTTTGTTTTCAATTTCCTTGCACTTCCTCTACCGTTCGGTTCGGTGGTTCCCAGTCGCAGCATCTGACAGGTGAATCGGTGCAGCAAACAGGCACTAAAGCAAAGAGAGAGGGGGGGAGAGAGAGAGAGCGAGTAAAGCAACGAAGATACGATCGGAATCGGCAAACACAACCTATTGATGGATTTCCATTTCCGAATGTCGCACATTGTCGATGGTGGAGGGTCGCGTAACCAGCGCTGCAATTCTTGCTTCCTACTTCTGGCTTTAGGAGCGGAGACGACGAAGCAAGTTCATCCATAAATTACGTATCGTTTGTTCTGGGACACTTGCCTTATAACTGATACCGAACCTCCAGGAAATTAAAATGGAAGCGACACCGCAACTACCTTTAATGACCTTGGTCAACTGATCTGGAGACTTTGAAGTTTATGACATCTTATCCTTGAAGCTAACACCTATCCTGCAAGTCCAGAAAATGATTTTTATTTCTAAGATTTCAACTCCATGCCCGTACAGGTACAAGAGATCATTCAGAACCGGTGTAACACATAGTTTGCATACTTTAAGGCGCAACAGAAATGGGACGATAAAAATGCTTACTTTTTCCAGATGATTTTATCTACTTTATGTTGGATCGGAATATGACACCATTGGTTTCAATTACTAGATTAAGCAACTACAAAATAATGTTAGCCATTCATCAAACTTTCTCATTGCGAGTTTGCTTTCATTACGTAGTCTATGGATGTACATGCGGGGACATTATGGTTGTTCCATATTCTCGGGTATAGATTTTTGCATGGCGTCTGAATGCTCCACTTGGAATACCAATTATATGGCGACAAAGGCCTGTGCCGAAATAGAGAACCCACCTACATACACACACAAACCCAGGCGGTAGAAGGTTAACGAGCGTGTCCCATACGAGTGTGTCCCACATGCTTCACACACGGCAGACAACCGGCCGCCGTATGTTCGACAATCGATAAACGACCTATCGAACCAGCGGCACCGCATGTTGGCAATGAGAAAGGGAGAAGGGTGGACACGAAACCACCGGTGAATGGCAAACAACTTGCCCATGTAGCACAGGGCGAGGACAAACACGCGGCATGCCCAATCTTTGGGCTAGGCCACCTTTTTTCGTGTGCCAAGAAGTGCACGGGGCACCTTCGCCAAGCCGGCAGGGAGAAGATGTCCCAATAAGAACGAGCGTGTGTATGCTGATCGATGAGGATTGGTTTTGTTTGTTTGCCCATCCGGCAGTGCCATCCCCTCAGGCATTCCCGGACGTGGCCCGAAACGGTAAGGAAGATTAATGATGCTCCTCGTTCCAGGTGCCGGGGTGACCCGGTCGGGTCCTTGGCGTCCTATGACGGAAAGCCTCCGTGGCAGGAGCCTCTCAAATATGTGATTCGATCTGTGTTATTAGCCCAGTTTGGGACGGGCCTGAGTGTTACTTTTAAACCTATTTGCTCGCCCACCTCTGTGAATGAATCTTCCGGGGACAGTCCCTCGACAAGCTGTCCTTTTTTTGTTGTCGTTGTGGTTAGTATGTAGCTGCCGATACGTCTGACAACGAATAGTCATACTTGCCCAGCAAAGCCTCCAAAACATGCAAACAATTCGCATTAATCTCCATCTAGAATATTCTAGTCTTCGGAGCACTTTGAATTGTTTCCCAAATCCCAGTGTGTCCTGATGCTTCTCATCATTGGGAATAGTTTTACGTAACTATCTTTCCCTCTCCAGACTATTGCTGCTTCCTCTGGCCTGGAACAGCTCTCCAAAGTATCTAAGCACATTAAACAGCACGATGCGCATCTTCATACAGGACAAAGATCTACTGGCACTGGTCGTTATCAATCGCAGCTACTGAACCACTGCTTTGTGGAATGAGGTAGGTCCTCTGGGTGTTCCAGCACAGCGCACGCACACGCACCCAAACTGGAAGCCTTCGTCGCCTCGGCCTGCAGTCTGAAATGAAAATTCATAGCAGCAAACAGCGCAACTTGCTACGAAACGTTCCAATCGGCCAGTGTCCAGCATCCCCAGGATCCTTCCCTGCTAGGGTTTGCTTTCAGACTTTTCGTGCTCTCTTCGCAGCGCTCTATCCATCACAGCTCTGCCGCAAACGAACGAGGACAGTTGGCAAAATGGGACCCGATAGCTTTCACCCCGGGGACGTCCGAATTTCCATTGCCACACAGTTTGCTGCTGCCGTTTGCCTGCTCCATTACTGGTGTTACACGTTCCTCCAGAGTTGAAGTGGAATAATTCGAAAACAAAGCAGTCCGTAATCGAATTCCATGCCCCCACCCGCCAGCCAGGGCTGCAGTTTTGCCCGTTGCTGTGGCATCAGTCCAATCAGATCAATTGCTTCCTAACCGGTTGCAGCGTTCCAGCGCAGCAAACTAGCCCCGGTAAAAAGCCCACCGCCGTGGCAATCGATGATTTGATTTCGTGCCAAATGCTGACCGTCCCCGAACCCCAACCCCGCCGGTTCGACCTTCTTGGCGAGCGATGGATACGAATGATGCCGCTCGCTCGGGCTTCTTCCCTTTCCCTTGCCAGCTCCAACCGACTGGATGCGAACGATCTATCAACTGCAATCGTTTGCCGCGAGCGTTTCGTTGATTCAATTGGATCAATTCACTGGTGTGCTCGGCTTCGTCATCGTCTCCACCAAGCGAATCGCTTTTCAACCAGACCCGCAGGAATGATACCTTTTTCGCTGTATCGTCTTTGTCCGATCTGGAGCTTGTGCAAAACCCCCACCCGACAGCGCTGGCACGCACCCGCTAGTTTATAAATAGATAAATTAAACATTGCCATTGCAGCTATTTAACCGGAAGGCGGAACCGTTCCCTTCTTCCCCTTAAAATAGCTCCTTGCTGTTGTTGAGAAAGTGTTCGGCGAAGGCGAGATGAAAGGCGGAACGTTGGGTCAAGAAAGAAAACGCTCGACCGATGGTGCAAAAATAGCTTTTAGCACCGTTTCGCAGCGAACACGTAGTTCCGCATCAGTGAGGTTGGCAGAAAAGTCGTAAAATTTCAATGCCATTGAACAGCAGGGAAGTCTTGTTGGATATATCTGAATCAAATCAATCAATTCCAATGAGTCAATGAATTGGAAGCGAATGTAAAGATACACAAATACCTCGCTACCACAATTATTACTCCCTGCATCTAGAAAAGATATAATATCAGTTCTTAAACAGGTGTTGTTCTGAGAACATTAGCAGGATCGATGCGAACTTGAAGTCAATTGTGAGCTATAAGGGGGAAGACGTGAATACCAGGACATATACACGATCTTTTGTAAGGTCATTATATTTGTAGTTCCAGTGCAATTCCAGACTGGATATGTGATATCTTTAAAGTTCAATTAAAACATACGGTAAGCTCCATAGCTGGCATATATTTGAAATCGATTGAGGAAAGCTTGAGATTAGCTAGATTAGATCAGCGTAAGAATTGGTATAGTATAATAAATTTCAATCGCTTCCTGGTTAAGATCGAATTAATTCAACATAAGTTTAATTTCCAATGGGGAGTTTCCAATATAAATTAGGGACTAGCTTCCAGCTAACTGACTGGAATCGAATACCTATCAGCTCCAAAACTATAATGAATGTTGGTATCTTAACTGAGACAGGTTCACGAACCGTTCCTAGACTAGCACGGAACCTTTATCGAATTCAAGACTAGGTTCAGGAAGCTTAAGAATTGATATTATTTCAGCCAAGACTACATTGTGTTGGTAGTAGGTTCCTTCACTGAGGCATGTTAAGGTTAATCTCCACGACCGGCAGGGATCGGGCATCAATCCCAAAAAGAATAAAAAAAAAACAGGAACATTTTCCTGAAAAGCATGCTTTACACTTATTCTGGATCTACATACATAGGGACATAATGGGCTTAGTATTAGTTCCTTCCCAAACATAAGTAGATTGTGACAATGCTGTGGGGTCATTTTCAAACTTGAAACTGGTTCAGAAACCATGTCCAGAAACAAACTGCAATTTCAAAATCAGTTCTGTCAAGCATCAATCTTACGGAAGCGTTGAAAACGGTTAAGATTTTTACATTTTTTTTTTACAAAGTTTTTAAAACACATTTGTAACACAATTGTATTACCCTGGAAATTTCCATCCCTCGTACCATCGTCTCAAGACTTTGTTACAATGTGTCCTGTGTACAGTTTGAGAAAGGTCCGTCTCCCTAGCTCGCTCCACTATTCCTCACATGGGTTTGATTTTAAAATATAACTGTCAATGTATGCCACTGTGTGCCAATCAATCGTTGCGTGCGCCTTCCCGGTCGAGTAACACTGCAACGCTTGCTGCCGAATTGCCTGCATGCCTTAAGCACTATTCCGCCCGAACAGAACGAGCAGCTAATCATGATACGCGGGTTTGGTACATCATTTATTTACGAAACCCTTTCACCGGTCGTTCGGCACTGTTTGCCATTTACATTGGCTTACAGCGGCCATTATTCTCAGTTAAAGTTTCGCTTTTTCTGCTCGAGCCGAATACTCTCTCCTTTTAACCACTCGAGTACGACCGATCGGTGTGGTGGCGATAATCTCGCCCCCAGCCTCAGGTTCACGATGGCCCCTCGCACTGGTGGAGCCGAAGCCGTTAAACTCTTTACAAATTGATAAGCTAAAAGGTAGAAAGGTTCGAGGGTATCGAAGGAAAACGTGCGCAAGATGCTGCTAGAGGTGGATGCTGAACGAGGATTTTCGGAAGATAAAAAATAACCAGCTAGGTTCGCTCTCCGGCACTCGAAACGGTCGATATAAATTCACCAACGTTCGGCTGCACTTTTATTCCCGTACACTCACTCTGGCAGCTCCTTCTTGAGCTCTCAAACCGGTGCTATAAACCAAGCTAAATAGTAGCAAGTAAAGCGAACCGCAAACGTTTTCATTACCAAAGCAATTATAAATTCAATGGGCAATACGTTTCAAACACAGAACACAGTGCAAAGAGAGAGGAAGGGAAAGAGAGAAAAGCACACATCATAATACTGTGGTCTGGTAAATGTAAACCATAATACTGTGGCCATTGTACGAGCCTTGCTGACTTCTCTTAGTACCACAGCAGGAGGAGAAAAAAAAAAAACAGAGCGACAGCAGCAACAAAATGTAGCCACCATGTCTTTCTTCATTAACCAATCCTTCTCTCTTGCTGGCACTCTCAGCACAAAAAGCGCAAAAGCTCCAACGTTGTGGTCACCTTTTTTCCTTCCCACCCGGCACCGGCCCTCGCAGAGCTGTAAGCGTAAAAGTGGCATTGTTCCTGCACACCTCCGGTTCCCTGGGCAGGATGCGTACTTTAGATTATGGACCATTTTAATGCCTTACCTTTCGGGAAGGCACCGTTGGGAAACGTGTTGAGCTTTGGTCTGCCTCACCATGCCGCCAGGTGCTCCCTGGATCCCGGAGGGAGGGTCTTGTACGCCTTTACTTATTCATGGTCCAGACCACAGCCCGCACAGTGGAGCCTGACAGAGCCCAGCTGCTCCAAAAGCAATGGTTTCCAGATCTCGCTCCCTCTCCTCCTTCCTCCTCTCAGCCACTAGCCCGCGTTACGAGGTTTGTTTAATAAAAACCTAAAGCTCCTAAAGTGCCCCGGTCCAAGATAAAGGTTGCTTTCGGGACCGTTGTTTTTGGAGGGCTAGAGCTTGCGTGTGCCTGCTTCGGCCCTTCACACACACACACACACACACACAAGCGCAGAGGGTTTAAAAAGTTTCCACCGAGACGGGACGTGATGAATATTGGATAATATATTAATGGAAGCGTAAGGGGGATCTCTGATTCTCGTACCCGTGTGGAGCGTGAGAACACATTGGAGCGGGTAGGGAGGAGAGGCTGTTTGCAGCACGGATGAAGAAATAGAACCGCCCGCATCACGAGGCCTCCACAGTTCGTCAGATTCTGACAGGCTGGCAGCATTACCCACGCAATCTGTCACCATAGACATTTTCCCGAAACTCGTGTACTATCCGTGCTACTAATTGTGAGCCTTGCCAAATGCGACGCTGTTTTTACTACAATTTTATTTAATTTGCAAATTTGGAATTTCATACTATTATTAACTGTTATTAAATTAAAAACCAAAGCTTCTTTACATATTTTATATTTGAGACAACTCCATTCAATATATTTTCCACAATACCAAAGCGTTTGTTTGTAATGTATCAATGAGTTCTTTATACCTATTCTGCACTTAAATTTGTGATTCCTCGGCATACTCCCACTGGTGTTCTTTGTTCTCGTGCTCTTCTGAGCATCTTATCATTGCGTTCTGCTGTTGGCTCTAGCCCTATGTTGCGTGCTCAATTCTTCGTGTCATTTAATCGATTTTCACATCCATCCTAGCGAGCACGTCTTCTATCCACTCTATAATTCTACCTTCTACAGGTTATTTCTGAGCCTACATCGTTTGCTTAGTAGTGATAGGTTAGCTAGCAGATAAGCTTAAAATGCAAGAGAGAATAAAATATAAAAGGCTTAAACCTTGCCAAACAATCAAGGTTTTTTTATTCTTAGAAAATAGTAGAAAAAGAGAACTTACTATTTTCGGGATTATTACAAATTTTATTTTTTCCAATTTTATCGCACACACACAGCGAATTCTTCCAAAACGAATCATGATAGGTGAATAAATAATAAAACCGAAGCACACGCTCGAAGTGCTGATGAAATGTGCAGGAATATGAAAATTAATGGCTGCTGACATCGTCTAACATGGCTCTTTGCCCTGAGTGATCATTGATGTAGCGCTTCCAGCGTGCCCCATAACCTCGGAACGCGTTCAAGGTGTTTTTTTTGTTTTTGTTATGGCAGACACCGACAATCGAGCTGTGCTGCCAAACCACCATTTCCAACGCACAGTGAGGTGAGCCTTTTCCCAGCTTTCCCTGTCGAATGAAGTGAATCCATCCCGGCCCGGGCGTGCGGCAACGTGCACGAAGGGCGCATAACATTCGTGCTGCGTACGCTGCATTCGCTGCCACCATTGCCCCCATTGCACTGTTTTACGGTGAAAAACAAACGCTGCGGCACCAAACGCTCCGCCATGGGCTGCACGCTAAGCGCAGGAAAGATGGCTGCTAAACTGCAGCACTCCCCAGCGATCCATTACACCCGCGGCGACACGGCACCGGCAGGGGACGGGTGCGCCGTACAACATGTGAACGATCTTTTCCCTCCTCGGGGAGAAAAAAGCAAAACCGACCGAAGAGAGAAAAAAACATCATTTTTCGCCTCCACGCAAACCCTTGGCCAAACCATTACCACGCCAGCCGCACATTAAGCAGCCTCGCGCGTGATGTTTCTGTTGGGTACGGGACCACAGGGTGATGGCTCCGAAATGACACATAATGATGCCCACGGATTATCCTTACCGCGGGAGGGAGGCGAATGCTTGCGTTTGCATGTCGTCGGGATGCGACATCAGAGATTCTTGGTTTTGAGTCGATGGTTTTGGGTGCTTTTGGGTTTGCTCAAATCGCACAGCAAGTATCATAATTGGAGATGTTTACTTTCACTTTCACTCCACTGCTCTTTTGCAAATTGCATCCAGGAAATGGAAGAATTATAGGACTTCCTTTCTTTCGGTTTTGAGTGTCTACTATCAAGGAGTATGGTTCCGCTAACTGTCAATAGATGGCGCCAGTATATCTCAAGAGTATACTCCTGTTTACCATTCGTCATTCCTAGCCTTTTTGCCGATATACAAACTCTGATTGCTGAAGAAAAGCATTAGCTTTTTACAGAACGGTTTCGACACGCCCGGGTTCCGCCACTCACCACCAGGAAGTGCTAGCGAAGATCCAGATGACGCTACATCTACGCTAGCCTCTGTGATTGGTATAATTCTTCTCCTGCACTAGCGAACCTGCTTAGCATAAACATACAAACAGTTGAGCTGTCATATAATACCAGATTGAAGGAAATCTCGATTACTACAGATGAAGGGAACAAGGGCGCTGTGGTTAAGGCAGAAATGACCAGACCAGTCCAAATCTTGGTAATGCCAGTAATAATGCGATGATATACCGACGACGTGCTGGATACTCAATTCCCCCTCCCATGAACATTTGTCTTTCTAGTATTGTGAAGTAGTTTGCAAAGATCTTATGTTTTGATATACTGATTTCTTGACGACTACGATTCGATACAGTGTGGAATACTTGATGATCTCCAAAGACAATGTAATTGATGAGTTTCTGAAGTGATTGAGAATGCTATGCTCGGGTTGTCCTACTCCTACTCTACTTTTAACTGGTTATGAACCTGGAGGCATTCTGAAGACCATTAACGACGCACCACAGATACATTTGGATTAGTTGCGTTGCATCACGCTGCCAAGAACACTTCTTCCAACGAGCTGACATCAACAATCGGACTCACTAAGGCTTAAGAACGTCACCAACACGTTTCCAAACCTGGTCAGTAAAAAAAAAAAACAACTCGAACGTCTGACACCGTCCAAGACCCAACCATCCCCAACTAACCCGTACCGCACGACAACGGGGTGGACGATTTATTGCATTTCCCACTCGGTCTCGGTTTGCGCGGCCCACCTCCCCTGTCCACACTGTTTTGGCCACTGTACCGAACGGGGCGGTCACCCACCTCCGGCGGCCTGAGACTGTTGCTGACGTTTTTACTTCAGCAAACATTACTCTCCCCCTGTGACGAAGGCGAAGTTTTCGCTACCATCTGCCGGCCCGAGCACAGACGGCATCAAAAATATGTTGTCGCGACCGCAAACCACCAAGCCGTACCGTACGTGCCTGAAAAAGCACTCCTCTAAATATAGCCCCAGAGAACCGCCAAGCGCTCGCACGCCTGTATGTATGCCAATGTTCAAACGATTTATTCATATTCATCCATTTTTTTTCTTCGCTCTCTTCTTTGGAGCAACTGTTTGCCTTCCAAGCCGTCGCGAACGCACCATAAACGTGCCAAATGGTGGTAAAAATCTTACCGAAAATACTCCTATATATAGCCGCACTTCCCCAGCTTTAGCCTAACCGAGCTTTCTGCGACCAGAACGAGTCGCGCACACAGGGAGCCCTTTTGTTTTTGGTTACAAAATTTGGTTTCAACATGCGGCCGTTCGACCATCGGCAATCGACGACATCTCATTAGCGGGCGAAACAGTGCTGCCACCTTTCTTCCTTTCGTTTCACTTCCGTTTTGTTTACAACAAATCACCAACAGCAAAAAAATCCGTACTTTTACCCGGGAAAGCAAAAACCAAGGCGTGGAGGGGAGGGTCATAAAACAAATGCTACACAAAGCTACAGCGACGGCAGGCCCGTGAAAGTCTTCATAAACCAAAAAAAACAGCCTCGAACAACAAAGAACCGTTGGCACCCGAAAGAAATTGTACTCCCTGGAGAGGTGAACGAGTTTTATCGGGAGTTGCACAAAAAAACACATCAGCTCTCCCTCAAAGGATAAGAACAAAAAAAAAACAGGTTGGAAGTTTGTTTCACGTCGGCAGGAGGAACAGTGGTTTAAACGGTAAGGCAAAATCGATTCTATGCAAGGCAAACAATTCTATGTTCGCCACTAGTGGGGAAGGAAAAGCGTCTTTTACGTGAACTTAACCCGAATATGTGCTTTAGTTGGTTGCTGCACACAACACAAGAAAGGATAACGAACTAAGGTTTAACGAAATGGAATATTCTTTTTGTTCATTACTCATTTTGTTTATTTTTATTGGTTTTAAACTCCATTGATTTTTTTTTCGTTTTTGTTTTGTTTGTTCATTTCTGAAATTGTTTTTTTTTTTTTTATTTTGTTTGTTTGTTTTTCAGTTACTAATATATTTATTGTTTTTTTTTGTAATTTAATTTGTTTGTTCTTTATTAATTAATTTATCCATTTATTAATTATTTTTTCTAACGTAACAAAGCTAAAGAAACTCATTTGTTTGTTCATTTATGAATTTATTTATTTTGTAATTTTGATAATTGTTTTGGTATTAGAATATTTATTTATTGCGTTTTTTTTGTTATTTTGCTTGTTTGCTCTTTATTTATTTCTTTACCTTTTATTAATTTAAATTTCTCCCTGAACAAAGCTAATCTAAGCTAAGGTGTAACCTGAAAAATATTAATTTGGGTTTTTGCTAAGACTTTGCCAACATTATATTGCCTTAGATTTAAGGATTTTAGTTTTCAAAGTACTGACAACAATACCTTTCTTTTTGCTTATAATAATACTTATCCAATGATCAGCTTTTACTGTTCTTTGGAACGTCGATCCGGAACGTGCAGAAAACCTACGATTTGTCGGCATTATGTGATTTCGGCTACTTTCGGATCGCTTCGGCTACCTTCGGCATTCTGTTCTGTTTGCAGTGCCGTACAGGCCCACCTGGGTTTCTCTTTGATGTACTTTTTCTTTAGCCCATCGAACGAGTTGCGAGGGGAGCGAAAAAGTTTATTTCGGGCACGTTTATTTTTTTGCCCGCAACTTGCACGCACTCTCACACAGCAGCGAATGAAGTTGAGCGACTATTTCCGCTTGCGATAGTCGAGTTGGGTTCGGTCGCTTCATCATTTCTTTGGTGGCTCACTTTTGTTGCTTTTCTCGTTCTCTCCGTTGCTTACTGTTTCTTGCAGCAAACTTCACGTTTTCATCGCCCTAGTCACCCACTGTGGCTTCTGTTTCTAGAGTACATACATACACACATGCTGCATGATTTGTCTCGTGCCTGGGTATGAGCTTTACCGTATACAAACACGCTCAAGTCACACCTGTCAACGGTAATTGACAGATCTAAAATGTCAAACGTCAAGTGCACGGTGTAGTGCACCATCTAAACAAAGCAGTTTACGTTGTCGTTACGTTACGTTACGTTACGTTTACGTAATGTGAGACTTTTCTTGGGATTTTCCTTTTTCTTCGTACACGAAAATCTCAACCTCTCCGAAGCAGGAAGTAAAGTGTAGGGCATCCAAAGAACAAAGCAACACATGATTGCCTTTATGACGTGCTCGTATGGGACCTAGTTCAAGGGTGAGGCCCTTCCCTGTGTTTTACACCGAAACTCGCACACTTGCAGACCAACTTAACACGCACAGCTGATCGGCCGGTTGTTTCGTTTCGAGCAGCGAGATCAAACGCACATCGGCAACGAGCGTTTTGCCTGGAAAAGTCCCACTCCCATTCGCCCAACCGTTCGGTTCGGTTTAGTAGGCTTTCCCGTGCTCCGGCCGTGAGGCCATTCGACTGTTTTAATTTGCATTTCTTCGAAGTCTCCGACCGACTCCCACTGAAATGCTCACACACAAGCGAAGACCCACCAAAGCAGCCCGATACAGTTCTGGGAGCTGGGACGCACACACACACACCGTTGGAAACTCAATTTTGTTTCGTACCGTGCGTCATCTTATTCCAAAACTGTCAACTGCTTGTAAGGCCTGCTCTCCAATGGCGCTTTGGGAAGGAGGAGGTTTAGCAATTCTTACCGGTGTACCACATGATTGAAGCGCAGGAATCCTTAAAATATACGCTTCTTTTGAAGCGTTTCGCTTGATTTGCAAACGCACCTTCCCCGGGCGGGCCGCCGCGTCCGTTGTTTCGCTAATAGCATTTAAGCAAACCATTTGTTTCGCGCCCTGCTTTTGGGGAGGTAAATCTAATTTACCTCCGCTCTGCGCACCACCGAAAGCAGGGAGTAAACGTATTTCTGTGTATTAGAATGACAGTAGTGCGAACCGATTTGGGTGGCATGCTCAACCGGAGCGTCCTGCAAAATGGGAAAATGGAAATTGGCAACAAATGGGCTTAGGTTGTCGTTTGATGTTCGTCGTGTTGTAACGGTTTTTAGTGTGCCTCTTTCCTATTTAACGTACCACAGTCAAGGTGTACTCTTCAGGCTCGGTTACACGGAGCGTAATCTGGAACGGCGCTAGCGCTCTCTGGCGGCGGTTAGCATAAGCATTCAAAAGCAATTAAGGCACTATAAAACTGGCCACGCCAGAGCGGGTCAAACTTATGACTCATAGCTTGCGACAGTCACCACCAGGAGACGCTAGTGTAGAATCAAACAACGTTACTGAAGCACGGTCAATTAAATTATCGAGCTGTAAAAGAATTTTCAAACAAAAATCTGACATTAATCTAAACCTGAACCTGCTACCTGATGCCCTAACCTCGTCGAAAAGGCTGTGATTTAACTACATTTACCTTCCATGCCTCTCTATTCCCTATTCTCCGTTTATTAAACTTTTCCTACATTCTCAACACTGTCGCATCACATCACTCACCAGAAACGCGCTTACCGTATGCCGCGGTACAACGCTAATATTTCAAAATCCTTTACCGTGTGTCCACCAGGTTACACGAGCAGCACCAGCAGAGCAGTAAGGTACAAGGTGATTTATGTGCACTGCAAATGGCTTTTCTCTCTACCCCCGTCCCCTCTTACCGCTCTCTCTCACTCTCTCTCTCTCTCTTGAGCAGGGGAAAACAAATTATCATAATGCTTTTCAGCAGCGGCAGCAAAGGAAACGTGTGGTTAGCGCTTTATTTATTTACATTTTTTTTTCTTTGTGGTTCTCGCTTGCTTTTTTGCAACCATCCCCATTTTCCACTCCGTCTTATTAAGCAGGCTACACGGAGCAAAGCGTACCTGTTACTTCGCCGGCACCATCACTCATCGGTTCATCCTTTCCACCAGCGCGTGCCACCGTGAGCTTGAGTATTGCGCGCGAACGCGATGCGTGGCCCACAATTATGTCAGCTTTATGGTTTTGGGCCGGCTTTGGCCGGAGCCTCAGCGACCCGATCCCAGGCAGTGTGGATTAAACGAGTTTTTCGAAGCCACAGTTTGCTGCAAAACTATCCTGCACCGGTGTGTTTGTCCACCGGTTCCTGTTTTAAGGGCGTTCCGACGCGTTCGATTCGCACCACGCGCCGGCGGAAGGGAAGCAATATTTCATGTGCCCACCGCACGGTGGCAACAATGCGGGATGAAAGTTGATAAATAAAAATCTTTGTATGCTAATTTTTCTTACCTTATTAGACCAAATAAATATTTTCATATGTTTTATTTTAGTTATTTTGTAATTATTTTTATTCTCTACTTGAAATAAAAGAAAACAACCAAACTATCAAATATTTCAAAGTAACAAACTAGTGAACGGCACACAAAAAAGGGCAAACCGAGGTTGCAGAGTTTTATCCCGATAGATATACCGTTGCTACCCACTGTACACCGGCACCGGTCGTGCGAGCGGGAGCGCCCGGAAGGTATGCAATGCCCGCAATATAATATTTACAATTTATGGCGTATCGGAGTGAGCAATAATGGCGATAAAAGCGGCAGCGGAGGCCGTGCCCGGGTGGCGACATACCGGCGTCTCTCACCACGAAAGAGGGGGAGAGGGGGGGGTTTAAAGGGGAGGAAAGGGGGGAGATTGAAGGGCTGATACACGGATGTTCGTGGAAAACTTTCTCGTGGAAAATGGATACTGCATATTTTATGCACCGTGCGGCGACCTTCCGATTGCAAAAATGATACCATCAAGCGAATCGCACACCTTATGAAGCTTCAGTGTACGCGCGGGTTTGTGTATGTGTATATGTGTGTATGTGTGTGTGTAGAAGTGTTTACCTTGCGTTGTGTAGTGTCGATTGCAACAAAAAGGCACACAGCGCAGTATGGCAAAAGTCAATAATTATTAAACACACAGAGACGATATGTGAACACCTCCCCGCAGAGTTCCCCTGCCCGTTGACGGACGGTGTAAGTGTACTTTGACAGCTACTAACCACTAGCCGATTGACAGCTGGGTGCCAAAAGCTCGACTCCGAATTGAACTTTAAATCGATTACCCCTGAAAGGTTTCTTTTACTAAATGATCATTTCCAGTTTCCGAACGGCGCAGCGTGTTCAAAAACATGAAACAACCTTTTTTGTTTTTGCACTTTGCAAATTGCATGCAAGCAAGCACTGGGGCGTTGGATACGGGTTACAAAACGGGCATACGCTGAGCTTCCATTTTTATCTTATTTTCCACGACTGGGCGCATTCCTTGGACCGGGGACGAAAAACAAAAAACGGCCCCGGCTCGTGGCGTAACGAGCCGACTAAGCGGATCGGAACGAAACGAAGCGAAGCCTTCCCCTTCCACTGATCCCGTTCCTCTTCCACCAGAAAAAAACGGGGGAATACGAAACACCGGGCACGCCGCACTCCCTCGGTTCGGTCGAGGGACTCAACGGTGACCCAATCTTCTTTCCCTTTTAAGCCAGAATGATTCACCGGGGTTTCCTGGAAAGGCCTCGTGTCCCCTTTTTTTTGTGGGCTTTGTTTCATCCCATTTTAACGGGCAAATTTTGCGTTTGATCCCAACCCGATGTACCGCGCTCTAATTTACTCCTGCTATTAATTACGCAACCGACCACAGAAAGGGGCCGCCGGTAAAGAAAATAACATTCATCCTCAAACATCTTGACTGGAACCTAAGCAACCGAGCGGTGTGTCGCTCGTTGTCAGTGGCCCTGGCGGTGAGTGACTACCAGCAGTTAGCATTGAAATGTGGCTCCTGTGTCAATTCTGAACGTGATAAATTGTTAACAGCAGCACTGACAGAGCGCGTTTGCTGCGTTTACCAGCCGGCGTCGCTTATCGAAGCGTGTTTTTTTTTTCGTGCGGGTTGCATACTGGCAAGGCGTACTTGCCGTTTGCTTCCACTTTCCGCCTACCCCTGAAAGTATGCAAACTGTTGAGCGAAACGCCTACAGCTATGCAATTTGCAGCGCTGCAAACACTAAAAGTAGCGTGTGAGAGCACGCACGGGCGCTTCATGCAGTTCGTTCGGTGGCAATCAACCGTTTGGACTGAGCGCGAACACAGCTCACCCACCAGTTGATGCGCGAAATGTTGCGGAAAAATTCTAGCCTGAAAAGAGGGAACAAAAGGGAGATAGAGAGGCGGGGCAGGGAAGGAAAAACTATCTGTTAAATTTTGCAGCAATCCGGCTAGAGCGCATCGGAAAGGAAAAAGCTTGTTTCTTTGTTTGGTGTACCCGTTCATTTGTCTGTGTGTGTGTGTGTGTGTGTGTGTGTATGTATGTATGTAGATGTATTCCTATCCAGTAGCTCAACAATAGAGGGTACCGTGTTTTGCACCAGTATTAACTATTTTTTTTTTATTTCCGTTGGGACGACCAGGCAAGCTATCGCTTTTTTTCTTTTTTCTTCTTTTTTTGTTAAAAATGTCCCATTCCCACCTTACCCGAAGCAACCGCGAACTGTGTCGTGTAAAATTGTACGCACTCTCGACGAAATGTACATGTAAGTTCTTAACAAAAAAAAAACATCATGCACAAATTTTACATCGTTCTGATTTCGGTTGCATCGATTTTTCGCTCCCTTTTGCTACTTTTTGCTAATTTAATTTAGCAGTGTAAATGCTAAGCGAGCGAAAAACGGCGCGGTTTTTCACGGTACAGCAAATACAGGGTTGCAATTAAACATTGTACCATTTTTTGTAACAGACAGTTGGTGCCTTACTAACCCTCCCACCACCCCCTCCACTCCCGCAACCAACTGCCCATCGTAAAACGTGCGGCACAATATACGTTAATCTAATTTCCCTAGCAATTCGTTAGTGAGGCAACACTAACCGGCAGGCAAGAGCCGACCGCCGGGTGACCTCTATCGGGGCTTTTTTTTGTCATTTTACGCGGAACAGGTTTACACGGACGGGTTCCCAATATTCGTCAATTAACGGCGGTGGCGGTGGCAATGAATGCAGCTTGACGTTACCAGTTTTCCCCTACTGGATGACGGGCGAAGGGGCCGGGCAGCTGAAACACACTGCAAGGTGAGGTTGTGCATACATTAAATCCTGTTTGTGGTTCGACAACCTGACCTCTCTGCTAGGTGTTAAGCGTAAGCCACTCCTGTTCACTTTCCCGCTTTTGCACTGATCGCTGGCGAATAATTATTTTACTGTACCGTACCCAAAAAGAAAACATTAAACTTTAACCGTCGAACGGGGAAAAAGGTGGCCAAACAGTGTTTGAACTCTTTTTCGGACCAAAAAAATGAACGTCTGGACACAGAATCTGTTTCTTTAAATCATTGTCTTCTTTGTTGCCTCATTACATTGGACCTTTAAAAGAAACCTTAGAACTAGCGCGAAATTGTTTCTTAAGGTTCAAAGTGTATTAGCTTTTGGTACTTAGGTTGTAGGAATTATTAATCTGATTTATTATTTTTTTTTGTAATAGCTGAAAAGTATGGACAGCCCTGGACGAACTTCGTGGCTTATGCACTGTAATTTACCTATTCAAACCGCAATCTTCAACGTACAGCAAAAGGGCTGCCTAAGCTATTTTTATTCTAACATAGTTTGGTCATTCTTCTACTTAGAAGCTAATGCCAGCTTGTTGGCTTCTAAACAGCATTGCTTTGCCTTTTTCACATATTCATAGCCCAAAATCATTCTTCCTGTTTCCCTCTCTCTCTTTCTCTCTTTCTCTCTCTCTCTCTCTCTCTCTCTCTCTCTCTCTCTCTCTTTTCCTCTTGTTAAGGACAACAGCGGTAATAAATTGTTTTTTCTCTTCTTTGATTCTAGTCTTTGGAATAAGAAGCTTTGTTGGGTCCGGGACTACTATGATTTGATGTACACATACAGCAGGATGTAGAGAGGACCGTCTCGAATGGGATTCGAGCAAACCTGGGCCTTACATTGCTGCAGGAGCCCTACACCATTGGCTCTCGACTAAAGCAAAGAGTTTAAAATGCTTCAAATAGTTGTTGGATTTTTATTTGGCTTAATGAGAGTTGTTGCCATTTTATAGAATATTTTAAATGCATATTTATACCAACTTTTCTTAGTTTTTCTTACTTCTTACCAAAATTAATAGAATAATATTACCTTTATTCGCATCTTACGTTCCGAAGCATTAGTTAGCCACGATATCCAAAAACTTGCTTTGCGTAGACACGCGTGTTTCTGCCATATAGACGACAGCCTTATCGATCCAGTACGTGTTCGAGCCCACCAGCAGGTTGGGACTGCTTGGCTAATGCCACCGCCAACGCTCCGAAGCCTACACACAACAGCAGCCTCCTCGGCAGCTTCGGGTGCCGGTTCGGTCCGCTTCGGGTATACCTTTTTTCGTCCGCTGAAGTTCTCCGACCATGCACAGCTGTTGTTGTCGGTGGCATGGTCGCTGACATGGACATGGTAGGACCTCTGGTGCAGTGGTGCAAGCAAATGTCTTCCGTTTAGTTGCGTGCCCGATCGTAATAACGGCCTGCCCGGCCCGGCACATCGCACAGGAACTGGGAATGCAGCAAGCTGATTTATGTATAGCCAACTTTGCTGCCCCAAAAGTGGTACACCTCGTCCGATGCGACCAGGGGCTGGAAGAGAGAGAGAGAGAGAGAGAGAAAGATGGAGAGTGACATAAAGCCCCACTTTGGTACGGCACAATTGTTGTTGATACATCGAGGTGCATCAGTACACCCCCTGAGGGCACTGTCTTTCGACGTCTAGTTCCACCTGTACAGCACGGGACCACTCAGGCACGGTCTCGAAGCCATAACGATGTGGGACTGTGGCTGTGTACCGTCATGAGAGTAGGGCAATGAATTTCAAGCATCATTAAAACGGAACATTCCAAGCACAGGTGGCAGGAAGCAACAGAGACTTCCGTAGGGACGTACGGTGCGTTCCTGCAAACGACTCGTATGCTACCGAACATCAGTATCTTATCCCGTTGATTGGAGCGCTCCTAATGATATATTCATTAACAGAAACCGTTGTACGGGGTCTTTAAACGAGATTAGTGTAATCCAATCCAGAACGGCTTCCCGCCCGTCCAGATAGATGCTAACCTTCGCCGGGAGATACTTGTAAAACTTAACGAGTCGTCGTTGTCTGCGTGCGGTCTGATCCGCACATACGGACATACGGTTTGTCTTCACTTCTTCAAACCTTGCCCCATGCTGCACTCTTGTAAGCAAATGTGTGTCCCATATCACTTTGTGGAACATCCATATACTACGTAACGTTAACGTTGAGAGTATTGGAATGCCTTTTTTAATTTGAATATTATACTTTTGAATTGAAGAAGGTTATTCGGTAAAGCTAAATTAATGTTTGGTCAACTAAAATGAATTCAAAACACTATACCGGTTCGGGAGATGTTCTCAAAGACAAGCAGGACTTAATAGCAGGTAGCTAATCCCTACCCATCCCAGGTCTCATACATCTCAGCACTTTTTTAAACAAAATATCAGGCTAGAAATCACACTCAAACATGTTCCGCTCCTGAGAGGGAACTTGAATTTGTACCGATCTTGAAACACAACAAATCCAGAGCTCCAGCTCTAATCCTTAAACGAAGTCCAAGCTAACGTCGGTCGCACATTAGAGTGTCACGTGCTGAATGGATGTCCCCCTTCGACACTCCTAGCCCACTTCAGCTCGAGCGGTTGGTGATGCGTACACAGATTGATTGTTTCCATGTTACCGTGTTTTGCCTTCTTCCAAGCCGCCCACACTGTCGTTTGCCATTGTACCCGAGGTTGGCTTTTAATGGCTTTGGTTGAAAGCCATCAGTAAATAAACGAACGATTTGCTGGATGCAAACCGAGCGCCGCAAATGGAAAGCCGGGAAGAAAACAGTCCCTGAAACACACGCTAGAAAGGAGCAGAAGAAAAGCGATAATGGGACGATTTGGAGCTCGCTGGCCACCGGCACTGGTGTACTGTCCGTGTCGCTTTGGTGCCACAGTTTAAATACATGGCCTTTGGTACCACACTCTCTATTTGAGTCGGAGTTTTTTTTTTTTTGCACAATCAAACAACTCCGAAACAACATCCAACCAGTGCTACACGTTCGCATCGTCGTCTTCCCTTTGCTGAACGTCCGCACTACGCTTGCAGCACGATAATCGAATTATTCCACCAATCGAGTTAATTGTTTGAACTTCCCCAAATACCAGCTCCGCACTAGGTCCCGCCTGGACAGCGTCCATCAGCCAGCTCCCAGCGAGTATCTGAAGAATCCGAACGCTCAATTACCCGTTCGCAGAGCGGGCAAAGCGTTACGGTGCCTGGTAAGGGCAAGGGCTCTCCACAATCACTCCATCGGGGACATGGGAAAACACGAGCACGAAAATACTCCCCCCCCCCTTCCCTCTTTGCTGGTCGCTCCGCTAAATTGGAAAGCATGGCGAGTTTATACATTCCACACGCTACAACGTAACGCTGTGTTTGCCCGAAGATTAACTCGTTTCGCAACAACAACAACAACAAAAACACTATTATTCGCTCAGCCGAACAGTTCGAGAGCGTAGTCTAGGGTTCGTCGACGAAAACACGGATAAAAACATAATTGAAGGCTTGTAATATGTTTATGGGTTGGTAAATCAACTAGAAGAACTGCTAGAATTTGAGCTGAAGCACACATATTTGTATCTTCAGTTGCAGTTGTTTACATATCTGCACCTGTTGGCAGTCACAAACTGTTTAACACGCACATAGATATCCTTTCAAATAAAATCATACTTCTTCTTCTTCTTCTTCTTCTTCTTCTTGGCCCGCTCATTACTGAGCACGTCTACTTGACATGGCCAGGTCGCCAATCCGTTTCCAGGAAGCTCGGTCCAGGGCTGCAGTCCTCCAGCCACGGTTGCATCCGATCTCCGACAGGTACAGCTCCACTTGATCCAGCCAACGAGCTCGCTGCGCTCCTCTACGCCTCGTGCCGAACGGGTCGCTGACTGAATAAAATCATACGATGCACTTGAATTCCGACTTCATGGCTTGTTAACAGTATTTACCAATCTTCTGTGTTATTACAGAAACCCTACTGACAGTGATCAACCAATAACTGGAGCAAGGAGTTTTTCCGAAAACATGGAAGGAGTCATTCGGCCTTCGGAGCACGTGCCAAGGCGGATTGATTACCATCCCTAAAGTGACCGGAGCTGTTAATGCGGAGGATTTACGTCGACTCTTGTGACACTGCTCTGGTACTGGAGAGGTGGAAGGTGTAGATGGATAGAAAGAAATCTGTTATTGCAGTTTTCTTGGATCTGAAATGTACATTTGAGACAATTGTTTCGCACGTTACTCTACAGCAGATGTGTCAAACTCATTTCATTGTCGGGCCGCATTAACACACTTTCGATTATTCGCGGGCCGCAAAGATGAATTTTTCGGTAATCTATGCTCTCAAAACGATAATTTTAAATCTTCTCGGGGGCCGCATGCGGCCCGCGGGCCGTCAGTTTGGCATACCTGCTCAACAGGAAGAACTCGGAGAACGTTGTTTGGAAACTGTGTATCAGACTTTCAAGAAAACGCCCTTGGAGTTCCGCAAGCCAGTGGTTCTTGGTCACTGATTTCATCACACTTCGATTTCTGCTCATCAATATTGTTTCTTGGCAATAAGGGTCAAATAGTCAGGCTTCCGGGGTTGCAAAACCATAGAATGAGGCTTGTTTTGGGTTGTGGTCGACGTACGACGTCTGCTGTTATGCTGGAGATTCTGCAATGGATGTCTGTAGATCAGCGGATTGTCTATCAAACCATGACCTTCATATACAGACTGCTAAAAAGCCTATTGCCTGGGTATCTTGGGGATAGGATAGTTCGAGAATCTGATGTTTATCGGTACTGTACACGCAGGGCTGATGTGCCAAGGGTACCTAACTTGCTCTCCCAACGTACTAGGAACTCTTTGTTCCTCAAAGGTGTTCAATGGTACAATGGATTACCAAGGGAAATGAAGAATGCTTCTTCTTCTTGTGTGGCACAACAACCCAGTAGGGTCAAGGCCTAACCAGAGCACGACCCTGATGGGATTCGAACCAACGACGGGCTTTTTGACAAAGTATTTGATTTGAGTTGACAAAGTATTTGAGAAGTTGCCTTACTCTGCTCTACTCAGCTCTACTCTGTCTATGATAACGATTGTAGTTAACAGTGTTATCAAGAAAAAGTGCCAGATAAGCTTTAAAAACAGCTCCACATATTGCGCAGACTTCAGCGTTTGCTCGTCCCCAACCGGACGTTGCTGAACTTCTTAGCCTCCAGTGCTTTCTTTAAACAGGATGCTTCGACAGAAATGTCTTACCGTGCGACATCTCGACAAGCCTGTAGAGGTATCCTCACGCACTTCCCGGTGCTGTGGGCGCTCGACGCAAGCTGGAACGAGAAAACTTTTGATTGATCTCCGGAGGGTGATTCCCGGCACCCACTTCTTTGCTGCTCACTCGCTCGCTGCCGCATACATCCTGCCTTTCTTTGCATTGTGTTCGCCCAAGCTCCCGAAAAGTTGTTACCACGGAACAAAAGGCCAGGCAGACCCGCTGTTTAACCTCAAAACTTGCTAACCCGTGCAATTTTTGCTTTCCGCGCTGCCGAGCAGCACCTCCTCGAGCCAACCTCATCGATAATTTACCGCACGTATTGCAGGGGGGGGAGGGGGGGGATAAGGGTAAAAGCCCATTTTTAAAGTCTACACCGACCGGTGCTAATCCACGCGGACCGCGGTCCTTCATCAATATTAGTCTTTGCCGCCATATGCCCGCCTTTGCGGTTCCACTCCCGCACAGTTCTAGCCGCGACTTTTTCGCCCACAAGCGAAACCAAGAACGTAAGCATCGGCTCATTATTTTGGGAGATTTGCGATAGGAAGCGCGAATGAAAAAAAAAAATACGAAAGGAAAAACGCTGACAAACAGAGCACGTCGCTCGGCTAGGGGAAAACGGCACAACGCCATCTTGGACTTTTGAGGCGGGGAGTATTTTTTTTGTTTGTTTTCCCTTCGACCGCCAGCATGCAGCTGTAAGCGGAAGAGAAAACTCATTAACTGCCTTTTCGTCAATGAATATTGATGAGCTGCTGTAAATTAATATTTTAAGACACGATTCACCCCAGCGACGACAGGGGCATCGGGGAGGTGGTTTGAGTGAGAGCAGCAAAGCGACCACGTGCTCGAGCGCTAGATTAAGCAAACAAACGGCCGAGGACGAGTGGACGTGCCGTCCGGAGTGCAAACGTGTGGCAGAAAGCCTTTACGGACCAAACTTTGTGACCTTCCTGGGGCACTGGGTCCTTTCGGCGTGTTTGGGCTTCGGCAGCGACGGATATCGAGACGGTAATGGTTCGTCGCGCGTCAGGACGCAATTAATAGCTAATAAACCGAAACAACAGTGTTGGTGTGTGTGTGTGTGTGTGGGTGCAAAGAAAGAAATACTGCCTGGTGAAGCGAGACCCAGACAATTATGGGAGATGCTTTATGGGGGGCATGATAACATCAAAAATTGAGTGATGAAATGGCTACAAAAGCAGTGACTCTCAAGGTAGAGAGTTGGACTCTCCACATCTGCCAGCCGAGCAGATTTTTGTGGCAGATAATGTTATGATGTGTGTGAGTACTGGTCTAAGTACTTCTATCTCGCTTCCTGTAGTCCACAAAAGAAACCAACAGAGTGTGATTTAAGAAAAAAGCGAACGGAAGCAAAACACCTGGAGAAGAACAAGTAAAGGGATCAGTGCGGATATTGTCTCACATAACGAATTTTCTCTTTTTTCCCTTTCTAGATTCTGAAGGAAACCGGAAAGGATCGGCTAACGAAGGCACGTTGGATCAAAATCAGCACCAACAATGTGCGATACGGGTTTGCTAACGGTTTGCTGTCCCCCTGACGTTATAAAAAGAAGGAACAGGAGTATAGCAATAGGAGTTTAAATTTTTTTTTTTATTATTTAGAGAGACACTCATTTATAACTGAACGCTCTCTAAACGAGGGGGAGCTGTTTTCTCCAGCATTTGCTCAAAACAATTACCTACAGCACAACGAAGAAAAGGCTCCTAATATTCCTATTTAGCGAATAACCTCACTAAACCTTGTTAATGTTGTAACACTATCTTTTTAAGTATCTGGGCGCATGTTTTGATAAAATCCATCCTCGCACATTTATTTCTGCAATGTATTATCCTATTTCATATTTTGGTTAAAATAATAAGTCATGGTTAACGGGATCACATCACTTAGAGTATATTTATTTTTAAGAACGGACTTACAATGGATTCACTGCAACTGTTGCACCAGCTTCGACTGAATGTGTCACCACTATCTATAAGCGGTCTGGGCCGTTCGAATGGAAGTACAAACAAATAATATTTTACAATTTAACAAATTCTAGACAATTTATTACTTTATTTAGACAATTTATTGACTTTTTTAGTTACACTGGTTAAGGTTTCAGTTTCATTGTTGCAATAGTATGTAAAAAGGTAAAAAGGTATCTTACCGAATAAATCATAATCGGTGTAATAATGTAGTATCGTCTTCACCTTTACATTATACTCTTTTTATCTCAGAGGTTGAAGGCTTACGCTAGCTTTAACTTTGTCAGCGTGCTAAAAGATGGCATATACAGATATCGTTTCATTGTTTCATTTACATTCTGTTTAGGTTATTTACATACACTGCTGGAGAAGCGCGATTACGAGCATTATTCCGTTTATTAAATTAGTCACAAAAGAAGAACGGTTATAAAAAAAGAGGGTTCATCCCTCGCTCTCTGTCATTTGACGTAATTGCAGTTCTTTTAACCGTCTACTAAACTTTGCTGATCACGATCACTCATACTGTGGTTGTTGTTTCAATGCTGCTGGTTGTGCGTTCAGGGACCATTATCAGTTCGCGGTTTTGACTTTTGAACGTGTTAACATTTTGGGAATGTTCTGCTGGACGCTCCGCCTGTCGTTGTACGTAATTTACAACACTAATATCGCAGTTGGAATACTAGATATAAGAGCAAAAAGCTCATCGTATTCCCGAATGTTAAACCAAAACATGGCATCAGGAATCCTTCGAAAACAGATGGCTCCAGTCTGAGGTCGGCGGTATACCGTGTGCATGAGTCATAGTTCTAACAATCGGCTTAATTTCGTTCCATTCGTCATGCCTTCCTACCGGCGGCGGAGTTAAATATCGATCTGGGACATGTGGACGGGCGTTTCCAGCTTTTCTAGCTGGGCACCCTTCAGGTTGGCACCGCGCAGGTTCGCTCCCTTCAAATTGCAACCAGTAAGATCACAGGACTGCGTTAATAAAGAGAAAGAGAAAGGAGAGATATAAAGAAACGGTTTAACGTTTTTCATCTTCTAAAGCTACTTGTTCTAGTAAAACAACCCGACTCACCTCCAGATTGGCACCAGCCATATCTGCATTGTAGAGTGTGCAGTTACGCATGTTGGCCGACTTGAGGTTGGCCACCCGCAAACTGACACCCTCCATCACGCTGCCCTCGAGCGTGGCACCCTTCATGTTCGCGTTCTCGAGGCTGCACTCGGTGAGGTCACAGCAGATCAGCTTCGCCCCCTGCAGATCGGCACAGGCCGCCATCACCGAGCGCAGCTTCGCACCCTCCAGATTTGCGTACCGTAGCTCGGCCCGCTCGAGACAGCACCAGCTCAGGTTGGCATACGACAGGTTGCAGTGCGACAGGCAGGCGTACTTGAAGTTGATGTTGCGCAAATCCAGCTTCGACAGGTTGATGCCGGACAGATGCACCCCCTGGAACCGCAGCTCGGTCGTGTAGGACGAGGTGACAAGCGTGCGGATAAAGTCTAGCCGCGTCAGCGACACGTCCGCCCGCTGGATGTCCTGAATCAGCAGCACCATCCCTTCCAGCCCGTAGTAGCGCGCCTCCTCCAGGATCCCCTGCAGGTTCATGTGCTTGTCGTAGATAACCCGCCCGTGCCGCAGGTAGTCCAGGATCGGCCGAAAGTAGTGCCCGTTCCGATCGATCAGGTACGCGCCGTGCGCATCCTGCTCGCACGGTTTCAGCTGGTCCTGGGCGAACATCCGGGCGATCATGCTGTCCGGTTCGCGGTTCGTCAGCGTCAGCCGGGTGGTGGTAAATATCTTCCCACCGACGTTTAGCGTAATCCACCGGGCACGGTCCGGTTCGGCCGCCGCGGTAGATGGTAGGATTGCGGCCGGCGGATCGGCCCCAGTCGGCTCCATTTTGCGTTGAGTGACGAATCGGTTGATGGACGACTCACCATTAACACTCGATCGTGTAGGAAGGGGGATGAACGGAGGACAAATCCGCCAGATCCGGATGTCCGTTCGTCAGCGGTTGGGCAGCGCCTTTGTTTGGATTTCTCCTACACATCGCGCGTTTACGGGCGTCGGGTTGAGTGCTTGCGCTGTGCTTTCTTTGCGGAATGTCAAAACAAAATAAAAATTTATTAAAATATTAAATCATGCAACCGAAAGATAACTAAATCATCTCGTTAATTCACAAAACTTTTCAAATCATACTTTATTTTTAATTTACTTAACGTAAACAACAACGAAAATGTTCGATTTTAGTCGGAACGGAACGCTATAGTTCCAGCCGGAAGAAATTAGGTCTGTCTACACGACGGATTTGTATGGCAAACTACCAGGCTGTCAATGCTGTCAGTTGGCTGGACAACTGAGTGCCTAAATCACTTTTGATCCAGCACCAGCGCAACTGGAGCGCGACAATCTGATTACACCAATTTATTCAAATGAATGGTTTCAAAACATTACATTACACTCATAAGAATGTCCGAATTTGCAAGCTTCATGCATTTTTTATCGTTTTAATTCTCCAATTATTTGTTTATTGCAATGAAATACAGTATGTGATTAAAATAACCCAAATTTGAATTCGTCGACATTGAGCTGTTTGCACAGGTGCTCGATGTGGAAAAGACGACTCCCGTTTATCTTGTTTTCCATCGTCTAACCACCGTTTAACAACCACTTTAAAAAACATTTTCTTCTTGGGTGGCATAACAACCTCTTGTAGCGTTAAGGCCTAACGAGAGCACCAATGCGCTTGGCTCTGTCTGTAACTGAGTGTACTCATCCATATCAAGACTGTTAATCCTGCATACGGGGTGCTGTGGCAAAGTGTACCCATAGCAGGATATTCAATCCTGCGTTTGGCAGGGGGGGGCGGCACCGGTCCGAACCGGATTCGATGTAACATCAGGCCCGATCGTATGAAAGAGGGCTACGCCGCTACCCATGAGATCACCGAGCCGTCCCAAAAAAAGAAAAACCATTTTTAAATATGAAATAAATAATATAAATTCTGTTATTCCGAGTGGCCAGTGGGGATTTATAGTTGGTAACGGAGTAGGCATGTCGTATAAGGCCCAACGTTGTATCGCATCCCATTTGTACTGATACCACCTCCTTTACACAGGATTGACTATCCTGCCATGATAAAGTCAAATAGACACATAGTACCAAAACATCAAAGTAGAAGTGTTAAGCTGTGTGTGATGAGCACGTTGCCCTCCTTTTTAGTGCTACTTCTCGTCATAAAATAATTAGTGAAATTCTTTCTGTGTGTCTACACTAGCTCAATCCGATACGACGAGCCTGAGCTACTCGGTTCCCGCGAGAGGTGGAAGACCCATCGTCGAAAGTCCTTCGATCCTTCAAGTCGCATACAATTTTGACAGAAGTACGAAGTGGTTCGTAGCCCAGTTGAGTGTGTGTAGACATGCAGTTTCCGGGCTTCAAAAACAATTATCAAACCAAACAGTTTCCAATTGCTACCTTGACAATCCTCTCCAGAAATTGTTTTCATTTGCTTCAAGCACGCACACATCAACGCAATCATTGCTGCCAAAAACACAAATTCATGATATAAAACATAAAGAGAAAAAAACTGTCCCAGCACACATGCTTAGACTCTAGGGGGGCTTGATTACGTACCGTGTAGTGATGTGCACACAGCACATGGAACGCATCCAATCCCGACCACCGACGGATGGATGCGTACCGCGCCCTACCGGATGGAACCATCGTTCCAGCTGGCAACAATAATCAAGCCGCACCGTGCTGGTGCGTGCGAGCGAGAGGGAATATCGGTGAGCGGCGAACGCTGTTTCACCGGGCGTGAGGAAACGCGCGCGCACACATCACTACATACCAAACGTTGAGTGAAACGGACGTGTGTAACTCGCATCGCAGAGTGTGCTGTGTACTCCCCGCAAACACAACAGTTCCTAGAGACACCCGCTTTTGGTTACCTTCGTGGCAAGCAGAGGCTAAACAGTTTGGTTCTTCACGCGCAGCAAAGTAGACAAAAAGGTGATTACACATTGGGAAAGTTAATCGTGTAGGTTTTTCGGTTAGGTACCACGCAACTGGCTACAAGCCGTATTCTCCGGCAGTTTGTGAACACTGTATGGGTGAGTGTGTGTGTGCGTGTGTTCGTTCGTGTGTCTCTTGATGGGAAGGTGGGATGAATTTGGGTAACGAAAAGAAGAGACCAATTCCGGAGACAGAAACACGATATCCGGAAGATATGTGCTTTTGTTTGGCTGTATTACTAAATTACTAAATTGTCTCTGTAATTTCATCCCCTTTTTGGCACTGGAAGATGTTTTTTTTTTCTTCTTTCGTTTCCGTTTCACCAGTCCGCGACACTTTTTAAGGTTAGGGCAAAGAATGCAACGGTGGACTCCATCGTGTGCATCTTTCTCGCTCCCGCTAACACACCGCCGACTGGGATACACGCCGGTTGCGCGTGTGTGTGTGTGTGTGTGCGTGTGACACCAGCACCACCAGCATCAGCCTCGCCAACGTTCTCACCCGCTTCTCATCTCGCTTCTCACTCATCTCACCGCTGCAAGCTGCGTTTGCGCTTGAAAATTTGGGAAACTATCAAACCATGCACACGCACACACACCCTGGTGGCTTAATTTGGAACAGTTCTTTAAAACGTAGTTTTTTATATTATCTTATTTATCCTTTTATTTGTTTTGGAACCTTCCATTACTGCGTGTTGCTCACATATTCTGCTTTTTCTGTCAAAGCAATTAAACTTACACGAACACACACACACACCCTCGGGGTGTGTTACGAACCATGGCTTGCAAGCCGCAGTATACATGAGTGTGAGAGTGTACAAGAGTTTGTCTATTTCTGGGACGGTTAAGAGTAAACTGTTCAGGCGAGAAAAGGAGCCCAAAGGTGGTGTAATTCATCGGCGACGATAAAAGAAAGCCATCTGTAGGCGCTTAGCAATGAAACGTTTCTTCCCGTACATTTAATTCAAATTTTCTACTAGTTCTAATATCTTCCTTTTCCCTTTCTTCTGTCTCATCTGCCCCCCCAGTGTTTCTCAACGTAGCACAGTAGCAATCCCCCTTTTTTTTTTTTTTTGGGCGTACCGGAATACCGGGTTTGGAGACTGACGGCCGGGCGGTACAAAAATCCACAGGAAGGAGTGAGATAGAAAAGGGAGGATCGAGCGGGCGCGCGCGCGTCAGTGTGTTTGTGCAGTGACCTGGTGCATGTGTGGTGGCGTGGAGTGAAACAACCGAAACCGATACACACATTTTTTTAGTGTCCATCCAAACCCCACTGCGCGCTGCAGCACCACACACAACGGTCAGTGGATCAGAAGATCGGATCACGCGTCGCCAAACGACCACGGCAAAGGAAGCGGAGAAACCAGTGTCATAAAAATCCGACGAGCTCAAGCGCAGCAAAGAAAACGCACCCCAAGGACAGAAGGAAGCGATAGCAATAAAATGGTAGCCAGCGAGCCCGAGGACGACGTCCAAAAGAATTCTCCACCAGCGATGGGTAAGTTGTGTGCGGAAGGTGCGGGCAGTCCGAGAGGGAGCAGGGAAGGGATGGAAGGAGCTTCAAGGAGAACATCGGTTAGTTCCAGGGAGCGATAAAATGCTTTGACCACTTCGGTCGGCCAGTAACTGCACTGAAACCGGGGCAGCGACCACCCATCATTGTTCGCCAAGGGGGTGAGAATAATTTATTGTGCCTTTTTTCGATGCAAGTCACTAGCTACAAAAATTAAAGTAACTGGCTACACGAGGACATGTTTGCAATCCATACCGACAGCCAGCTACGTTTACCTTAACTAGTTATTTGTAGCTAGTTAAAAGTAATTGGTCGTCAACATGGTAGGAGAATACACCCCACGCTCTCCTAACTTGCCGTCTAGCCGTTGCTTGTAACTAGTTCCTCCGGCCTAAACTAACTAGCTGACTTTGCGTTACCCTTTTTCCCGAAATTCGCAACCCGTTTTCGGGTTGTGGCGGTCGTATTTTTTAAGCATTCTGCAACCGGTTAGCAAAGTCAGCACCAACCGCGCGCCGGTGTGCCCCGCGCCCGCTCAATCTCATCGGCAAACCATTTTTGTTTTATTTATTTACCTTTTGTGTGTTTTGTGTGTGTGTTTTGGGCCAGGGTGTGGGAGAAGAAGAGTTGGGGTTTTCTTTTGTAAGATTTTCTCGACCCACCACACTATCAACCACTATTCCTGCATCCACTGCGAGGAAAATCCCACTATTCGAAGTATTTTGGGAAATGTTTGCAAGCTTACCTCATCTCGTGCAAAACACGCACACACAAACACACACAAGGGGTGAGTGAGCCTGAACTCACGGGGGAACCATCTCACTCACTCATCGCTCACATACACCCTGCAGGGTGAGATGTGAAGTCATCTTTCTCCCGTAACAACATCTTCACATTTTTTTATTTTGTTTTTCGTTTTCGTGAAATCATTCTTATTTTCGTGTGTGCCGGAAGTACACTTGCGCGCACACACACACACACACACGCACGCACAAATATGCTTGCGTACCGTGCGTCTCAGCTCATCTCACGCGCGCACTCTACACACAGCTTGACGGCGCTAGTGATGAGATACACGCGCGTACCGGTGAAGCGGCTTTTCCGCTGTCATGCATGACACTAAACACACACACACACATATGGTTGCTTGCTCTGGACGGAGGCTCCCCGAGATTAGATTTTCTGTGTGCTGCTGCTGGTGCGGCTTATCACAATTGCGCCATGTGTTTCTTTTTTTTTTTTCTACACAAACAAGCACACTCTATTTTTCCGGCGCTTCAAGACGCACATAACTAGAGAGTGCGAGCACAATGACCTTTACCGTGCACAATGATTTGACAAAACTTCTGCTGAGCGGCGGATTTGTGCGAAAACAGTGAAACCAGGATATGAGAGAATCTACCTGATGTTTATGTTTTTTAGAGGATCCACTGGTTCGTAAATGATTGAACTTTATAGGACTGTAACGCCAGTGTAGGAGAGAATTTTCCTCTGGATAGTTTTCAACAAATTAACCGTTTAACCAACTTTAACCAACCGTTTAACCGTTTTTTTAGTTTTTCTTAACGCATCCGTTGGTTTGCGTGTATAAATAGCTCTGTGTTATTTTTTTTAATTTTAAAATTAAAGAAACAACTGTTTAAATCTGGCAGTGAGGTAAACTCCAGTTCACAACATGTTGATGGACCGATTTCAGCGAATGGAGAACTGTGTCTTCAGTTTTTGTTTTTTTTTTTTGTTGCTAATTTTAATCGAAATATCCATTTTGTTTGCTAAAAGCTGTTGTGCTGTTGTACTGACGTTTTCGGTAAAAGTTGCTTTCTGAAAAGACATTTTGTAAACTATTTTGATGACGAATGTCAGTAAAATCAAGGTATTTTTTTTTGCTGAGAGCGAATCAGTGAAATAATCAGTTACAAAAAAAAAGATACTGTAAAGCAAAGAGAAAATTGGCTGTGTATGTGACGCGCATCGAAAGAGGTGTGTGCTTGTGTAAGTACTGTGCGATGTGTCAGGTGGTAATCTGAGGGAGATCTTTTAATTGCAAAAATAATGTTTTTTAATAGTATATTTGCTTACAGGCTCTGCACATCATTTTTTTGCGGCCACAATCTTTGAGTCCCATTTTGACTGCCCTGCGATACATAGGAACAACCTACCTACGCTTTAAGCATTGCGAAATCGCTATAGATTTTGATCATAAAAATTAGAAGAAAAGAAGACAGAAAACGAAAGTTCTAAATTTGATGTTTCCGCTTCTTGCTTCTAAACGTAAAATGGCGCACAGGAATTAGTAATTAGTAATCGCCAACCTTTGCCAGAGCGAGGAAGAAAGAAGCGAAGAAAACCTTTCTCCAGCTATTCCATCTTCCATCCATTTTTTTTTTTCTAAATCCCCATCCCATGCGCACACACACACAGCCCTTGCACACCGGGACGTGTTCCGTGATTAGAAATGCGAAAAAGAGCGGCACCATGTTCTTTCTCACTCCTTCCGGTCATCTTGCGGAGCTGTTGAAAAACGGTAAAGAACAATAATAAAGAAAGAAGGAAAGGGGGCCACACACGCGCGCACTCACACCCCGTAAGCGTTGCGCGCACGGCAGTGAAAAAGAAGCGGGGCGCTTGTATGCGTGTGAGATGCATCCTCTCACGCGTGCGCACACACCGAGCTCATCTTTATCTGCCGCTCTCGGAATTATGGAGCACCGTTTTAGGTGAAGACGACTCCGCGCTGTACGTGAGCGAGCGCGCGCACGCGTCCGCCCGCTAATCAAAATGGTTGGCGCGGCAACGGGATTAGAATTGCTGACAAGATGACTTTTGCGTGGGGTGCAAGAGTGGTGTGAAATCGCCCCCACTACCACAGCACCCCACCCCTTAACCACACTGCTCACACAGCCCATCAAACCCACCGCCCGGCAAGTAGTGGAAGTTGCAGCACAGCTTTCCTTCTTGTTTCCTGTACTTATTTTCTTTTCTTTGAAGGAAAAACTCGAGCTTCCGCACCGGAGAGAAAAAAGGACACGCACGGAGATGCAAGGCCAGCACTCTCGGTGGGGGTGTAGAAACTGCTGTAAATGCTGTGTGTCACCATCTAGTGGCGTGCGGCTGAAATTACGAGCACCATTAAAGTGAACGATGAGATCATTTTTATCGATCATAACCCTCCTGCCTCCTTCTCGGGGCACACTTTTGCTTGCCCTACACTGCTGCGGTAGACACGTTGCGGTTGTACGGTCTTTCCTACGTGATCGGTGTGTCGATCACACCCCCAGCGCCTTCCTTTTCTACACCACACAACACTCCCTACCCCCTTCCTCCTCACAATTACATTACCCCACATTCCGATTGCATTGCTTGCAATTGTTTCATTTGCTACTGCTACACACCACGGGTACACCCGACCCAAAGAGGTCCGCGCAAAATGTGTGGAAAAAGGAAAAGGGGTACAAGAAAACCGTGCTGTGCACCGCCACCCATTTCGCCCAGGGGCGCCGAAAATAGTTCCCGCAGCACCCAACCAAATGTGTGTGCAATTTTGATTTGTAAGTGCGCCCGGTACACTTTGCTCTCTTGCCGAACCGGGGTGTCGGGTCGGTCAATTCGGGTGTTTCAAAGAGTTGGCTCACGAAACGGTTTGGTGTTTGGCCTGTTTGATGTGCGTTGTTTGTTTGGTGTCCCGGTCGTGCCCGATTTCCAATCGTTGTGGGTGGATGGTGGAATGCTCTCCGGCTTGCCACCGGCACAACCGTTACTAGTTCCACTTTTCCTTCCAAATGGGGGGGAGTAGCCACACACTCACGTCGTTTTTTTTTTACTGTTAAACAATTTTCTCCCTGCTGCATTGGACGGTTGCTTGCTTTCCGTTCGTAATTATTGCTAATTTTTATAGCCTCAGAGGAGGAGGGAATGTGTTTCGTGTTTGAACAGAAAGGAGCAAACAAACTAAATACATAAAGTCAGATGTTTTGATAGCTTTTTAGTTTGGTAGAGTTTAATGGAGGAGGGCGATATGGCACACAAAGGGGTTTACGACAAAATCCTCTTTTTTAAATGCTGACTCTACTAATCGGGCAATGGTAATGGTTTCCGTTTTATTATTCAAATATTACTTGTTGCTCAACTTTTTTTAAATATATATTTTTGTAACGGGACCGATTACTTTTTTCATTACAAGCTTGTGTAGTGGGAACAAAAAATTTTGGTTTTAAAATATTCTCCACTTATTCTAAGGAAAACAAGTTGAGAGGTGTTACTAAGCAACTAAAGTACCGGACGGGTTTTGTTATGGGAATCAGTCACAACTTTTCACTTTGTTACAGCAATTCGATAGCGCCGTGTGTCAGTGTGTTTATGTGCGTTAGCCGCATGTATGGATTGTTCTGTAAAGTGTAAACATTCCACCGGGAGAAAACATCCGACCGTTACGCACAATAAGCTGCCTCAATCTACAATCAACAGAAAAACACACGCGCGCAGCTTTCTTCCATCTGGTGTGTGCTGGATTGCCTGCTGCCGCTGCTGCTGCTGTTCCACATTTCAACCCTCTCGCACTCGATTCCAATGAACCATACCCTCTTTCTCTCTCTCTTTCTCCCTCCCTCCCCGTGTATCGACAATCAACCGGTAAAGTGCCAAAATCACAACGATCAACCTCCAACGGAACAAAATGCGCGGAAAATATACACACGGACAAACGCACATGCTTGACAAACAACCTTCAATATGTAGATCGCTAACACCTCATGTAATCATACATGTTGCTAATAATGTGAAAATACTTCAATCTGTTGTAACCCAGTGACTAAGCGGTAATCATGATACAAAGAAAGGCCTCAAGCGGTAGTATATAACGGAGCCATTTTGAACGGTATAGGTCCTATCACAATAGTATCCAATATACTATTTTTTGGCATAACAAATAGCATTTGTTGGCAAAAACAATACTTTATTTAATACAATTACCTTAACCAAAAAAATCATGTATTTTTTTAAATAACAATTACAACTGTAAATTCGTTAGATTTTTTGTACTAGTTTTTCGTGTATAGCGTGTGTGACATATTGCAAATTTTAGTTCTAATCACCTATCTGTTAGTGGGGTCCCAAGCGGCTGCATAGTCCGCTCAATGGAATATCCATCTCGAGTTGTACCACATTGCTTAATTGTGTATTTACTCGTCTACTGATGGTTCACAATAAAAAAGCATTTAAGACATCATATCTAGAACAAAACTATCTAAAATTATGGCTAGTAATCTGCTGCCAAACTCGTCAAAATTCCTGTTTAATACGTACTGATCAACTACCCCATGAAATCGACGGGGCGTTGCGAGAAACAGGGCCGTTTGCAGCTTATCGTGTGTTGATCCGTTGGTTCCATATTTCTAGACCAGAGGACATCCCTGTGATGTCTTTTTTGTTTGTAAAAGAACAATATTTTAAGTTGTTTTTAAATATGGTTTTATACAATAACCTAAATTTTAAATTGCAAGATCATTAGAGAAGCCAATAGAGAAATATTGCAGGGTTAGCAAAAGTAATCCTCTAGCAACTGAGGTGCACCTATTCCATCTTACAACAGTCCTGCAATGAAGCAAGATTGGACCCCCAAAAAAGGGCCAATCTATCTATTTAACCAAACCGCAAAGCAACCATGTAAGGGGTTGGGGAGAGGGTTCGGGTCGATTATTCAGTCTCTTAACATTGTAAAACTATCTATAGTGACTAATCTATAGTGACCTCATAGTAAAGTTTTAAATCAGACCAAGATCTACACGGAATTTCTACGAACTATAATTCAAACGATTGGGATGATTCAATCGAAAACGCCATTACGTTTTACATCAAGAGCAGGGAGAACTTTTATTTCATTATATACGTATTGACGTACGTTTTTACTAATTCAATATTTGGCTTTTTTGAAACCATAAAGGGAGTTAGTTTGTTAGAACCTCTGAAGGTACCTAATGGGATCTCGTGTGTAAATTCTGATTGTCTAGAGCTCGTTTCCGGACATAGTTTATAATATTATTATTAAACCCTTGCAGTCCAGTGTAGTCACCAACATTCTCATACTATTTATCGTAGACTAGAGTAGACTGTAATGCGTCAAGCCGTATACGGTGGCGAATGTTTTCAATTGGTTTGATTAAGTAAGATAAGGCTATGTCCGTGGATTGAAAGGCAAAAGAAAACAAGAATGCTCATTGAATGCTGTTAATTTCGAAGAGCGATGGTAAGGTTATGGGGAAGGTTTATGGCAAAAAGTACAGATGTTACATACTTCATTATCTATACTATGTGTCATTGCCTGGATGACAAATTATAGCTATTGGTGGGAAATAACAGTGATGACGACGCATGACAGTATGATGCTAGACGTTAAATTTTTATGGCTGTGGACTTTACAGATTGCTCTCACATTTTACTCTTACATTAAAAAAAAAGAACAGAATTCAAGTGTGTCGATTATACCGCGTGGGACTTGAAAATAGAACGTCTAGCTGACAATAGTCTCCAAATCCTCGATGCTGATAGTATGATCTTAAAGCTAACAGCTCATTAATAATGTTTTTATTTTATTTTTCTCAAACTACTACTTCCACCAACCCGCTCACCCCTACCGTGCGCAGAGAACAACGATGACAACGCACCCTCGAAACGATTGTACCGTCAGGAGGTGTGGGCCGCGATGAAAGCCCGCTTCCCGCAGGGTTCGACCTCGAGCAACTTCGTCAACAGAAAGATACCACTCTTCCCGGAAGCGGAACAGACGGCCGAACGGCTTGCCGACACGCCCGAATTCAAACAAGCGAGTAAGTGGAAAGGCCCTGCTCTTCTTTTGCGTACCACCGGTTGCTCATCCCCATTTTCTTAATCTTACAATTGCAGAGACCATTAAGGTGAACATCGACATGGCGCAGGAAGCGGTCAAGCTGCAGGTGCTGAAGGCGAACAAAACGCTGTTCGTCGCACCGTCGCAAAAGTCCGACTACTTGTACGCGAAGATCAAGATGCCGAGCAGCTTGGAGGAGATCCCGTTCGTCCAGCAGCGACGCATCGTCAAGATGTTGGCCGGCGAGGATACATACGAGGAGCTCGGTGCGTATCCGCTGATATTTGCCCTTTTACAAGCCATTGGATAGGTCGTTGTTTTTGGATTGCTTCTCTATGTTTTTGTAAAATCGCTGAAGCTTTGCGCCATACTGCGCTTTATTGCTGCTGATAATGAAGCACTTGGTGATTGATAGGTGTAACACCTTAATCATGCTGATGTTTGATGCTTCCCAATCGGTCAGAGGCCGTGCGGTGATAAGTGCGACAGGGGTTGCGCAGTATGACCAACCAACTTGTTCACTTTCTTTTTTTTTAGCTTGGTCAAATCATATTTAGCTCGGCGCTAACTTTTAAAATTTCTTCAATTTTGCTCTTTCACTTATCATCATCAATCACTTAATATCAATTAGGGTTCAAGAGAGGTATTTTACTCTTTTAAATAATACTAATTATATCATTTAGTTTCAGTTTCAGTTTAAAATGAAAATCAGTTTAAAATGAGAGCATATCAAGCCTTTTCATGTTTGTGTTGCAGATTGTAATCCTCCTAGATCCTCTAGGATCCTAATCTTAGAGTGTTAGCACATCCGCTGCAAATAACTTACCAAGCGTTCATTTTATATAACTCGAAACATTGTATGAAATTTTTCACGGGGAAGTTGTGAAAATTAGACTGTTCTGTCCAAAGCACTTAAGCTTCCAAACGAGGTTTATACTTCAGTTACAGCTGCAAATCGAACACAAACAACGCTCTGGTTCATAAACCCATATCCATCCTCCACCTTTAAGCCTTTAAAAGAATTTGAGCCTAGTGAAGGGATTCAAACTCTTTCGTTGTCAAACTAAGAAGAAATCTATGGTTTGCTTTAAACCGGCAGCTGCTACTCGCACAAAAAACAACAGTTAGTAGAAGAGCCCTGTAATGAAACGGAATGTCTTCCTCTACCTTTCCCTCCTTCAAGAGAGCTTCCATTACAAACGGCTTAATCAGCAGCGATATGTTTATTACTATGTTACGTCGAAAACGCAACCTTACACCTATTTTCTAATCGGTAAACTCTTTCTCCCTCTCCCTCACTCTCGGAAAACAGGCATCGATCAGACCGAACCGCTCGATATGGTGGTGGTCGGCTGTGTGGCCGTGTCCGAGCGCGGGCAGCGCATCGGCAAGGGCAACGGGTACGTTGACCTGGAGATTGCGATTCTGGTGCAGCTCGGTGTGATCACGCCGCAGACGGTGATCGCGACGACGGTCGCGGACGAGCAGGTGTACCGGGAGCTGCCGGCGGACCTGTTCCAGCGGTACGATTTCACGGTCGATCTGATCGTCACACCGACGCGTATCATCCGTGTGCAGCCGCGGCCGGAGCCTCGCGCGATCGGCATCGAGTGGGGCCTGCTGTCCTCCCGCCGGCTCGACGTGGTGCGGGTGCTGAAGAAGCTGAAGGAGCGGCTCGAAGCGGCTGGCCAGCAGATCGAACTGAAGGACGAGGACACGGACGTGGAGAGCTTCCGGAAGCGGCGCACGCGCGGCAGTGAAAGTGCGGGCGGTGGCGGCCAGCAGCAGCAGCAGCAGGAACGCCGTCGCCAGCAGAAGAACCGTCGCCGCCGCTCGACGCGTAACAGTACCGCCGGAAAGGAGGGCAAGAGCGGCACCGAGCAGGAGGGTAATGGTGCGGGCGGTGGTGGAGACGAGAGCGGCGAGGGAGGTGGTTCGCGGATGCGCCGAAAACGGCGCTACACGCGCAAACCGCGTCGCTACTCGCGCCGCGATTCGGGCGAGTACGGTGGCAGCCAGGACGGTAGTGGACAACAGCAGCAGGACGGTGGGGACGGGCCGCAGTCGCAGCGGCAACGCCCACTCAAGGGTAGTAGGCCACGCCGGCAGAACAAATCCGGCGGCGGCAGCACGAACCCCGCCGTAGCCGCCAACGGGCCGAACGGCCAGCAGCAGAAACAACCGCGCCCTCCGCGGCAACCGAAGCTCCAGCTGCAGGACAGCGTGCGCATCCGCGTGTCGAACATGTTCTCGGTGCCGTTCAAGGACTTCAAGGACGAGCTGCGCACGCGCGACTGCTACCCGGCCAAGATCAGCCAGAGCCGGAACGGCCGGTGTCTGCTGATCTTCCCGAAGCGGGAGGACGTGCCGGAGCAGGCGCAGGTGGACGAGCTGCTGCAGAAGCTGGCTGACATGAGCATCTCAGTGCCGCAGAAGAACAGTGCCGAGCCGAAGGAGATCCGGCTCAAGTGCGAACTGCAGTCGAAGTCGCGGGAGTTCGTCGAGCAAGATGCCGCCTCGATCGCGTCCTTCGCTAACCGGGCCGCCCGGAAGTTGCAAGACATCAGTCGAAAGCTAGGCTTGGGCGCCGACTCAGCTTCGGCTGGTGCCACCTTGGAAGGTGCAGAAGAGCAGCAGCAGCAGCAGCAGCAGCCGCAGCAGCCGGAAGCGACGAACGTGGACGAACTGCTGGCGGAAGCGCTCGCGGCCACGCAGCTCGCCGCCCGAGCAGCCAAGGCGGCTGGCGTGCTAACGGAAAAGGCGACGCAGGAAGTGAAACCCGTGCTCGAAGCAGCGAACCTGCCCGCGCAGCTCGAACTGCTGACCAACTACGGGACGGAAGCGTTTGCGGCCGCCACCAAGGCGGAGGGTGCGGCTGAGGTCGCCACTGCGGTTACACCTGACGCCGACAGATCGGCAAAGGAGCAGGTCGTACCGGCGATGGTCAGTGCGACGCAGGCGGCGGCCCTGGCAGCGGTAAACGTTGCGTACGCGACCGCCAAGCTGCTGAAGGAGGTGCCCGCGTCGACCCAGCTCACGATCGCGACCATCACGGACGCCACCGTCGAGCGTCTGTACACCGCGCTGCGTAACATCAATCCCGCCATACAGCTTCCCGCTTCCTTTTCTTCATCCAAACCAGCTGACTCCACTTCTTCTGCCGCTCCACCTGCTGCTGCTACTAATACTACTACCACCACTACTACTACAACCGACACTGCTAACACTGGGTCTTCTTAAGTTACCACCGCCGCAACGATGGACGATACCGAGAAACATACACACAAACACTCATCTCGTCTGCCTCCTCTTACTGTCGATCGTTTACTTTTAACTATTTTCTCGGTTTGATTGGTGGCCCTTTCAACAATTGCGCTTGATTTTGCTAGATTTACACTTACTAACTAAATTCAGCGCGCCATGCATCCGCTGCCCTCCAGTCTCTCACCTCGTATTGTAGGTGTGGGTGTCGGTGGGTGTAGAGTAGCAGCGCGTTTTCCTTGTTTTTTTTTTTATCTCGTCGGCGCCCCATTGATTATTAAAATGCGCTTCGATTTAATTAAGATAAGTTTTGCCGTTGAAACCGAACGGTTTCAACCCTTCCCCCAGTGATTATCATGTTGTCTTTCTTTAAAGGAAAGAAGTGAGGGAGTTTCTCACACACCATACCCCCCCATCTCCCTCCCACTTGTTTTCTTCCGGAGGAAGGAAATTATTTGGCTTTAGAGAGGCCCGTCATAAGGCTCCCGAAGTTTGTATCGATTTGCGTAGCCTGCTATTGGGTACACCTAAGTCACAGAAGAACCAAAAGCACATTAGTGTGCCACACGAAAAAGAGTGTGATTCCTCTCCCCCCTTTTTTGGTTCCCAACCGTTGTGCAATTTTTTTGTTTTTGCATTGTGAAGTTTGTGAAATTTTGCATTGTGAAGTTTGTGAAACACATTCTGAGATTAGGAAAAGTTGGTGGTGTGCGAAAAGGCCTATGAAATGTAGTGCGTGTGTGTGTGTGTGTGCTTCTAAAGGTAGGAAGGCACGCGCATCTGCCCTTTTTCCCATGTTTTTTTTTTTTTAGCAATTTTTGTAATTCGAATATTTAGCGTGTGTGTTGAGGTAGATCCGAATATGTTTGCCAATTTTATATGTTTTTTGGTTTTCCTTATGTTAAGAGCGAAAGAGAGATCAAATGTCGCAGAAAGGTATAGTAACTGGATTAGCCAGCAGCAGATCCAGTACAGAAAAGGTATAACGAAGGCAGGCGCGCAACAAAAAGGGCTGAACGAGATAAACGATGTAAAAGAAAGAAGGCCAGAATCAGAACCATACCTAAAGCAACCCGTGCGGAGGGCAATTGTATAGAAAAAGGAACCTCCCTTTTCGCAAAACGAGACACACGTTACACCTCTCCCATTACTTACCACAAGCTAACACACGATCGAAAACACTGTCATATTTATGCGAAATGAAATGTAACGATTTTGAATTTGGATTATAAACAGCAAATACATTTAAAAGAAGAAAAAAACAACACAAAGCTAATACGCCAGCGAAAATGATGCAGTTGTTTGCGGGGGAGGTAATGCATATAAATATAAATATACATATATACATAAACAGACACCCACTTACGCAAGCGGGAACTATACATACACAACTAGATTTACATGTATAATGTAAGTGTGCACACAACGAGTGAAGAAAATGTTGTGTTTTTTTGGGTGTTGTATCTGCGTTGCGCTGCGATTTATATTAACCTCGTGTTCCACGTGCGCTTATGGGATATCCCTCTCCTCCTTCCCTCCCAACCCGTCGTCCCTTCCTCCCATCCATCGAAGATTTGGTTTTATCGTTCCTCACAGCTCGGTCATGATTTTGCTCCCTTTTCCCCTGGTGTTCCTTGTTTAAACTGTTGTGTACACTAATCATCAATTACCCTTGCATCCTTAAATCCATCCAAATCCCCTCTTCTCATTTGTACAATGAAGGTGAAATAAATTTGAATTCTAACACTTTTTTCATAACTACGCTTGTTTTTAGTGTGTGTTGGTGATTATTAAGTGGGATTGTCTTCCTCAACAAAAGTGCAAAAATTGTTTTTTTTTTTGTGTCGAGGTTGACTAAACATTTCTCAAATAGAAAAACTGGAAAAATCTTCAAACTGTTAACAGTTACCAGTTACGTTTTATTTAATTTAACAAAGGGCGAGAAGGGAATGTATGTCTTCCATTTCTATCCTTATCTTTCATTTTGATTCGTTGATTGATTTTTTATTCTACACTTTTTTACATCTTTGATTACATTGCAGATTTGTAGGTTTTCCTGTATCGGCGAATTCACCAATTTCCCTGACACTTACCCTGATGCATGTTAGAAATTGAAAATATTAAAACTTCAACTAAACCTTTTTGAAAGACGTTCATGTAGCTTGCCATTATTTGTTTTTCGATCGACATACGCAGGATTGACTATCTTGCTACACACAACGCAATTGGTTGGCCAAGAGTGCGGTCGTAAGAGTGCTCGTTTTTTTTTTGCTTCGGTTGGGCGAACGATTTCAAAGACATATGACACTAGCTAGTCGAAACCTTAAATAGAGAAAGTAAGCCACTGAATATGAGAGCTTAGTTGAAACTAAAGTTAAGACTAAATAATCATAGGAGGATACATCCTTTCTCGCGGAAAAGAAGAAGACTATCTTGCTATGGGTACACTAGGTCACAGCCCCCGCCCAACGCAGGATTAACGGGACTGCTACGGATGGGTCCATAGAATCACAGTAAAAGCCAAAGCACATTGGTGTCCTGGTAGTTCTGGTATGGTGCGTTAGTGCAGGATATATCATTAAGCCCCCGTGTCATATAGATGACCAGTTTTAGCATCTTACTGCTGTTGGCTAAGGCATGATCAAGCTGGTCCTCGAGTCCAGCAATATTAGAAGATTTTTCATCTTTCCAAGATGTGCGCCCATAATCTTTCGACAAATCTTGGAAAGATTAAATGGATTACTCGTTACGTAAGGGTCCACTAAACGCCCTGTCTGCTTGGGTGCATTTTTCGGCAAAGGCCCAACGCCCTCTCAAATACTCGTGTAAAACAACTATCAAAGCCACGTCTAGAGAATAGATCACCCTTCTCCAGCTTCTGCTGTCTCAGTCAACAACCGTAAAATCTTGCCCATTAACCAACCGGCCCGCTTCGATCGACTGACTAATCCACTCCACCCGCAGCAGCTGCACCGCTTCCTCCTGTCTATCCGCCTTCCCGATCGACTCAATCCACTTCTCGACCTCCTGCACCGTCGACGTCATGCCCGACGGAACAAACACATACTGTACCGGTTCCGGGTCGGCATCGCGCACCCACAGTCCCCCGCGCTGCACGAACTGCAGCATTTCACGCTGGGCGCGGAAATCTGCCACCTTTCCTTCCCACGCCGTCGTATCGCGTTCTTCGCTCTCGCGGTATAGTCGCGCGGTAAGCCCGCGGAACAGGCGCATCCTAGTGGCTTGACGCGCACCGAGCAGCGAACGCTCGGCCGAGGCTACCTCCGCGTCGGTTAGTCGTGCCGGACTGCCCGTCTCCCCCGTCATTCGGCGCAGCAGCGCGCTAAAGGAAGTCAGTGTGGTGGGACGCGTGTATGAATCGCCGTACCGGTCGTACTGACACGCTAGCCGCATCCGCGTCGGTTCCGTCGCGGCAAGCACATCCTCCGGCCGGAATGGCTCCAGCCGACGCTCCATCCCGGCCCGTAGCAACCATTCGTCCCGCACCACGTCCCACCGGCCCGTTTCCATGTACTTCCGCACCTTGAACGTGACCCGCCCGGCCACGATGGCGAAGGTGGTCGGGCTGGGGTTAGCCACGGCACGGCCCCCGTGCCGGCGCACGAGCCGCTCCAGCGCATTGATCGTCGTGCTGCCTACGCTCATCACGCACACGTCCCGGCCGTGAAGCATCCCCCCCGTCATCGGCACGACCTCAGGCTCCTCTTGTTTCCCCATCCCCGCTTCCCTCTCCAGCACCGTTGGCGTTCGTTTACGGGACACCTTTGCTTTGCTCGCCGGAGGTGCGATCAGGTCCTCCAGAGTCACATGCCGCTTGGCCAGCTTGGTAGCCTTTCGGCTTTCGGCGGTCGGTGCGCCCGTTGCCAGCTGTTCCAGCTCGTCCAGCGTACACACTTCATCCTGCAGCTTGTCCGGCCGGACGGTAACTATGCGCGGGAAGCGAATGGTGAATCCGGCGGCGTACGAGTCGCTCCGCACCAGCTCGGACCCGCGCAGCTGCAGGGTGATCGAGTCGCACGGGGTGATCCACACGTCCGGCAAGGTCTGCCCGCACTGCATGCCGTCCACCGGCGTCGTCTGCCAGTGTGGCCGGAGCGTTTGATTTAGTTGCTGCCACTCGACCGTCCCGAGACCCATCGACACCTTCGCCACTGAGACGTACTCCGGGTACGGGGGGCCATTCCGTGCCAACGCGCCGACCAGGAAAGCGCTCACGTACGTGCGAGACTGGTTATAGAAGCCACCCATCACGAGCAAATCAAAGTCCACCACCAGCCCGTCGATGTAGTCCGGCTTGATCTTGTACCAGCCGGTGCCGGCTCGCCGGTTCGGCTGGTACGGTGCATCCTCGCGCTTTAGCACCACACCCTCTTGCCGCTCGTCGATTGCCCGGTTGATCAGCTCGAGCAGATGGGCCGCGTCGCGGACCCGCACACGTCGGCAGCGCTCGAGAAAGCCGAGCTGTTCGCGCACAGTTTCCGCGAGCAGGCGGGCTCGTTCGGCGTACGGAACGTCAACCAGCGAGCGGCCATTGTAGTGTAGCAAGTCGTAAGCACAGAAGCACGGGCGCAGCTGAGCATTGCCCGGCCGGAGAGCTTTCACGTCCGTGCCGTCGCACTTGTCCCGATAGCGCAACGTAGTCCGATCGAACACCATCATCTCCCCGTCCAGCACGAGCGACCGCGCGGCGGGAGCGAGCAAGGTGGACAGTAGGGGCGTCAGCGTACCGCCCACCTGATCCGCCGTCCGCCCGAACGCCTCGCTGTAATCGTGCCCGTTACGCGAGTAGTACCGGAACGTGGCACCGTCCCAGTGCAGCTGGAACCGTTCGCCGTCCATCTTCGTCTCGAGCCAGTACGCGTCTCGGCGCAGCAGCTCCCCGACCTGGCGCAGTTCCACCCGCTGGCACAGCATCGGGCGGACAAAGTGCATCGGGAGCACACCTATCGGACCACTTGGCTCTAGCTCACATCCAGCGGAGGCTTTGCTCTCGATCCGTTCCACCATCTGCCGCAGATCGCTAGTTCCATCGTAAAGAGTCGGTGCGCTCGGGTGGTACAGCTGCATTATCCGCCTGCTGCTCAGCGAAAGGCGTAGGTTTTTCAACAGAATCCGCACCAGCCAGCGCTGGTCAAGCGGACTGCCACGCTCAATCAGCTGTACAAGCTGTTCGCGAGTGTCCACGGCACCACTCGAACTAATCGCATCCAGCCGACAGTTCACCTCGGCCACGGTCAGCTCACCGACCGTCGGACAGCGACCGTGCAGCAGAGGGCCCAGTCGCATCGCCAAGTCGTTGCCCGTCGAAAGCAGCCGCTGAACCTCCGCACTGCGCCGATCAAGCCCGAGCGCCCGAATATAGGCATCGGCCAGTGTACGTTCACGCAACCCGTACGCCTTCCGCTCACGATCCAGCCCGGGCAGCAGCAACCGTAGCCAGGGGAAAATTGATGGACGATTGGTCTGTGTTTGAGGCGTGAGAGAGAGAGAGAGAGAGAGAGATCACATGCGGAACATTTTATAGACAACTGATCACAACTGGCACGATGCGATGCACACATCACATTCTTACCCCATCGCCCGATTGGCGGTAACGCTCAAAGTCTTGGAAAAACTTGCGCAGCGCCAACTCCTTGCCCTGCCGGTGCGAATGGTGCACCTTTTCCAGTAGCGAGGTTAGCTCGCTGAACGATTCCATTTTACATCCAGCACACACTAGCTAAAAATAGAGAAATTTAATCAACAAAAGGTAAAGAGCACTGCAGTCACGCACTCACGGTATGGTGGCTAACTAATTAGTGCCTCTGCTTCCTTCCTGACACACTACATTTTCGTTACAGGAAAATTCAAGAAAACACGGAACATATCATCGACCCTCATATCAGCTGATTGGCGTGTACAAGCATAAATGTAAACAAAGTTGTAGGTGCAACATTTGACAGTTGCGTGTAGCTTGCTGTACCATATAAAGATTGGACATTATTTACGCATTACAAACACTATTGCAGCTTCCTCACTTAGTTTTCTTTGCTAAAAATGCAAAACTTATTTTTTCTTTAATTTTTCAACCATTTATCCCTCGCAAGCGTCTATATGTTCCCTTAACGAATTGAACCCACTACTTTATACACACTCTGACAACGCATTCAACCTAGTGGTGGGAGTTCGGAATGAGATCCTACAGTTCAACCGCATCTAAAAAAAGATTAGCAATGAAATTTGGCGAATGAATTCCAATAGTGTTTTTTTCCTTTTTGCTGTTGTATGCTGCCTGAATGAAGAAAATTAAAAAACTGGCGGGGCAGCAGCAAGAATGTGCAACATTAAATTTATTGTTTAACCACTTTCTATTGAAAGTTTAAGCATAAAGATTTGCCGAAAAGCATTACGGCCGGGCCGTTACTATCTAATAAAAAAAAGATTTGCCGAAAATAGGAAATACGAGCATAAACTAGGTTATCATTTCTATGAATATTACTTTCAAACGCTTTTAGGATAGTTTATCAACCGAACTAACATAGCTTTGATGGGCAAGTATTAAAGATAAAATTATTTAGGCCTTTTATAAGAAACTTCTGCACTGAGCAGCTGAAAACTGATGCGTCTGCCCTGATTTTGACTTAAACATTGTTAAACATTATTAACGATCTTTTCTCCAATAACATTTTTTGATCACAGAGCCGAGCGGAACCGAACATTATTCCGGACCTATCCCTTCGGAATCGATTCCGAACCAAAACGTCATATTTCCCATCACTAACTCAAACGCAGAGTTGCTTTTCAAAACAAACCCGCAAACCATACTCCAGGCGCAAAGTCAGGTGACCAGGTAAACTTACCGGAACCGAGCACAACAAACCCATATCGGGACGGGAATTCAAAAAAGAGAAGTTTTTTTCTTCCGCCCTCCAGATGCCTCCAGAACCCAAGGAAATGAAACCCGGCCAGGAGAAGACGGAGGAGGTGGCCAGCACTTCGGCCGACGAAAGCGATACACCAGCGACCGGGGATGAGGAGATCGATCTCGAGGGAGCCTCCGAGGGTAAGTGGCCCGAAGTGCTTGCCCTTGCACGCTGTCTCTACATCTTCCCACTGTTTTGGGCCCTTTCCTTTAAAACAGAAATCCTGGAGCTAAACGATCGGCTCGACTCACTCAGCACCGTGCTGGACAGTATCGAGCAGCACAATGATAACCTGCGGGCCCAGATACTGCAGCTGCTCGATTCGCAGCGCGAGACGCTGAAATCGTTCAAGGAGGAGAACAGCCGGATGGCTGAGAAGGGCCAGGGCACTGCAGAACCACCGGACGGTGGTCCGGAACCGATGCAGGAAAGTTAGGAAGGGATGGGACAGCCGGGTCTAGTGTTATGTTGAGGTAATCATTCCTGTACTGTTGTTTTTTTTTTTCATTTCACTCCTGTTTTAGTTCGTTGATTTTATCTTAACGCTCCTTAAGCCAGCCCCTTATGTGAACATAAATAAATGTATAAGAAAGGGAAATATCTGTATCTGTCCGGCTGAGGCAAAATATGATAGCTAGGAAAGAAACCAGTTAACTTCTTGTTAAAGTCCCATTCGTGTGAGCTAGCAGGTGGTTAAGATTTTTCAAGGATTTTATAAAGGATTCGTTCTTTTGAAGAGCTTTCTTCTAAGTGATAAACGATCAAAACTTTGCTCTTCACTTCTAAAGATTGCTCCAAAATGCTAAGTTATTTTAAAATTCAGTATGCTTGCCCTTTCCTCCTACAAATATTGACAAGAACGGGAAACCTTTTGTTAGTGTTTTGCAAACTGTTTAAACAAATAGCTCATAAAAGCTTATTCACAATCCTAAGTCAAGAGGCAAGTGAAACGTACCTTGATTTGCAGCTACAGTGAGATTTTTACAGTAATAAGACTTGTTCGATTCATGTAGCTGCAAGAATGAAAAATGCTCTTTCACGTCGAACCTGAGGAAATCGGAGCGCATCAAACATAATTCTCATTGATAATGGAAAATTATGGACAGTTGTCTGCACAACGCTGCGCTTGACTTTTGGTTAAACGACTCATTGTTAGTGGCTGTGTGGCTCTCGTTCTGTATAAACGTAAGGTTTAAAAGACTAGAAACATGTTAGATGTCCCTTCTCTATCGCACACCGGTACGGTTTAGTAGCTCCAGAAAAGTTTTACCTGTTTCGCGCAAACCGTTTTTGACTGTATCGCCCGGAGCTACTCTGCTGTACCAAGTTGCACAAATGTTTGTTTTATTTTGAAAATAAGGGATATACGATCATTTGTGCAGGGATATAGGCTTAAAGAATATTTTAAAATTGTTTTGTTCTCTGTTTCTTTTTTTTTCTTATTTTATTCAACTCCTCTCCTTGGTTTTCATAATGCACCGTTACATATATTTTGCACCCCTGCCCTTCCGTAGCGTTACAAGCGTTACGCGAAGCTTTTGCAACGTTTGAACTTGAAAGCATGCTGATTGAGATTCTCTTAAATCTCAACTTTCATCACACACACACACAACCTAAACCTTGCGGGTCAAGAGCGGGGATGACTGTGTGTGTGTGTGTGTGTACTTTTGTTGCTGTTGTTAGGCGAAGCAATCAGTCGGGCACGGTTGAAATTTAAACCAAAATTGCATCATTAGAAAACATAACAGAAGGGGTGAATTTGCTGGGAGTTTTAGATTTACTAAACATGTCGCGGGTAAATCACAGCAAAATAGAAACAATTGAAACGCTCCCTCCAGATTTCCTGTTCCCTCCTTCTTCTCGCCAAAAGGGAGGAGGCAATGGAACCAGGCGTCGAACAGATTTTTAGTGCAAGTAAACAAACGCTCACACAAAGCAGTACATTAATTAAAAAAAACAGATAAGATTCGTGGTAAGCGGGATGCGCATACACCCTGCCTCCGGACGGTCGCGTGATACGCCGGGCAACGTCACTGGTTTGGCGCATGGCGGTTGTTGTTTATCGGCGCACACCAAATTTTATCCTTTTCCAGGGCCGCCCGCCGCACCACCTGCTATGCTGCTATGTTGTCGTCGCAGGTGCTTAGAAGAAGTTGTTTGTTTGCGTAGAAGTATTTTTTTTTTAGTGGTTTGCTGTCACGGGACGTAACTAGTGTACCTTTAATGACTAAGCCTACCGGGTCGGTCAAGCTGCGGCGCCATTACAGTGTGCCATGGTGCCGTGATGACGCATTTCGTAGTGTTTTTAAACTAATTGCGTTACACGTTGCATGTTTTTTTTCTGTTGTAAGCAAGGAGGAAAATATTCGCCTCAAGGATTATTTGACGGCTACGGTTCACCGACACGTTTTATTCAATGTATTTGTTTCGTTTTGATTTTCCCCTTTTCAAGCAAATATTCCTTTTTTTTCTAAGCAACGCGGCCTGACCGTTGCTGCTGAATAAAAAACAATCTCTCTTTCATCGTGTGTAGGGAGCCCTAGAGCCCATTCCCATTGTTTTTAAATGCCATTTTCGCCAACCTAAAATGATCGAAATTGCTTCTAAAGCCAACCGTGTTTCGGTGCACACACACACACAAAAACGCAAATATTGCTCGCTGCGTATCATGGCTGCGTGCCGCACCACGTTTTTTTGGACAAACGAAAGCAGATCTTCCCCCCTCCCCTTCTCATCCACCCACATTGCCCCTCCACACAGCTGGAACGTTCTGGAAACAAGTGAATTGCTTGGCTGCAATGTGTGGCAATGGTTGTTTTTCGCTTTCGCGGCTCGATCATGGCCGCGACGCGACACGATCGCCCGCAATTACGTTCAATCAAAAGCGATCTTCGCCAGCGGGGCGCATGAAGGTGGAGGTGCGACCGTTTTCTTCGTGTTCCACTGCTTCCTTGGCGCGCATAATGATATCGAATCCCTTTCGCGCGCGCAAAAAAAAAAACACAGCAAGAAACGAGGTTAGGTGGCGGCTCTTTCCACGTGCGTTGGCCGCCCTCCGTCCGAGCTTGTGCGCGCTTGATTGGCCGAGCCTTGGGTCGAGCCCTCCGAGAAATGACATCTTTAAGTGTGTGTGTGTGCCCCCTCCCCCTCTCTATCTTTCTCTCTTCCCCTTTTTGATCTTGAGGTATGCAATGCAGACACGTTAAGCGACAATATTACAGGGGTTTTCGAGTAATTTACTTGATACTTGAAATTCAAGCTCAATATCATCAACAGGAATGAACGAGAGTTACCCATTTTTATTTTTACCAGCCGAAGGGATTGTCACATAAGACGGGGGCTTTAAATTTATGTTAGCACCCTTTTATTTTCATAAATATACACACTCAATATCTTCAAATAAGGTGACCAAAACTCGTTCCTGGTTACAGTGTTCTTAAGGGATTTCATCGAGCGGGAACTCATAGCGGGAACTGTTGAGCATTGGTAGTTGTCAAATGACAGATGCATTTGATCGAAAGATATAGTCATGCTTGGTAGCGGTATCGCCGAAGGTCGCTGAATACGATAATCAGAAAAGTTTCCTTTCCATTGTTGTTTCATTCCTTTTTTTTTGCTGTGTTAAAGTTAAAGGTAAAGGTGTGTTTTAGTTACTGGTTCCAAAAGAGCGACCTAGTGAATGTGCATGTTGCACCTCCATTTTACACTCCTTGCACTAAGGAAATTAGGTAAATATGGAAACATCTAATAACAGGAACGAATATTTGAGATTTTTTTGTTAAGGGGATGAACATGTATCTAAAACTTAGGGACTATCGAATATGTTCAGATTAGAGTGTGTGTCGAATTGTAGTGATGGCTAAATAGAGATAGAGAGAGAGAGAAAGATAGAGAAAGAGAGAGTTCACTGTAATCTGTTCATTACTGTTCTTCTGTTGAAGCAACTTATGCGCAGAAAGCTATTGCCATATACCTTTTTATCAAAAGTGAAATAATAGGCTGCAGCACCGAAAAAGTGTTACTAAAAATAGCATTCAATTTGCACTAACCGCTGCTTGGACCAATCTTCTTGCCATACTAACATAAAATGGCAATAATATAATTTGTACATAAAAAGTTGGTAATTTGATGAATGTAATTACGATAAATGATGAATAAAAATGGGCCCGACAAACCCTGTACCTTCATGGACTGTTGGTCCACCTGTTTTTTTTTTGCGCGCGGTCTGTAGATGTGTGCGGATTTTTTTCCAGCAACTTCTTTGTTTTTTTATTTGCTGTTTCTCGGAGACTCTTTATTTTTGAGAGCTCCCTTCCCAGAATTTGGCGCGTCGAGCGAAAGGAGAAAAACCCCAAGCGCACACACACGGGCCCGCCGAAGGTCTCGGCTCCAGCATCACATCAACACAAATGGCAAACGACAAAAAAGGGTACACAGCGGGGTGCGAAAGGGTGCGGCAACGCGGAGGGAAAAGGCTGCAGCACTACACCGGGCCCTGATTGGTGGACGTGTTTTGGGCTCGACCGCAACCGGTTCCGTATCGGTGTCGCCCGGTGTCTGCGTACGCTCGATGGGGTTTTGTGTTCCCCCCCCCCTTTTTTTGTTGTTTCATCCCTTGTTTTACGTCACAGCCTCAGAAAGCTTCCCCTGCATACCCACCGCAGCACGGCTAAGGGATGGAACGGAGGGGGAGAGGCAGCAACACCTGCCTGTTTTGCGCGTACCTGCGTCGCGTTATCTGTTATCACTTAACCACGTCATTTCGCACCCATTTTTTTTTAACTGGACGGATACGAACGCTCTGATAAATTAAATCGATGTTTTTTGTCAATTAATGTACAACAAAAAAAAACTCTTCAACCGCATGGTGTCACCGTGCGCCTCCATCGGCATCGCTCGCGGCTTACGCGTGGGGCCCATGTGACTGTGCGTCAACTGCCAGTCACCCACGTTGCGCTGAAAGCAGTCGAAAAACAAGGCAGCTCACCTTGAAATACGTTCAATATTGACAAAAGATATTGATATTGCAATGCGCCTGCCAAAAAAAAAATTGCGTGGTAAACAATGGCCTTTTTAAATGGCTGAAAAAAAAGAGAGCAACAAAAAAAAGGGCAACCGTGATGGCGTCGAACCTCAAAGTGAACCTTGTTCCAAAGCACGTGGTTGCTCAAATTTGCACCCAAACATGTGTGCGATACTGTCTCATGCTGGATTATTCCCTTTTTTACTGTTAATCTACACAAAAACAATAAGTTAAAAAATAAGCACTATAATTAATCAAAATGTTCCATCCAATGCCCAAGTCGTGCCATAACGCCCCCTATCGGACATACCGCCAACCACGGTTACCGGTCGTGATAGAAACGAACAAAACCGAACACGTTGCCGAGACGCAGTGGACAGGAAGGCGGCTCTCAACGCGGAAGAACGGGGACAAGCCTCAAAGTTCCTCCCCCATCTCCCACTTCCTACCTTCGCAACTCATCAAGAGATCCGGAGGAGTTGCTTTTATTACTTTTGGAGCATCATGTAGTTCTGCCGCCTTCCCGTCCGCTGCCTCCCTGCTACCATGGCATCACGTCCCGTCCCGTGCACCCCGTGCTTGATAAAAAGTAAGACGCAATTTCGACGCACACCCGAAATTATATAAGCCGGAGAGAGGGGGAGAAGGAGAGAGAGAGAGGGCGAAGGCCGAGAGAGAGCGAAAAAAAAAGCACTTGAGCGATAGAAGTGATCGAGTGATGGAGGGTGCGCGCGGTACTGAGGGTGCGAGAGAGTGAGTTGAATAAATTTTCGGGGGTTGTTGGGTGAGTGGCGAATTTTTGGATGTCGTCTCTGCGTTTACGCCGCTCCCCCCCCCCCCCCCCACACACACACACGTTCAGCTATGCCGTTAGCCGGTTCCTGGCCGGACCTCAGACCGCAGATAGTGGCGCGCTGGAAAGAAACACGCAAGCAACCTACACAAGCGCCTGCGTGAACGGGAAGGCACGCGAGACCGGCCCCTTCACAAACACAGTTTTGGCAAAGCGACCTTTTTTTTTTGTTTTTCTGCCAGTGGCAACCATGTTTGTGGTGCACGTTCGTTCTCTACCAGGTTATCGCGCAGGCGCACTTTCTGTTGGCTGCTTTTGGGATCCTGTTGTTAATGGCTTAAAATCGGCAGCAGGACGTCGGTGAAGCAGTGAACAAATGTTTGGATAATACCTGGACGAAGAACAGGTTCCGAGAGTCAACGGCCAATAGATCCTATCGCTTTCCTAGTGAGCTTGCAGATGCTATTTATAGAACTAGGAAAGATATTCGCGAAATGCCACTGGAGATGATAGCGTAGCTACGGTAAATTGGATAATTGGAGTATTGGCATCTTCACCACCCTTGGGGGGGTTTTAGAATTCCATCGCTACAACTTGACTACTCTTTAGAGCACTCACACATTTGTATAAGTGGCGGGCATCTAGAACTATCGGCATTCATGAGGTGGAGATCTCGTAATGATACCACCAAAACCTCGATTTGTATCCTTTCGATTATGATGTCTATCGTTTGAAACCATTTGCTGGGGCTTTTTGAAAATACAAAACAACTTTGTTATAATCAATTGGAAACTTCTTCTAGACTAACTAAGGATCCAAGGATTGATCTTGTTGAAAACCCCCAAGATGTTGTGAGATCCTTATTATCCAATAAGGCTAAGGCAGGTGTTGATCAAATTTCGGTTGTCGGTCGTACGGATGACTGGTCGGATGACCAGAAAACAAACAACATTCGCCCATCGGTGGTCGATAATCTAGCAACTACGCAATAACGGCTGCTTTGCCTGCTCTTATTGCTTGCCTTTTTGGAGATTCCATCATTTAGACATCAATTAGGCATCATCTATCAATTGTCAGCCTGCGGAACCATCGCCAGAGAACTAACGTTGGAAGCTTACCGTGAAGGTGACACGATGCTAGCTATCTTTTGCAATCTTTGGAATCAAGAGCCGGTAATAGCCATGATGGCAAAAGCTCCAATTTACGATGCTTCAAGACATTCTTAACAGTGATACGGCTGTACAGCAGCACCATTTAATAGATTTTGAGATTTTAAGGATTGGATATCCAAAACATACTCTGATGCACCCTTCTCTTCTATCACTATTCGGGACGATATTGTTGCAGCAGTACGTCAGTAGCTCCCTGCATTTAGAATAGTAAGACCTTGGTTGTAAAAAAAAACAATTTCCGGTACGTCAAGAAGCCGGTACCGCTACAGTAGCAAGTATGCTGCTGTAGCAACACATCTCGGCGGTCGTCGTCCCCGCCTGGCAATAAGGAAGGAAGTGCGCCACGCGAGATGGGCCCGCTGATATTAATGCACTGATCGGAGGTGTTGGCCTTTCCCGTCAACTGTAACGACTGGCTCGAACCGTCGCTGGCGTTAACGACAAGCGGAACCATCGTTCCCTCGACGTCAGCCCGCTCGCGGACGAAAGGAGGCGGGAGTTCACACGCGGGCCAGAAACGTGTGGCGAGTGCGCAATCTGATCCGAAACCGATCCGAACCGATTCGATTTCCCCTGTGCGGTGATTTTGTTTGTGTTGTGTGGCGTTGTCTTGTTCGCCCTGACGTACCGGATTCAAGGCCTAGTGCAACAGCGGAACCAGAAAACAGAAACCGCAGCGCAAGGAGATGGTTTAGATTTCTGTAGGTGGCAGTGCTGTTTCTTTTACCAAAGGTCACACTGAGCATGTTTGTCCTGCGGGACCAGAGGTATTACCAAGATTCCGGGCCGCCCGGGACTCGGGAAAGGTCGGCTAAAGGTGTCGCTTGGCGTGTTGGATTTGGAGCTGTTTTTGTACGTCTTGCACATCTGCTGCACTGTGTTGTTGTGTTGCCTTACAGCTGCGTTGTTTAGAGAGGCTTCGTTTGTGTTGAGTCGTCAGCACTGCTTCCCTGCGCCGAGTCGCACCATGCCGTACGTCAGCGGCCGGTACGTCAGGGCTGTTTGGTTTCGCTAGGCTGTTGCGAAAAATACGACACCGACAGCAACGAGCGTTCAATGCCGTTTGCATTAAGGCGTTTATCGCGTTGTATCCCGATTTGCTCCGAGCACTAGAATTTTGTGTGTGCGTGATCCGGAAACTGCCAGAATGCAATAGCACCGGGGTCTAGAAGCCGGAGCTGAAGTGCCTGCATGCGTGCATCTGGCCCAGAGATGAAATTGGCAAATTGCGTGCAAGGTAACATTCATTCATGTACCGCTCACAATGGATGCATGTCTCTGATGGATTGATATCGACCAAACCACGAGATGTACACCTAGCTACCCTCACGCGTACTGCAAAACGAGTTATCCAGAGTTTACAATTAGAGCTAGAAACATACGATCAGGATAGGGTAATGTCGCAGTGGCGAAAGTCTTGCAGTCACTGCAAGAAAACAACGTCCAGCCTCATCAGCTCGCTCAATTGCGTCAACCCGGGCGGGACCGGCTCTGTGTCGATGTCAGCCCTCTGCAGCGCATCGTCATCACGGACTTACCACGAGAATGATGGTGCTGCGTAACGCTGCGCCGCGCGTTACTACTGCGCGATATTTTGCGCGCCCCAAAACAATCGTTGTTTACGTCTACGGAGGGGTTTTTGCGCGCGTAGTGTTCACGCCACTGTATGACGAAATCATGTTCTCCTGGAGACCGGAAGTGCGTTGCGCCTTTGTGCAAACGCAAGATGTAGGGATCTTGTGGATGTACTTCGAGGTAAAGAACAGTGATGCTATTATAAACCGTTGTGAACGACGATAATGATGCGTAATCATTCTAACTGCATGCAACGCTACTTATCAGGCGCCGAAGTACGTGTTTACGGAAAGTGTTTGCGACTCAACACACCCTCCATTTTTCGACCCAATTCTCACCTCGATTGTGAGGCAAATCCGTAGCAGCTGTCACCCAATGACCACCGCAGCAAAAGGTTTCGTGGTAGCGAAGGAGCAAAACGATAAACCAAGCATGGTACAACAAATTTGCCAACTCGGCGTGCTAACGGTGTACGAGGTGTTAAGCTCCCGTTTAGCGAGCAAACGCGAAGCCATGTAAAAATAGCCACAAGCGCGAAATGGGCCCATTCACGGTGGGGTAGAGGGTTGACGCGGGGCGATCAAACAAATAAATAGAAAGAGCAATCCGCTTGCAATAAACAAACAAATAAATAAAGAAGGAAGCGTAAAGGTATTCTATTTCTCGTCACCGAGCCGACGTTGCATCGAATTCCAGGTGGCCGCTTTTGTGGACGTTACTGTGTGGCACACGTTGACCACCCGTACGTGCAGTGCTGTGTGACCGAAAGGGTCTAATTAGAGTGCCGTGGCGAGCGGGTGGTACATTCACTCCTTCCCCTCCCCCTCGGCACCCCATCCCCTTTCAAACCACGCGAATCTGACCAGCTCGATCAACAACTCAATTTATCCCACTTTGTGCGGCAACAATCTTGCGCCCGCGCCATCACCATTATACCCACCGTCTCGCTCCCATCCACCGCTGGCGCCCGGGCAGGTTCGCTGTTGTTTGTTACCGAATTGCAGCACCACTTGTCGAGGTCGGTCGGGGCGCGGGCTGCGTGGCAATCGCACGTCCACCCGCTGAATTAGTGGGACCCCGGCAGCATGCGGGGCAGAGAATGTTTACCTTTTCCCGGCGCGTCCAAAGACATATACGCCGACATCTGCAGGGTGCAACAAAAACAAGGGCAGCCCAAAGCCCCGGGAAGGCACTATGCGGGAACGCGAACCTGGGTGCAAAATCATCCACCGGCTGCACGGAAGGTGTGATAGGTGGCTCTGCGTCAGCAGGGTTTGCGGAAGAAACCGGCCACAAATACAAGGGTACTGTACGTACGTCACCCTTAAAAATTGGGCTCAACGGCAGACAAGATATGTGCGTTTTAGAAAGACAAACGAACCAAGATGTAGGGGAAGGAGGCTAGCAGCCCTCTAAACAGGCTCGACGACTGCACAAAAGCAAGACCTGCCGTATGTCACCCGCGGGGGTTAGCGGTGTTATCAGCGTTACACCAGTCATTTCCAGCCGGCGTGTGTGTGTTTTTGTGCGCCTGTGTGCGTTGCCGCCCGATCGCGACTGTTCGTGTTTTGCGCGTAGCCGAAATGATTTGCCGAAAACGGCCCTCGATCGGGCCTCGTCACGAACACGACGCGCACCGCGCACCTCACCTTCAGGGCGGCCGCGAAGCGTTACGCGAAACTGAAACGACAAGAACGCGCCAGATAAAGCCAAAAAAGATTGCAAACCTCAGCAGAGTGGAGCAGCCACGGTTTTCGGTTACCCTTTTCGCTGCTTATCGCTGCCCTCCCCGGCGTTTCTTGCACACTTATCTGCGAGAATGTTTGGCACTGTGTGCGTTGTGCCGGGACGGGGCTTTTAAAACGGAGGAGCAGGCCCGAGCCTCGTATCGAAAACCGTGAGCATGAATTACCGTCTACCCTTAGTACCACAATCCTCCTGTCACCCCCCCCCCCCTCCAACCCAGGTCTTAGGCGAAGGGTGCACCCTGCCGCCCGCCGTTTCCGGTACCCAACCGACGCGTCCACTATCAGCGCGGCTGAATCGATCGTTCGATCGTGCAGAAAACACACACTGCCGGCACTGTGTATCAGGTTGAAGGCAAGGCGGCCCTACCCCCCCTCTCCAATCCCCCGCATTCCCTTTGAGACGGGGTAGCCGCGCAACGCCGATGGTGGTGGCAACTCGCCACTGATGATTACACCCCGTCTCTCTCTCTCTTACACACTCTCTTTCTCTCTCTCTCTCTCTCTCGGTGTGTGCGTGTTTTGCCCAGTAACGTGCTTGCCTGGTGCAAGGGGCGACGCCTGACGAGGGGGGAAGCGCAAAAGGAGATCACCCGAGAAGCCGGACACTTTTTATTCCCGCAACAAGCGCGAAGGCCCGTCAGTGTCGAATCGCTTCTTCAGGAGTGCACAAGCTCAAGCAGCAGCAGCAGCAGCAACAACAACAAAATAACAACAGCGACAACACCAGCAGCAAGAAGCGACCCCAGAAAGAAGAAGAAGGAAGAAATATAATTCGCGTAGCGCATACCGATCCCCTTTCTTAGTGTGCTCTACTAATCAAAAGAACGCAAGAGAGAGATATATATTTTTTCCGTAAAAAAAAAGAAACACGGAAAGAAAAAAGGTACGAAAACTACTTACGCTTGCACAAACTTTACCAGGGTGACCGATTGGTTTTGGTTTGTTTTTTTTTTGTTTTTGTTGGAAAGAGCCTCTCTATGTGAGAGTTTCGAAATGGAACAAAACAAAAGCTTAGTGTACCGCAGTCCTTGGCTAGTAGTGTGCAACGTGTCAGGATGGAAGTGTTTGGAAGAGTTTAGCTGGCACCATCAGTAACAAGCAAGACAGAGAGAGAGAGAGAGAGAGAGAGATCATTTATAGCTTAGGGGAGCTTTGTTTTTTTGTGTTCGTCCTGTTTTTTTTTGGGGGCTTGGTGTGTGTTAGTGTGCTTAGTAGCTGTCAACTATCAGCGCTGCTGTCAGTCTGGCTGTAGCTTCCTAGCACATTGTAGCACCGCTACCCACCGGTTGGACAGTAAAAAAAGGGGTTTCCCAACGGTCAAAGAGCCAGTGCAGTGCGGGAGACGAGATAGTACCAAACAAGTACACTTGGTGCTACCACTAAGTGTACTTAGCTGACCGATCGGTACACTTTGGTTTGTGAAATGCGGTGCACGCCTTTCTGTTCCGTCTGTGTGTGCGTGTGTTTCTGTTTGTTCCTGTGCAGTTGTGTGTGTGTGTGTTTTTGTGTCCTTGCTGTGTGTTTGCGTGTCCTTAAGTGGTTTGTGTGTACTTGCCACCGATCTCATCTCACCATCATCTCAACCCGTTCCAGCTTTGTGCCGTGTGATAGCGAACGCCCGCGCGGAAACATCCTCCAGAAAAGAAGCGTCATCTGTCAACTACAGAAAACAACAAAGTATTCAGGATGGTCCTGCGAAGCAAGGTGAGAGACACTTTTTTTCCTGTGGGTTGTAGTAGTAGTAGTGTAACGGGGCAAGTCAGGCCGTTTTGGGCGAATTTCGCCTCAGGTCCATTTCAAAGCCCCAAGACGAAGCAAGCAGAGCCTGTGTGATTAAACGCGCCAAGTCACCGCGCCACGTTTAAGCGCCAGCGAATTCATCTGTTTGTACAACGTTTTTCTTTCTTTCGGGTTCGGGTTGTTTGCACCATCCCTCCCCGCTACCCGACTGCCGGGGTGCCCCAAAAACATGCCGCGTGGATATTCTAGAACGATCGTATACGGTGCGGACCACGCGCGAGACGGAGCAAGAAAGACGAGCCGAGAGCGGGAGAGCAAACCCAGAGAGGCAAGCGAACAGGCTTGCGTCGAAGGTTCTGGACCGTGTGCGCGAGCTGTGGGAGCTCCTCTGGTTTGTTCAAAAATTTAATAACAGCTGAACGCGGTGCGACAGGGTGCTGCGGGGTAAGGGGGGGGGACTAAATTTTGGCTGATGCGTAACGTCACTACGATCGCCTTCCCTCGCTTGCTCTCGCGTACTATCGCGCACAGATCCCACACATCCCGGGGGGCTCGACCTCATCGGGACTGGTTTTCACTTTTTGCGTGGCACGATAAACAAGCCGCTTCCGTGTCGGACCGCAGCAACCTGAGCGGTCTTGTTTTCTTCTCTGTCTCTTGCTCACGATTCTTTTGGAAGCGAATCCTTCTCGCATGCTGACTTGTTCAAAGCAATAAAAAAGAGATACAAATTGTAGTGCGCCCAGGAAAACTGGATTATGTGTGTGTGTGTGTGTTTTTTTTCCTCTTGGTGCCTCCCCGGATGCGGAAAAAACTCACCACAGGTCCGGTAGACCTTCAACGTTCCGAAGGACGCTGCACCGCGCTCCCAGGAAAGTGGCGCACGCTGCATCCACCCAGGAAGAGTTCATCGGACGTCGAGAAGGTCGTCCGAGTGGATGCCGGAGAAAATATAGCTTAGAAGGAGGTGTCTGGCTAACCAGAAAGGGAGGGACGTAAAAGGGCCGAGAACGGTTTTGCATAATTAGCAGGCCTGGGCCAAGGGCGCGTTGCCCGATCTGAGCTGATGGAGCAAGTTCAACTATTACGAGAATAACCCGCAGAAACCAATTTTTAGACGTCATCCAGTTGTTTTATGTGATGCAGTGATCAGAATGCTCTGAAACGAAGTTTTCGGTTCTTGGTCTCGCGTTTCTTGATCTCCCGACTGGTAAGGTTGGTTGGCACCGTGGTCTACCTCTTAGAACAGGAATCTCCAAACCATGGTCCGCCAAGTCTTTTCTAGGTTGTATTTAAAATAACAAAATATTGCAAACATAACTACAAATCTTAAAAAAAATGAATCCACCTCCTTACTCTATTACTTAAGCAGTAATCAGCTATTGCATTGTGAGACCCCGCTCTAGAAGCAGGTACTAGTGTGACATCAGTGACACTATTATATACTACTAATCTACCAGGACCAGACGTTGTTTCAGTTTCGTTTGGAGTCTGTTTGGAGTCTATTGTTGCACAGAAGTCTGAGAAAAGCTAAGTCCATATGAACTTTTTCCTTGTTCTTATATATGCCGAGAAAGGATATACCCTACTACGTTTATTAAGTACTAGGCCGAATGCGAATATGCAGAGGCTTCCTCTGTTCTGAATGCTTCGACTAACTAGAGTCATCTGCCTGAAGCTACCGCGTAATATTGGTTAGTATATGGCCTTGAACATGACCAAACAATGATGATTGTTGTGCCAAAGAAGAAGATGTCTTTCACTACCGCTCTATGTGCCAAGAGGGCAGCACAACTACCACTGTCAACAATCAACGCCACGTCGCCAATGGCTCCCCCTTCAGATCAACTCGCCTGGAGGCCTGGTCCCGGGCAACGCATCAATCAACTCCCTGCCACTACTTCTGCTGCTGCAGAAACCAGGCCGGGACCCAATTGAGGCCAACCAGTGGCCACCATTGCCACATCAGACGGCGGTGTATGTGCTGCAGCTACTTCAAGCAGTCCCACATTCCCGGTTCTTTGTTGAAGAGGGCTCGTCAACTCGCGATTGCTCCTGCTGCTGTCTTATCTTTCTTAACCTCAGCACCACGGCACGTTTTGACCTTGTCGGGTGCGATTGCTCGATTCACTCTGCTCGGAAGGCTGGAACTACTTCAGCGTATCCTTCCCCGCGATACCGACAGATCGCACGAAGCAGCGGCGGCAGCGGTGCTCTCCAGCTTACTTAGCAAGTCCTGAGCGGCCCTGGTTCCCCAGTCCTAGCCCGCTTATCGCCCCTCTGTGGCCCGTACGTACCGCGCGAATGACGTCGGCATCTTTCAATCAATTTTTCTTTTTTTGTTAGTGATTGCGATTTCATCATGCAGCCGCACACCACAATCACGCGATCCCCTTGGCAACCGAGCGCGCGGGGTGTGCGTCCAGGAAGGCGTCGTCGTTGGGGCATTCACGCAACGGCACTGCTGGACACATGTGCCCGCGTGCTGCTTGACGGCTCCCGGGACATTCGGTTGGCACTGATTACCGCTTGATTTGTTTTTCGCCGCGGCCAACCCGGAGGGCAGCCAAAGCGAACAACAAGCTCTCTCGGCTTTAAAAAAAAACAGACAAACAGAAAAATTAAAAAGCTGCACAGAGTTAGGGCGAGGAGGGAAGGAGGATGTTTTAACGATCTGGAATGTATGTACAACAAATGATTATAGCGCATCGGCAAGGTAAACACCGCGTGTCGTGCAACCGTGGCAAAATAATAATGATTGATAAGACACCGTTGCTGCTGCCCTGCGCCCTTATCTACCCACTGTGGTAACGGGGGCGTCGGGGGGGGGGGGGAATGGGCCCGGTTCCAGATTTTGCAGACCCCAACTCCCATGTTTTAATCAGCCCAAGCCTAGCGCGACTGTACGCAGCAGGCTGGCCGAAAAAAAAACAGTAAGATCGTTAACACAACAAAGGAGAATCACCCCCCTCCCCTCCTACTTTGCGCAAGTGCGAATCTGGAGGAGGCAATTTTTTGGCCTGATAAGAAGCTTCGGGCGGCCCGCACCTTCACCGATTCCAGCTTAGGCGAATCGTTGCGGATTAGAGAATTGGTTCTCAGCAGGAAAAAAGGCTTTGCCTGGCGCAAGGGCGCAATTATCAACGAGCCGGATTGGCCGGATGTGGATGGGGCGAACACCGCAGGACGACGTCTTATCGTAGCATTCGGTTTTGCGGGCAGGGGAAAACCGTCCTGATCAGGTGATGGTAGGCGTCACTGCCGCTCCCAGCAGGACGGACGGACGGTGCGAAGATGCCGCCCCGCCGCACGCCGACGTCAACAAGCACGCGTTTGCGTGGCGGACAGATAACGCGAAGGGGTTTTTGGGTAACGAGGGCGAACGTGAGTTGACTTTTTTCTAATTTATTTTTAAGACAACTACCTTCTCCACTAGATGTATCCTTCGTAGTGTTGGGTCAATCGGAACCAGATCCATGAATTTGCGTGATTCCTGAGTAGGAATCAATGATTCTGAATCCCGGCTGAAACGATTCGCAAATTTTGATGACTCTTGGTGTTTAAAAACTCATGCATCCTCAAAGATCTTTACCCTGAATCGCGAAAAATGCTCGTCCATAGAAGGATTAATGAATCTGAGTTTTTTTTTGCCGTGCTGTGATGCCACTATAATGGGCGTCATAATCCCACACAGACTCAGCAATATGCATGAATCTTTGAAGATTCATGATTCTTGAGATTCGTGTAAAAAAAAATTCATCATTCTTCAAAGTTTCCGGAATTTTGATAGATCTCAAGCAATTTTGATATTTCTCAAGATCTTGGAAAATAGGTTTAAGATCCAATTCTACTAACAATAACCCTTCCCAGCCTTGCAACCTAGTACACCAACTCAACAGACGTTCTCATCTCGGCTCTTCCAGAACCTCGTGCGCTATGTGTTCCAGAACCAGCATAAGCTGATCCAGCAGCTGCTCGTGCAGGGCGGGCCGGTGCGCGCCTGCAGCGGTCACGGCGGTACGCAGCAGCAGGCCCAGCTGAGGATCGAGGAGGACGACAACTTCCCCAAGATTGCCGAGGTGCCGCCGCTAGCGGCACCGTTCCCGATGACGATTGAGCATGCGGCCGACGTGGGAGAACAGTTCAAGGTACGGTGGGACTGATGTTTCGCACGCTAAAGCTTGCATCAGCGGCGACGTACGCACACACGGGTTCGCGCGATGGCGTCGTAGCGCAATCGGGCACGAGGAGGGGCGGTGAAATTCCCTCCGGGGCTCTTCCTAGAAGGCCCGCACCCGCAAAGGGGTCAATGAAATTCCGTGGACGCCGGCGAGAATGCAAATGTACCAGCGCGGCGACGGCGTACCGTGGCTGAACTTGACCTCTTCCGAGCGCTGCTTGGAACGCCTCGACAGGGGTGGCGTACAGGCGTGGGCTAATTAGCATACGTGGTACCGGGGATATTCAACTTGTCAGCTTCTTGATTCTTCCTGCTTCCTCCACTTTGCAGTATTCCGATCTCAGCGTGCGACTGGCCGCACCGCATCAGCTCAACCCGAAGCCGGACGTGGACGACCTAGCGTTCGGCAAGTACTTTACCGATCACATGCTGAAGGTGCCGTACCACCGGCGGCTCGGAGGCTGGCAGAAGCCGGAAATTACGCCCATGGAAAATCTTAACCTACACCCGGCCGCGAAGGTGTTCCACTACGCGATTGAGGTAAGAGAGAGGGATAGGCGCGAACACGGTTGCTCCGAAAGTGCCAACTTCAAGCTAATCCGACTAACATCCCACCGTCTTGCAGCTGTTCGAGGGCATGAAGGCGTACCGTGGATACGACGGTAAGATCCGCTTCTTCCGGCCGGAGATGAACATGGCCCGCATGAACGTGACCGCCTACCGGTCCGGGCTCCCCACCTTCGAGGGGGAGGAGCTGATCAAGGCGATGGCCCGGCTGGTCATGATCGATTCCGAGTGGGTACCGCACACCGAATCCGCCAGTCTGTACATCCGCCCGACTCTGATCGGTATTGAGGTACGTTGTTGCTAGAGTTCGCTGCCCCATCCGATCGCACTGACTTTCTGCGCTGCGTCTTTCCCACCCACAACAGCCAACGCTAGGCGTTGCCTCGTCCGACTCAGCCCTGCTCTACACGATCCTGTCGCCGGTGGGACCGTACTTCAAGCCCGGCGCCAAGGGGCTGAAGCTGTACGCCGAGCCGAAGTACACGCGGGCCTGGCCGGGCGGTGTCGGCGACCGGAAGGTTGGCTCCAACTACGGACCGACGATCCACGTCCAGCAGGAGGCGCTGCGGCACGGCTGCCATCAGGTGCTGTGGCTGTACGGCGACGACCATCAGCTGACGGAGGTGGGCGTCATGAACATCTTCATGCTGTACATGAATGAGAATGGAGGTACGTGTGCACTCTTTGTGTGGCGGTGGGACGAGAGCCCTGTACCCGTTGCTAATTCACGCCATTTCTTCGACAGAGCGCGAACTGATCACACCCCCGCTGAACGGACTCATCCTGCCCGGCATTACGCGCGACTCCATCATACGCCTCTGCCACCAGTGGGGCGAATTTGCGGTGCGCGAGCGAAACTTCACCATGCCCGAGGTGAAGAAGCTTTCGAAGGAGGGACGGGTAAGTTGTGCGGTGGCTGGAGCAATCTTGTGAACTTTGCCTCACCGATACGCTTGTGTTTTTGTTTTCAGCTGCTGGAACTGTTCGGGGCCGGTACGGCGGCGGTCATCAGCCCAATCGAGCATATCTCGTACATGGGCGAGGATATTGACGTGCCAACGGAAAGCCAGGACAACCCGCTGTACCGACGGCTGTACAACACGCTTACCGATATCCAGTACGGTAAGCTGGACCATCCGTGGGCCTACGTCATAGACTGAGGTGGTTGCTGACTGATTGCCCGCTCCCGGTACAGCCGGCTCATCCAGTAGACTTAGCAGCATGCTTCCACCTGTTTGTACCCCGGTTCCTTTCACTCCCCCCCCCCCTCCATTACATTCCATTTGCTGCTAAATGCTCTACACACTCCTAATATCCTCTCTGTATATATATATTTTTTTTCGTTTTAGTAGATTAAGTAGTTGTGTAACTCTCCCCCCATTATCTCTCTCTAAATCTTGTTCTCAGTCTCGGATACGTAAATAGAACACAAACGTTCAAACACTTTCCCCATTACCCATTTAGCAAATGCATTCCAACATGCCCTTCCCCGAACTAGGTTACGATCCGAGCTTTCCCCGAGCTTGGGCAGGGACCTGTGTCTCCCCCAAAATTTCTTGTGATAGCGACGTGTGAGGTAGCGAGCGAGGATATAAAGCATACAGAGAGAGAGATATATATATATATATAGTTAGCTCATCCCATTTTTCTAGGATTGGTAGGCATACGCGATAGAGCCTAGGGTTAAGTGAAGGTAAAGAGCAGTCATTCAGGTCTAAGCCACCCACACCTGCAAGGTGTGTGTCGCCTAGCGAAAGCCTCTCTCTATCTCTCTCTTTCGAGGGGCGCCATTTTGTGCCAGCAGCATCCGGTCGCGGTCTCGTTCAAAACGCTACCCTTTCCTTATTCGGTTGTTTTGCTGCCGCTTTTGAACGAACGGATCGGTGCAGCCATTCCCCGGTGTTTTTTTTTTGCCATCAAGGTGCAGCCGAAAAATGGTCCTGCCGGAAACGTGCATTTACTAGTGACAGTTTAGGTAAGGGGCAGGGGTTCTCTATCCCTTGCGTATTTATAAACGATAGTACAGCAAACGGTCGGAGCGAAACTGGAGCACGTGGCAACATTTCATGGTTTATAGCGAAACGAAATATATACACGCATATATACGCCGTTCCTGTTCCGAGGCTGTGTGTAGTTCGGATAAGGAGACAGATAAGGAATTGTTTCCGTTTGCTTCGACCGAAAAGCACCACCAGTACCCTTCAGGTACTCTACAGGTGGCTTTCTGTACCCTGCTTCAACTTCAGGAGGGGCTAGCGCCTCCCTGCAAGACAGGAATTATGGTTTTCTATTGTGATAGGGCCTTACTTAGGTATTTTTTTATATATATATTTTTTTCCTCTAGGTCGTAACTTTAAAAAAAAAAACATTACTATTATTATTTTTGCTAAGCAGTTGGTTTCGCGCCGCTCGCTCCGGCGGCTGCAAGAAACAGACTTTATTTTTCTTGCTTAGAAAAGAAATTTGTCGTACAAAGAAAGAAGAAAAGTGCATTTCCCCCAAAACTAGATAGGCCCTTTTTATTTGTACATATAGAGAAAAGGGTGCCACTAGCTTGCCGGTTGGACGGGTTTTGGGGAGGGTGCGGTCTCACAACCCCGGTCCGATCGTTTCGCCGGCGATCGGGAACCGCGGGCCCGAGAGAGCGGCAATCACCAACCTTATCGCGGCCGTCACCCCCCCCCCCCTCCCCTTCATTCACCACTCTCCTCCCATCGGAAAGAGGTGTAGCGAGGGGCTCGCCGGTCCATCGCAAGCATAAGCATACATTCTATATAGCCTATAGGATCTAGCGTCTAGCTGTCCTACTACCGGACGTGTCATAAACTACTGAACGCGTAGTGTGTTTGGCGAAAAAGAAGAAGAAACAATAAATGATTGAATGTGTTATACCCTTCTAGATGGTGCGATGCAAAACTTCATTATCTCAATCACCTGGTGTGATATTCTGAAACAGTTGGTATACTTACTTAGTCTGTCCGAAGGGACAGTACTTAACGGAACAGTTCCATTTTTACTATCCTATTGTTGATGTCAGGTCATTTCAGGTGAAAAGGCTCAATTTGTCCTGTTTTTTTTTTATATCCTGAACAAAACTATCAAAAATTATCATGGGACAAGAGATCAACTTTTCACCTTTAAATTCTTTCATTCTTTAAAGCAAATAGAATTGAATGTGTTTTTTAAGTTTGTTGGACAAATTTTTAAAAATAAATCTGATTTGAGAAAATTGTGGAAAATTTCTACAACAAGGAAATAAGAGTACATAAAGAAATAGTAACCAATTTCAGACGAAAAGCAAAGACAGATTGCCCCCATTGCACAAGTTTCCATTTTAGCTGGTTCGTGTCTTGGGCGTCTCAATAGATGGCGCTGGTGTGTACAACGGCGCAGCCAAAAAGCGTCGCAGCCGTGCTCCGTTTATTTGTCTTATCTATCTTTTTCGCATTAAGCAATAATTCACTAGAAAACAATGGTGCCCTTCACCACCGCCACCACCTACAGCCCCGCTTACCCATCAAATACGCCCCCACGTCTAACCGTTGCAGCATCAGTCAGCCCTAATTGAAAGGTACTCGACGTTTGTTAAATCATGCCCATTATACCGCGCACACGCGGGCTGAATCGAGATCGGGCCGATTACCGCAGCTCCTGACAACAGCGGCGCACAGTGTGCCCTGTTTGCTCGCAACCTGTCTATCAGCGAGCGTTTGACCCACGAAAGGGGATAGCTAGCATCTTGTAAATTACCATTGTCGGGGGTTCCGCCGGTCCGGTTATCAGGCCACCATTCACTTAACTGTTCTGCCGTCCCCATCCCATTCGCCAGCCTCCCAGCGCCAGCGGCCGGCGGTGATAACGCCCATGCCGAATGCAAAACCTTCTCACCTGCTAAAGAACAATCGACTGCCTTATTGCCCTTATTGAGGCTGAAAGACACACCCGAAATGCGTTGATAACGGATGTTTTGTTCATTTCGATTTTTTTTGTTTGTTTGAAGTTCCGCGTTGCGGCCCATAATTAGACAGTGAGTGTACTACTTCCAGCAATACGGTGTCGGTTGCCATATTTGTACAGTTGGAGGGAGTGGACGAGTATCTCGCTGGAAGAAGGGTCTCGGAGCTTCTGGAGCTGCCGTGTGATCTTGGAGCGGTAAACGAAAGAAGAAAAAAAAAACAATCATTACCAATATTACACGTCGTTATCGGAGAGATGATTACGACGACGGTGTCATGGATTTATGTCTTTCTTTCTAGTTTCTTTTTTGTATGTAACCCAAGATGTATAAAAACCGATCCAATGTCCTAATTGATTATTTCTTCCCATTTCTTCTTGAAATATGGGTAGACACCTTTAACTCTTAGAGTGTTTGGTTGGTACTGCTGGAAAAAACTGCAATCGTTCATTTTATGTCAGCTCTCTATCTCCTTATCTACGCTCTATGTGTAGCCATCTAAAAGGTTAAAACGTTGCATTGTTTTAAAACGGTTGATTTTGTAAACCAAAGAGTTTAAAATCGGAGATAGCGTGTAACTTGATTTACAATTGCTCGTATGACGCAATGAGAACAGATCCATGCGGTAGCTTGTTATAGAATTTATGACAATTCAACAAGCTCAATTTTGCTGGAATAGTTAAATACTTAAGTGCTTTTCAATGTCATAGATGCATTTGCCGAACATTTTATTCTTGTTAATGTGCACCACAAACAATGAAGGTCAAGTTCTGCAGAAAACCTTAGAATGATCTCTATTTCCAGTCCTGTAGCTCGATGTACCGGTGCCCGGATAGTTATAGCCTTGTTGGACGAGGTAAAATAGTGCCGTTCTCATTGGGTTTTTATCTGCCAAATCTTGTATGTCGGAAAATATGAATTTGACATGACCCAATTCCTATTTACTGCCTGGTGGTTTTTTGTCTCCCAAACAAGTCAACATCATTGTCTTATTTATTTGATATCATATTCATATTCCAATTAGCACTTCCAATAGGTTGGTTGGTTGAAAGATTATAGAGGTTTTGGACCTCTGGGGTCACTTTCGCCTCTACTTCCAATAGAATTGTCCAACTTCTAATATGGGTGTTAGTTACAAGTGCGGGGTGACATTTCGATATTAATGAGTGAAGTGGGATTTATTTCCAAGTTTAAAATACATTCTAAGACAGTTCCAATTTGTTTTGCCTTCTCGACAACTCTCAGTATTTCTGTTGTAACAGTAAGTTTATTTTTCTTTATTTTTCTAGATAATTAGGGCCATTCGTCTCTGATTTTAACAGTAAGGTGCTAGAAATCTTGCACCATGAACTTTTGTCATTTTGCATCCCCTTCTTAGACATTATACTCTTTCTAATTCCCTGAAAAAGTCGTATTCGCTCCTTTGGCGTTCACGTATCACCAGCTCCATGTCCCGCACACACACATGAAAGGGAGAGAGAGAGGGAGGGTTCGAAGAATGGGAAAGCATGATAAGAAGAACGGAAACGCATAATCTCAGAAATTGTAAACAGATTCGCTGTCGCTGTCTTTTTTCCACTGCCTGTCGCTCAAGGGAAGCATTTAAAAGAGGCGAGCGGCGCTGCTCGCAATTTCTACGTTTTTGCCAATACCATCCCGTTCCAGGAAACGAGAAAGAGAACGCACAATGGGTACAGAGTGGCTCGTCGGTGGCCATCTCAGTAATTGATTTTAACGAAGAAATCAACCGCAAACTGTCATTACGCGATAGCTGGTACGATAATCCGAACGGGTAAAAGAGAGGGCGAAAGTGAGAGCAACTGTATGTGAGACAGAGACGGAAGCCATTCATCTCCAGCGGCCAGCAAAACACTCTCCTTCTCTGTCTTTCGCTCGGTTTCGCTGCGTATGGGGTGTTACGTCCGATGGGTTTGATAGGCGATGGCCATCAGCAGCGACAGTAATGGGGAGCCATATCAACCTGCAGCACACACGCACGCACTGCAGCACGGTGCGTGCGTGTGTGCGCCCGCGTGTGTGTGTGTGTGTGTGAGTGGTCTGCCAGGCAGACCTTCGCCGGGTCGCGAGAGTGGGGTAAACAGAGTGGCAGGGGAGCAGCGTTGGGCCCTCGAGTTGCGACTGGCGTGTGTTGGTCGCGGTCGGATTCGCCGTGCTTAGTCTACGTGCTGCCGCGGCCCTACACTGTGATTGCTGTTTTGCTACACTCGCGCAACGCGTACCTTTCCGGTGGACAATAGGGGGAAGCAGCAGCAGCAGCAGTGAAAACGGGGGTACTTTGCTACCAAGCACACGCATCGGCCGTTCGGCAACGTTTGCACCAGTTTTATGCAAACGCATCAGGCTGCGACGAAGGAGAAAAACAACCGAACCGATCCTGCTTGGTTGTTGTGACTGTCAAAAACTTGTGTGTTGTTTTCGTGCCGCGCGCGCCTGTGTGTGTTTGTGTATAAGGTTGCTGCAGTTAAAGGACGTTCGTGATTAGCACCAGCGAGCGCAGTTCCGCAAGGCGTCCCAATTTCCTGCAAGCAACTTGCATTCCTGCCACCGGGCGACACACATCTATCGCCGAGCCGGTGCTGGATGCGTGCCAAAACCATCGCTAGAAGCTATCGCAGGTCCGGACGGGCGGTAAACGGTGCGAATTGTTGCCGGGGCGAAGAAGGCAAACCGCTAAGAGGACACTGAGGGGAAGCGAAAAGTGGATCCACCTAAGAGGGATGTCACGGAGCAGTACGTGTGAGGGTAGCACCGTCAACGGTGACACCAAGAGCGTCCAGCGGTTGACGGTGGTCGTCAGCGAGCAGGCAGTCGTGAAAGGAGCCACCGAGATACTGAAGGTTATCAGGCCGGACTGGGGCCATGACAATGTGCGATTTAAGGTCAGTGAGTGAGCGGGATGGGAGACACGGAAAGGGAAGCAGGATGCCCCACAGACCTTCTAACTTCTTACCTTCCAGCGAAGACTCGCAGTAAAAGTCTTGGATGGGAATCTTTCGCAGCATCCAACCAGAAACAGCGCGAGAAAGAGAGAGAGAACGTCCATCAAACGATTATTTATGCTTTTTCGCGAGGATGTCTCCAAGGTGGCGAAATCATCATACGACTTCAATCAAAACGGTCCAAAATCCTCATCCCAATTACTCCAAACACGTAAATTGTTAACGCAAACCTTTCGGACACGCGTTGCACGGGAACTAACATTAGCATCTACCCTCTCCACTCCGGAGACACTCACCTTGTGCCACATTTACGGCCCAATGCACTTTCGGTATGCACGTTTGCGCCATTACGATCAAAAGCGTTCCTTTCATTACCTCATCGGGTGTTGGAGCAATGTAGCCATTAGCTTACATTACAGCTTATCGGTTTTACATTGCGCGGACGTGCCTGTTTGCGGGGGCTTTAACAAACGGTGGCATCCGACCCCCCATGGCATGGTGACAGGTGGTGGCGCTTATCTGTCCGACCAGAGGCGCAACTCATGATGTCCGTGTACGATGGGGATGCAGCTGTACCACTGGAAATGGAATGCCCCCTTTAATACTGATAATGACCGACAATGGTGATAATGAAGCTTAATATGCTCAAGTGGGAAATCGTTCTGATAACCGGGTTCCGTGGTATCTCGTCTGCCTATCCTGTCTGTGCAACTAAAACTTGTTCATGTGTAAATTGATTTAAAAAAGGAATCCAAGCCTTTGCTGACCAGAATTCTTCCCTTTTTTTATTGTAGCTTTTCACCGACGGCATCACTAACAAGCTAGTCGGATGTTTCAAGCTACCGAGCGACAGCGAGCCCGGCGCGGGCACACCCGAACCGGAGGACGTGGTGTTGATACGGGTGTACGGCAACAAGACAGATCTGCTGATCGACCGGCGCAAGGAGACGGAAAACATTCAGCTGCTTCACCGCTACGGCTACGCGCCCGCGCTGTACGCCACGTTTGCCAACGGGCTCGCGTACGAGTACGTGCCGGGCGTGACACTAACCCCGGACACGTGCACGGACGATGCCGTGTGGCCGTTGGTGGCCCGCCGGATGGCCCAAATGCACAAGGTGGTACCGGACGAGTGCACGGACCGGCCCGCCCTACCAGCCAAGCTGGACCAGTTTCTGCGACTCGTCCCCGAACGCTTTGCCGACCCGCTGAAAGATGAACGGTAAGACTATCCAAACATCTCTGACAGTTAGTTCCAGTAGATCCTTGTTTGACTCATTTTCCATTCCCTTGCCAGAGTTTGGAAGGTGTTCCCGAGCGTGGTGCAGTTGCGCGAAGAGTTCGATGCGCTGTACAGGCGACTGCTGAAAACCGACAGTCCGGTCGTGTTCTGCCACAACGATCTGCTGCTCGGCAATGTGATCTACGACGCGGCCAGGTCGCGCGTTACCTTCATCGACTACGAGTATGCCGGACCGAACCATCAAGCGTTCGACATCGGCAACCACTTTACCGAGTTTGCCGGGATCGACGAGATAGACTACGGGCGCTACCCGGGGCGGGACTTTCAGTTGCGCTGGTTGCGCGCCTACCTGCAGGAGTACCTGGGCGAGCCGGCTACGGTGACGGAGGCGGCCGTGCAACGGCTGTACGTGCAGGTGAACCAGTACGCCCTTGCCTCTCACTTTCTCTGGGCGATCTGGGCACTCATCCAGGCGGAACACTCTACAATCGACTTTGACTTTGTACAGTAAGTGTGCTGCAAGAGAGACCATGAGGTTGTGCGGACTTGCCGCTGTACTACAGGGAACATTCTGCGTTTTTGCCAATTCTAGGTTCGGTGCCACACGCTTTCTCGAGTATCGCAAACGGAAGGACGAGTTCCTGGCGCTGCGCAGCGAGGACGACTAAAGCAATACAGGGCGAAGGATTAGAGGGGTGGACACCGGGTCCACTCAACGCTACGTCGGATGCATTACAACTCAGACAGCGGGCTGTCCGGTACGATCAATTTGTAGGCGATCGGTGCTCTACACTGCTCACTCACTCCTCTGCACTATCGCACGTGTGCAACCATTTTAGGTTATTTAAATCCCGGTTTTATTCAAATAGGAGCTATCTTTTGGTGCGCAGGAAGAGGGGCAAACCAGTGGCAATGGTGAACCATGCGGGAACCGTTACCACCCCGTATGTAACACTCACTATCCTGCTATGAACTACACCAAGTCACCGTTGCTGTGCCAATTAGGAAGTGGGAAGATGCTTGCTTTAATTTCACTGCACAATCTAAAAGAAGGCTACTATCCATCTCAACACAAATCGTTCCTAACTAGACTCGTTTGGATAGTTTTATAGAGTTGCTAAGAAACAAACGCTCACGCAAATGGTCGTCATCATAAACGATAGGTTGGACAGGCTTGGATAGGTGAACGGAAGAAGCGAACGCCACCAGACTCATTAGTTCCCGCCGTGAGTGCGTCACGTGGGCGCATGGTGCACATACGAAAATCCTGATACCAAAAACCGCGACCAAATCCGAGTGAGGACGCAAGAGCAGGGTTGGCAGTACGTATTGTTTGTTGGCGGAAATTTGTTTTTACTACGTGCATAAGGAAGCAATAAATATGGTTTATTAAATATTACTCTGACTTGGCTGTTTCTCATTTGTAAGTCATTAACCTTCAGAGCAAAATCTCGTGCGCGTCATAGTGATTATACTTAGCTCGCTGAACTCTACCACTACAAAGCAGAACGTTGATTATCCGGGGTGATCGGGTCCGAACGCTTGCTGAATAATCGATCTATGTAAATTTAAAGGCTTATATTTGTTGACTTGACTTACATCTCACAGAGTTTAGTCTATTTTAAATTCTGTAATATACATCTCGTTGACATAGGGGATATGAATCATTTATATGACTCTAAGAAGTGTCTGTTGTCCAGACTTGATTCGACTATATGTTGAAAAGCATTTTGCATCTGGAGCTATCAAAGTTTGAGTTACTCTATTTGTTTTTCCCTAGGTTAATCGGTCCCAATTTGTGGAGAACATACCGTTATTACATCTTGGAAGTTGTCTGGAATGAGTTCATCCAAACATTAGCAACAGTGACGGGCAACGAGCACTGGTGCTTACCAGCCCGATAAAGACATAACTTTGTAGCAACCAGGAGGGATTTGCAGGTTTGTGCACTGCATATTGGTTGAAGCTACATCTTGAATGTAAATAGAGCGAGCGTAATCTGGTAAATGCGTTACATAGGAATCACAAGGGCTAGTAGAACGTCGCTGCTAAAATGACTGTAATCGCACTATACGGAGTGAACAAGATCACATGGTTTCGACCAGGGTTGGCTTCCCGCCTGCTAGTGTCGGCTGTTGTGTAGGCGTTCGTCTAAATATCTGTCAGAATATCACCATATGAGCTGTGTGTAACGTGTTTCATAAACAGCATTCAAAATTATTGGTAAGAAGTCGTCTCCAATATTGGATATGCATGCGTTCTTCCAGCAGTAACAGAACAGCTCCATCGACGCCAATGTGGCCAGTAACAATTCTGCCCACTGCGGAGAATAGCTTGCGAATGAAAAATAAGCACGCCGTTTTAAAGGACGAACTGTGCACGATAATATGGCAGCCCGAGTTTTATGGGAGCGGCTAACAGCAAACGTCAAACCAAACGATAGGCTCGATTGGGTCGGAGGCTACAGGAACACCCAGAGTGTGCGGGGAAACACATTTTCCAGCTTTTCCTTCGCCCGCTCAGCTTGTGTGGTCACGTGCTGCCAGCCAGGTGACGATGCCAGCACGGCATCGTCCTGCAGATGTCGCTGCACATTTTTGATTGTGTAAGTCCCACAATAGCTCTGCTGCACAGTAGCTAAATAGGCTCGATAGCTTGCTGCTAGAGAGGTATGAATATTTTTGCAGTGCATATCTCGTTTTGTCTCGGCATATCTGTTCCTAGCCGTCAGCGCGCAGCCAAATGGGGTTTGAAATGACCGTTTATTTAAATTTGAACTAGACGTTATACAGGAACTACAAGCGCGAGGGGTTCAAAACGCAGCGTTTTGCGTTGTTTATGGTTTCAAATTAGTAATCCACGAATTCTTGCAACTAATACAAGTGCCTTACCGTTCGGAAATGATACTATTTTTTACTGTAATTATTATAAACGTTTGGCCACGTTAGACTCATTTTAATAATCGTCATCGATCCAAAAAGGCCACGAATGATTAAAAACAAAAAAGCACAACAATAGAGAGGCACCGACTCGGGCGATCTTTACATAGCTGTTCAATCAAAATCATTTGACTGCGAGAGTGTTTGCTTTGCGTTTATTTTGTTTTTGTTTTCTTCGCTTCTAATGGCACATAATCGTCTCGATCGATGCGTAATGGCGGGAGCATACCCTATTTCAATTATTGTGACAATTTGAGGCAAACATAATAAAGGAAAATATTTCACGAGAGCTATCCTTATCCCATCCCATCCACCCATCTCGCTCTCATCTGCTCTCTACAATCACACCAATCGTTTGTGTAGGGGGAGTATGAGGGGTGTGCTGTTGGGTTCGAGAAAAATTAAGATAAAAGCCACATTTTTAACGCATGCGCCAGAACGCATTCACACACACATACACTCACACATTAGCACAGGTACTCTCCAAAAAGGATGTAGTGCCGATGGGTTTACTGGAGCTGACACTGTGGCCGTGGCTCAAACCAATTTCGCCTTCCCGACGGTACGGTTCGACAGCGGTGTCCGGTGTTCGACTAGTGCCAGCGTGTGAGTGAGTGTGTGTGCTTAAGCTCCAAAAGAAGAGACAAAATGAGGAAAAACTAAAACACGAAAGGAGCAAAGCTCAAGACCAAAAGCAAATTAGCAACAACACAAACAAATAAACTGTGCTACAAAAGCAAAACCCGACGATAAAAAGGGAACAGTAAGAGGAAAACAATAAAACAGGAAACAAGGAAACCCCGTTCTTACATCATCTCATCCATAAGCAAGAGAAAAAAAAAGAATAAGAAATGTAATGAAAATAATTCCTTCCACCTCTCTCCGCTAAGTAGTTTGATATTTTTTAACAATATTAAAAAGAGCAAAACAAAGAACAAACCACAAACGAAATGAAAAGTAGACAACGAAAGGAGATAATTGTACAAACTTTTCACTTTCGCTTGTTTGTTTGTTAGTTGTGTGGCACTGTGCTTTTGTTTGTTTGATTTTTTATTCACTGCAAAAGTGCGTACCTGTGTGTATGTGTCTGTGTGTGTGTGTGTGTGTGTGTGTGTGTGTGTGTGTGCATGTGTGTGTGTGTGTGTGCTGCAGGATGTGAAAAGATGGAAAACCTCTCCCATCAACCCCACCCTTATCTCACCCGCCATTCACCCGCCCCACTCTCCTCTTTCATCTTCCGCTTTTCTTTTTCACCTCTCCCTATGCCCTACCCGCTTCCCGACAGTACCTTCCCTTACTTGTGGGGGAGGAAAATTCCGATACCTTCCAGTGTCTGTTTTTCTCACCACTTTTCTATTTCCATCCTATTACTCTCTCTCTTCCTGCCTTTCCCGGCCTGCCTGCTTCCCTGTTACATCCACTGGGTGCAGTGTGTGCAAAACAAGGTGCTGCTAAAGTGCGTGATAACACACACGCACACATACACACAACGAAGCAAATACAAATAAATGGCTCCAGGTGAACAAACAAGCGCCGTGGCGCCGAAAATGCATGTTTGTGACTCCTAGTGTGCGTGTGTCTGTGCATGTGTGTAGTGCGTGCGTACGTGCGTGAAAAACTCTTTTACTCTATTTTGCCACAAAATAACCCCCCCCCCTCTCCCACCCCTCCCGCTTCATTATTTCATCGCTCTCTTTCGATATCTTTCTCTCTCTCTCTCCTTCCTACTTTAGCATACAACACCCACGATACGGTCATCGCTTTATCAGTCTCTGTTTGCTGGACGAACAAAAAACAAAAACACACACACACACACATAGAGGAGCGTCCAGAAGGGAGAGTGAGTGAGACGGAGCTCAGCAAAGGGAGTGAGAGGGTACGTGTGTGTGTGAAGGGAGAAGGGAGAAGTACACCACACGGCATGCGTCATCATGGAGAAAGCGAAATGGCATAACACGCTGCACACTAAAGGCAGAACAGGCAGCGAATAAGCGTGAGCGTGAGAGGTAAAGACAGGGAAGAGAGCGAGAGCGCGCGCGCACACGCAGGTGAAAAGAGAGCCTCTCACGAACAGTACGCTCGCCGCTCGCCCACCCAATAAAAGCACTAGAACCGAGATTGCAAGGTGCGCGCGCACACAGCGAGCGAGACAGAGCGCGAGAGCGAGAGGGAGGGCGTGTGAGCAAGCGCCCGCTCGTTGGGGACGCAAGGTGGCCCACCACGGTGATGGCGCACGCAGCAGCACGCAGCAGCAGTAGCAGAAGCAGCGGCAGCAGCACCACACGCGATCAGTATTAGTGCACACGCGGGTCCGTGAAAGACGTCACGGACCACCGTACCGAAAGAGGCGCAGCGACTTGGCGCTCTCCTCGGGGCAACCCCTTCAAGCAACCCATCGAACGATTTTGGACGCGCTTTGCTAGAACTGTCACACAAGTTGCAAACCCACGGAACAAACACGAGCAGCAGCAGTAGCAGCCGGACATGTAAACACAGTGCCTAATCAGTGCTTCCGGTGTGTGTGTGTGTGCGTGCGTGCGTGCGTGCGTACGTGCCTGCTGCGTGCGTGAATGGTGTGTGTGTGTGCATGTGTGCGTCCGCGGTGTGTGGTGTGCCCAAGGCGAGAGAAGCAACAGCAGCACAAGATAACAACGCCCCGTCTGTCACGCAGCCCGTAACTGGGTCGCCGCCAGTGTCGTCAAACGCGCGTGCAGTCGGCCAAACGGGGAGGAAAAAGAGGGGTGTACCACCCCCCGGGTACCTTCCCACATCGTCTCTTCACCCTTTCCCCGCCTCCTCCCCCCTAGTCCCTCTTCCCCTTCTCCCCGGTCCTACACCCGTCCCAGCAGTCACCTTACACGCACGTCCTCGCGCCCTCGTCTCCTTCTCCACCTACCACTGACAGATTAGCTCACAAACAGAAAAAGAAAAACAATCACACAGGCACACAGCCGTGCACAGCCACGCGAAACGATGTGCTTATTTGCTGTGAGGCGAACGAACGTTGCTTGCACGAAGAAGAACAAAAGAAACAACAGCTGGTTTCGCCCATTTTCGATGCGCTGATCCGGCGTGTGTGTGTGTGTGTGCGCGCGCTCGTGTGTGTGTGTGGGTGTGTGCTCGATTAAAAAGATCAGGCACACGACCAATCTGCCCCTCCGCCACGCACTCTCCCCCCTCCTCCTTCTCCTCCTTTGTACACACACACGTGCACCTTTGCCTACACGAACACGTTTGACACACAGACAACAGGGCCGTGTGCGCACACTTTCCTCATCTCGCTGCGTCCTCCCCCGCCCTTTTCCAAACTCCCGCACCCACTCAACCCTTCTGCGGCCCGTTCAAACCGTGACACGGCGCGAGAGAAAGGCGTTTCTCGGGGAAGCAAACGCTTTCTGGGTGCTTATCTCATCTCCACCGCGAGGAAGAAAACTAGAAACCACACAGAGAGACTTGACTTAGTGTGTGTGTGTGTGTGTGTGTGTGTGTGTGTGTGCTCGAGCATCAAAAAATCCCCCCCCCCCTCACCCCACCCCGCGAGGGGCACCGACCGACGGGAAAACAAACAAACAATTAGGTATCGCCCGTACACAGCCAAAAACCAATCACCCACACGAACACAACCGCACGGACACGCACACTCACGTGCGCGTGCGTGACGTGTGGCGGCGGCGGTAACGACGTCGGCGGCGTTGGCGGTGGCGGCGGCAACGGCTGCTGCGGCTGCTGCTGTTAAGAGCGCGGAACGATGAAGAAGTTCACCTTCAAGGGCGTGCTGGACGGGTTTCGTTCGTCGGTGAACCAGCAGACGCCGGCGGGCGGCGGGGCGGCCAAGATTTGCGTCGAGCAGGAGATACAGGAAACGCTTCGGTCGGAACACTTTCAGCTGAAAAAGGTAATACATTTCCCTTTTATTTCCCCGCTTTTCCCTTCTTTCTTTAGGTCTTGAGGGATGACAGCTTTTTTTTTGTTATGGTTGGCTTTGTTTGTTGGTCCGAGAGGATCTGCCATGCTCCCAAATGCAGCAGGAGTGTCATTTCATACACCTGTACCAACCCCACCCCTCCCTCCGCCACCTTTGGCATTGGGGCGTGGTTAGAACACAACAGTGTGCGCCACGGTGGTGAAAGGATGGATGCACCCGTCGGAAACGGGCAAGCAGCGCTTCTTTCACCCCCTTCCTCCCTCGCGGTGACACAACATTCCAATGCATACGCGACATTTCGCTATTTAAAACTGCGCATTCACCTCGCATACAAACTAAACCACCAACAACGACCAACACTCCCCGTGCTCATTCTCCGGTCGAACCGTACTACCTTCCTGACGACCGGCATGATGTCATCCCATTCCGAAACGAACCATCCGAACGCAAAAAAAAAACGCTGCGATGAAGCAACGTTTTCGCAATCAAACAAAGAGAAGTGCTTCTCCACCAACCAACCAAAACCAGCAACAACCCTCTCTCTCTCCTCCTCTCTTCCTCTCTCTTTCTCTCGCTCTCTCGCCAGCTGGAACAACATCATCTCTCATGCACATCTTGCAACATCTATCAAACAGACCGGGAACGAGAGGTGAAGCCTGACGGCTGAAAGTCTATGTAAAAATGAAACTGAAAAGGGTGGGGGGGGGGAGGGGTGGTTGTATGGGAGGAGAGTGGGGGAAAGCAAGAGATCCTTCCAACAGGGGCGCCCTTCCGGTTTGGCTCTCGCTGACTTATTGATTTATCCGCTAGAAGGCTTTACTGCTGAAACGCAATTCCAAATTATCTGGACTTTGAACTCACTAACCAGTGGCGTCTCTGTACTTACATCTTTGTATCGTATTACTTTTAATATGGCTGTAATCATACCACAGAGCTAGACACGGGATGCTCTCGACCACTAGAATGGCTACTATTGGTTTGGCCGTTCGAACATTATCGTTTACTTATGTTTAGCTCATCCAGACAATGGTCCAAGCCAATGGTGGACATGTCCATACAATCATGTACCCAGAGTTCGGACATAAAGGCGCACCTGGGTACACCTGGGTACATCTTTCGCACCTAAAGGACAAGTCGACAAACTCCAGAGAAATCATTAAAAATGGCTTCAGACTCCTAGGATATCCTAAGGAACTGTCCGGTGTCTGTGATTTCTTCGTACTTCGCACGATGGCGGATGACCATTTGCTACTAACTGTGAGCGCTACAGGTCGACGATTTCCGGTTTGGTCCGTTACAAGGGACGTTATATGCGCCTCCGACGCAGAACATTTCCAATCAATATTCCCAATGCTCTCCAACCCCCCCCCCTCTTTCTTTCCATCTTTCAGATTCAGAACCACGAGAAAATGAAACCGAACTCGGATGGAGCGCCACAGAGACGGCACAGCAAAGTTTTCGGGTGCTGGTGCGTCACCAGAAATGTCACATTCCATACATAATAGAGGTTTCCCAAACACGTCAATATTTTACCTAACATTATGTGTTTGTTCCCAATCTACCCACTCGTGGTACAAACCGAACGCTTGCTGCCTGTATTAGCTGGATCGATATTTTTCATTTCCACCGGCCTTCCACTTGGCCAGCTCCATCCCAGGTAATGGCAGGAAAGGAGGAAGTGTATGTTCAAATTATTGCTTCCCATCGCCACCACTCACACGATCCATCCGGTACCGCTCGCTTTGGATGGTGACGGCCCCGTGACCTAAGGCAAGCTGACGCCATCTGCGTATAATTTTCAAATTATACACTACTGCACGGCAAACCTGCTGAACGGCTCCGAACGATGAGTTAATAGTTCCCTGCCGAACCGCCCTTGCACCTTGCTCAGGATCTGCTGTATGGATTTCATTCAACCGTCCGCAGTGGATGCTATGGGTTGGGATGGGAGCAGCAGCGACTGGCAGCGGGGAAATGACTCCTAAAATTTTAAGACACATTTAAGGGACGGAATACTAAACTCTTATCAACCATAAAGAAATTTTGTTCTCTCTCTCCCTCTCTCTCTCTCTCTTCCCTTCATACCCACACTAATATACCAAGGACTGTTTGTCGGTTTTCCGGAGGGAGAGGAAAAATCTTTTGACTGAATCTGCTTCATCATCGACAATTATAAGAGACCTCAGCACACCCCCCCCCCTCCCCACCCCCTCCCTTCCTTCCGTACGCAGATCCTTTTTAGCGAACCGAGTGCGCATGTCCACTTCTTCAGTGAACGGTGTGCTCCCCCTCCCCTCCTTCTGCCTCCCTTCCACTCCGTCTCGCTTTTGTCCACGGATCGTCGAATTTCTCACCCCTACCCCATCGGTCCCCAACGCCACGACCTCCGGCAACTGCGAAAAGCGGAGTAAATGGAGGATGGAGAAGAGGGAAGGATGGTGCAGGATTTTTGTTTTTTTTATTTAGTAGTAACGGCTAGGCCGTATTGCTAGGATTTAATTTTATCATCATTTATCCCACCCCTAACAGTGGTGAATGTGTGTGTATGTGTGGAGAACTACAACAACAGTTCCGAAGGCTGACGGAAAACAGCCAGCGTTTGTTTTATTTGGTATGTTGCTACTCGCGAAACGCTATATCATAAGACACACGCGGCTATTTTCCTCAGCCAGTCAGCATCAAACCGAGCCAGCGAAAGAAATTTACAGCACCACCGCGATAACACCACGTGTTCCGTTCCCAGCCGATTGTGGTCCTTCGGGACGGGTTTGGAAATGAATTTTTATTTTTGTTTTTTTGAAAAGAAAATTGCAAACTCTGCACGAAGGCAGAGCAAACCAACAGATTGGCCAGCGAGCAAAGAAAACCAGGGCCCTCTGTTGGCTGCTTTAGTTCGCCACAATTTGGTTCCGCCCACACGGCAGCTATTACCATCCCCCCCTCACATATCCCATGTTGTCCCTTGCATTCTCGTCGATGTCCCTTTTTTCTTATCGCCTCTCTTCGCTCAACAGTGGGCAAAACCGCTCTCGCACAAACGCAAAATCGATAACTTCGACCGATGACCGAGCGGGCGACAACACCACACGTGGGGAAGAAAACGTGCTCGGTTGTGGCCTGCATCGCCCAGCAGCAGCATCCCACCGGTTGGAGGAGGAAGAACTTAATCCCGCTCAAAAAAAACGCACGGTTAGCATTTTAAATGGCCGTTAATGTAATTTGATCACACAAATCAACGATTTCCGTCTACTTGCAGTTTTTTTAATATAATTATTACTCTCTTCTCTTCAGCAACTCTTTTTTACGTGAGAGGTCGAGTGCTGCGCTTTCTCGAATTTGCCACCCCTGCATTCCGTTCACGCGTGCCAGACCACGCGCCAAACCCCCCACGGCCAGGGCACCATTTTTGCCAGCAGCCTCGCACTGCGCAGATGTATTTGAACTCTCCCAACGGCCGAAAAGACGAGGCTCCTTCCGTAACACGCCGCGAGCATTTTTGCGATGAGTGTGCGCACAAGCAGGAGTTTCGCGGGTTTGCAGGTGCCGTACCTGTGTGTGTGTGTATATGGGGAGTCTTTACTGCTGCCATCTTTACACTTAAATCGCTAAATCGTACAATGAAGAAATTGTTTGAGGTAGAGCAGATGCTCTAATGGTTTAGCATTGTATGACAAATGGCACATAATTGGCGGGAGAGTCCGGGCTACGATACAATCCTCCGACTGAGACCACCTACCAGACCTACTACACCCATTAATGCACGGAAATTCGGAAATTGCGAAACTGTTCGTGCTAAAAGATATAACAAACTTTAGTATGACAGCTACCCCTATTACCCTACATGTCGAGCTGCGAAGGGTGTTGCAACTCAATACATGCCCAGAACCTTATCGATGTAATTAAATATTGATGCCATATGGGAGTGCCACGCTTCAACGGGTTTCCTCGCCATTCTCACAAGCTAAACTTTCTTCGTCTTTTCGTTTTCTCGTCTTTTTTTCTTCTACCCCACGTGATCGTGGAAACTCTAGACCTTTCGCCATGGATTTCCCTACTCGCCGACGGCGCTGGCCTTCGATCCCGTCCAGCGAATTCTGGCCGTCGGAGACAAGTTTGGCTCGATGCGACTGTAAGTGTTTTGGTGCATTATCTTTATCGCTCGTGGCGAAGAATCGATACCTAACCCAATAAAAACCGCTCCTTTCCCTACAGGCTGGGCAAGTTCGGTGTCGATGCGCACGTGAAGCACGAGGGTGAGTCGGCCTGCGCCGTCAATCTGATCGAGTTCCTGGTGAACGAGGGCTGCCTGGTGACGGCTACGGCCGACGACACGCTACATCTATGGAATTTCCACACCAAAATCCCGAAGGTGGTGCAAAGCCTGAAGTTCCAGCGGGAAAGGTAAGCGGCCGTATAAGAGGGGGGGGGGGGAGGATTCGCTTTCCCGGCCGAATATTTTATTTCCATCTCGTTTGCTCGTTCGAATACTTGCAGAATATCTCGGCTGCATCTACCGATCGGTACCAAGTGGCTGTACATTGGCACGGAAAAGGGCAACACGCACATCGTGCACGTCGATTCGTTCACCCTCAGCGGCTACGTTATCAATTGGAACAAAGCTATCGATCCGTAAGCGAGCACGTTGCGCAAATTCTCGAAAACGCAAGAAGAAGAAAAAAGACGCATTTACTAAACGTTTCCTTTCTTTTCTTCCTTTCCCCTATACTGCGATTCCGCTTGCACAGCATTCGTAAGACGCACCCTGGCGCCGTGGTTCACCTGTCCGATAATCCGCTGGATGCAAACAAGGTAAGAAGTGGCGTGGGAGAGGCGGGGGGGGGGGGTAAGGGGGTGGTCCCGAAATAGTTACCCGGCGCTGCTTTGCTAATTTGGCACACGTGTGGGCCCGTTTGCCGTTGCTTTTGCACACCCAACAGCTGCTAATAGGATTCGAGTCCGGTCAATTAGTGCTGTGGGATATGAGAGGAAAATGTGCGGAATTTCGCTGGCTGTCGCAAGAGCCGCTCAGCTCCTGCTCCTGGCATCACGAAGGGAAACACTTCATAACATCACACACCGACGGTTCTTTATGTACGTGGCCTTTGAAACTTTCACCAAAACCCTTAACTCATAGTTTTCCTCACGGTAAGTTGTTGTGCAGTTTTTTTTTTATTTGTTTTGCTCCACGCCACGCTTGTGGCGGAATAACAATCTTCATTCTTTTATCTCCTAGCTAAAACGAACAAAGAAGGAAAAACGGAAAGCTGTAACTCTATTCAAAAAGTCGAAGTGAAAACGAATAGAATAGGGTAAGTGAAATGTTTTTTTTTTTTTTATTTCAATACAGGGTTGTTCACATTCACAATATCGAACATTATTTTTTGATTTTGTTTTTGGGTAAAGCACCATGAAAGGTTTAGGAAATTTTAAAAAGCTATGAAACTTGCATCGTGGATGTATCTTACTACCCAATATCCATTTACGAGCAGCAGTTTTGCAGGCCATGCTGAGGTGTTAAAACCTATTACATCCGCACCGAGCGTCATGCGTAAAAGTGTTTTATTCCCCCTTTCATTGCAAATGTCGCCTTTTCCCTAATTACCAACAGCCATCGGCTAAGAGAGGGCAATTCAAAACTATTCACACTGTCAACCCAAACGCACGCAAGATTTATTGATAAACATTTAACGATTTTTGTGTTCCTCTAACATTATCTTCTATCAAGCAACATAAAAATAACATATTAAAAAAATATCTACATGGAAAAGAAGAAATTAAAATTATAACTAAGCATGATATGGGCAGAGAGCAACTCGGAAAACAGAACACGAGCACGGCTACTAGATGGCATTGAAGTAAACTTTATATCTATTATGTTTAGCAAACGCGAAAACAATATACTCATCGTGGTGCTTTATCTTTATTCATTAAAACAATCATTCACAAACTCTGTATTTCTAAACCATACCTCATGCCCATTCCGTGTATCTAAAATGTTTTCATTTCACGTGCTTGCAGAGATCAATTTACCATTTTCTCGGGCGGTCTGCCGACGGAAAAATGCAGTCCGAAGTCGCACTGCATCACCGTGATGGTGCAGGGCAAATCGACGACCGTCCTTGAGATGGAGCACAGCGTGGTCGACTTTGTGACCATGTGCGAGAGTCCGTGGGGCAGTGGTACGTAACGCTCTTCCCTTACCCTACCTTCCTGCCATTCATCTCGTTACAAATGGAACACTTCTCCTCTCTCGCCCGCAAACAGACCTGCAAGAGCCGTACGCGGTGGCGGTGCTGCTCCAGAACGATCTCGTACTGATCGACCTGCTGACGCCCGGCTATCCCACGTTCGAGTCGCCTTATTCGATGGACCTGCACGAGTCGCAGATCACCTGCTGTACCTACCTGGCCGACTGTCCGTCCGACCTGGTGCCCGCGTTCTACTCGGTCGGACGGAGCGCGGCGACCAACCGGCGCTCCGGCTACTCCGAGCGTGAGTGGCCGATCAACGGTGGCGAATGGCAGCCGACCTCCTGCAGCTACTCGGAGATCATCCTCACCGGCCACCAGGACGGTTCGATCAAGTTCTGGGACTCGAGCGCCGGCACGCTGCAGGTGCTGTACAAGCTGAAGACGTCGAAGATCTTCGAGAAACCCCGAGTGAGATCGCTGGACAGCGGCGAGGAGGACCCGTTGGCCATCTCGATGCTGTCCTTGTGCGCGGAATCGAGGTGAGTGGCGAACGGTCGGACGGCCAGAGCTGAAGTCCTAACACCTTATGTTTCTTTCCCGTTTCTCGCACCCCTTGCACCTGACAGAAAGCTTTGTGTTGCCTGCAACTGTGGTTATGTCGTTCTGTTCAAGTTCCGAAGAGCCGAAAGTACCGGGGACATTGTGGTTAGTAGTCAACATATTTCCCCTTTTCTTGTTCTTCACACTAACCATGCTTACTGTCTCTCTTAACTCTCTTTTGGACAGGTTTTGGACATACCGTTCACTATGGAAACTTTTACCGAATTTGAAGGCAGTCCCGAATGTGAGTTCATACCTAAATCACTGCCAAAAACCGTTGACTCTACTGAGAGCGATAAGAAGGTAGGTGCCAACCGTTTGCGCCCAACCCCCCGGACGCTTCAAATCACCGTCCTAACCGGTTTGCGACTGTTTTCGACTTCACAGAACTGCAGTTTATTGAAGGTGAAAACTGGACCACAGCGAAAACCGCCCGGGTTTCAAGCTCAGCTGGTATGCGTTCCGTCGTGGGCGTGCGGCAGTGTGCAGATCACTGCGCTCACCATCAACTCCAACTACGGACTGTAAGGGATCACACGGAAGGACACCTACAAGAAGCTCACGGAACTAAATTCCTGTTTGTTTGTTTTCCGTAGCATGGCGTACGGCAACGAGTACGGCTTAACGATAGTGGATATTGTGAAGAAGACGTGCGTGCTGAACCTGTGCACCCAGGAGATGTATGGCGCGCAGGATCCGTACTCGCGGACGCCCCGAAGTCCGAAGCGTTTGGAAAATAGTCAATCGAAGGACGATTCATTGCGTTCCCCTAGTATAGATCAGGTAGGTTTGTGTATATGTGTGTGTATGGGGCCGGAGCAAAGCTAGCCTAATGCCAGATTCAACATGCATACACTCCTCTCACTCAGAGACACACAAGAGACTCATACCAACTCACACAATGTTCAAACACCTCCATATGTACTATATTCGGAAGAGCAATCTCGATAGTAGGGTAGTAAAGGTTCGAGTGTAATGCGTGCGTGTATGTGCGTGTGATCGTGCGAGTGTGTGCGTGTGTATGTTTGTATGTTTGTAGTTCATTATTTGTGCATAATTTGTTTGGTCGTCGCACGCGAGAGAAAAGGGAGCAGAGAGTCCGAAAGCGACCATCTCTAGAAGCGGCGTATACTAAAACCACTAAACTACTGTCTCATTCTCTCCCTCTGTCTCTCTCTCTCTCTCTCCAACAATGGTTGGAAGATACTTATTGGTATTGCCAAATTTAAAGCAAACCTACCTTCTCGCAACGGACGGAGCAGGCTTTCTCCATGCATTCCTCTCATACCCAATCTCATCTCATCCATCTTCGGGGCATGGCACAATTATGAATGTTCAACCAAGGGGTCTCATCTGGGGAAAAGGGTATTGTACATTAAGCAACGAACGCATCTCTTCGCACATGACTAATGGCAAGTTTGCTGTGATAGTAGTAATTATTAAATAAACCCGCCCGACTCCACGGTACCGGCCATTTCACGTGTTTCGTGCTAGTCTCGCCATCCGGCGTAGGCCTCCGCCAGAGGCCGTCGTCCAGAGGTAGCAAAGTGTACAGTTTTGCTCATTTGGCTACGGCTAGATAATAGAGTGGGTAACTCTGCGCACGCCCCTCGTCATCCTCATCATCCACCGGTAACTAACACACGCGTACTAACCAAAACAAAAATAATCGCTTCACATCGCCACCGACTAACATCTCCCTCTCAGTACAAAATCACGATTGGCGAACACCTCTCATTCTGGAGGACGCTTATCTCTCTCTGCCACTTCTCTCGATTGTAATACTACACACTAACTGTATAAACTAGAACCTATTTTCGTGAGGTACAGAGACACACTATTTAACAAACTTGTAGTGTACAGCAATTGCAAGTGCAGCGTGTGTGCGTGCATCCCGTGTAGTTACGTAGTTATGAGTCAGCGCCCTTCACCTACAGGACGCTGTCTTTCATCGTGTTTGCTACTAGAGCGCTCTTTAGTACACACGAATCGTGCTCACGCTCCCTCCACCGTGTTGTACACTCTGTTTCAATGTGATATTCTTTTGTTTTTGTTTTGGTAGACAAAATTCTACAAGCCTACTCTCATTCTCGTTCTCACCGCCATGTGACATGTGCCACATCTTCGTGTTCTTTTTTCTTTGCGTCCATTTTTTGTAACACTACTATAGAAAACTGTGGGTACGCATTTTGGGACTGTAAAATCGGCCTAGTGTTTTTTTTTCTAATCTAATGATGTAAGCTTTTAAACAAATGTTGCAGGACTTTTTTCAATCGATATGACAAACATATTGCGCTTTCTGGTGTGGAAGATTTCCATTAATTCACGCCTCAGAACCACAGTATCTGAAGTTTATGAATAATATTTTGTCTGAATAAAATTGCCATCCAATTGAGCCAAGGTCTCACAAACAAAAACTGTCTTTGCTGTCATAAATCCAAACAATTATTTCCTGAAATTAAATATAAATCCAGTAAATTAATCTCAAGTTTGACCGGTTTTAAATGGGTATGTTTTAAAGATGTTGCAAATTATTACACGAAAAAGTATCGTGTTTTTTTATTCGTTCTGATTATACCGGATTCCCTGACAATAGTGAAGAATGTGGGATGATTGGATGAGTATCTACTGTACACCCTCAAACAACAAATTTCGTACAAAACAAGTTCTATTGGCTTACAAGTACACTCAAATTACTTTGTTATGTTATCTCGAGCTGATATCGATCACATCTTGATTGCGTTGGTAATAGACGATGCGAGAACTCGGCTTGCCTCGATCAAGATACAATATTTAATTTTCAATGTTCTACTACGGCTTCCTTTTGCTTGGTCTAATGTCGAACAATCACGTAGCACTGTTTGATGACGTGAAGGAAGGTGATCTTGGAAGTCTTTGTGTAATTGTCTTACTCATTTTGTCTGTGGTTCACTCAGAAGAATCTTCTTCAGTGAGCCATTAGATACGAAATCAAGAACCCGATTTTCAAATCTGAATCTTCATATCCCAAGCGATTGATGAATGTGTTGGGGTCTAACATGTATGATTCTTAGAGCTTTACAACCCTTGCGGTAAAACAAAAAAAGAGGATGCGTTTGGGCACAGATGGATTTATAACCGGCGGTGTAGGAATCATGGCATGAAGAATCACTAAACGTGTGTTCATTTGTGTTTTAATGCATCAAACAAAGTATAAATCTTCATCGTAGTTGCCTAACCTCTGCTGCAAATTTCTCTCTAGTGAGAGTGGGATCAAGTGCGCTTTTGGGTCAGTAAAAGACGTAGTAGTCAGCGAGACGTAGGATGTGTGATGAGGATGATGACGATGATGATGATAACCGAACCAAGTTATCTCCTTTGATCCAGCCTAGCCAAGTTGAGCCGGAGCAGCCGGCGTTAGCCTTTGAGTTGATGGCGGCAGTCGACGAAAAATCCACGGTCTTCCCGGGTGCCTCGGTACCGGCCGCCTGCTCGACCGATGCATTCTCAGCCGTTCCCCTGGCAAGCGTCGTCACCTTCGCCACCTGCGGTTCGGCTAGTGCGTCGGCTAGTACCGAGAGGCAGCAGGAACTTCTTCCTGCTAGTCTCCCGGGGACCGAACCGGCAACACCGCCCGTACTGTCGGATGGCCGGACGGTGGAGGAGCCCCCGACGCCGGGGCCGGACGTTGGGGGGATCGCGATGGCGGTGGGTCCGCCAACACAGGTAGCACCGGTGGACGAGGCAGCGCAGACGACGGCGGCATCGGCGGCACGACGCACCAAGAAATCTTTCATTGAATCCCTACCACTGCCCAAGTGGCTGCGCAGCATAAGTAAGTACCGTTCGCAACCGGGCCGATCGTGTGTGTACGTTTTTGTATGTGTGCGTGTGTGTGTCTCAACCATGGCGGAACTAGCAGTTCAGGATCCTGCGAGCGACACTGGTTACTGTCCATGCCTCTGCGCTTCATCTCATGCATCATTCCCTTTCTTCTTCCACCATAGTCTCCATACCATTATTTCGGAAAAGTCTTACAAAGTGCGAGATTCTTGATCTTCAAAGCGATTCCTCTACCCGAAACCCTCCCCCCCCCCTCCCCCCTCCCCCTAAAACCTGCTCCGTCGACGTCATGTTCTTGTTCTTCTTCTTCTCCTGCTCGTCCGTCGCCCGTGCGTACTCTGATGTACTCTCTATGTCCTTGCAGTACTGCTAGACCTTGTTCTTTGGATTAGTTCAGTTGCGAAGATGACAACCTGGTACAAGCATACTATTCACTAACACTCACTCACAAACACACACACACACCCACATATACACATTCACCTAAAAAAAAACACATTCACCTAAAATATCACCTACATACACACGTTAATATCTGGAGGACTTTGTGCGTTCACGGGTTATGAAGCAGTCCTCTCGCCAATTGCCTTGTGAAGCAACTTTTCCTCTTCAGAAAGTATTGGACAAAGACTGCGTAGCAAAAGAGGGGTCTCGTACGTAGAAATGGGGTATAGCGATCTATCTAGCATGTCCTGTATGGTGGCGGTTTGCCTCAACATCATATTCTGCTCTCTCCAATCTACCTTCCCGCATTACCTCCCCGTCCCCTAACTCCTCCTGGACGTTCGCCCAACCCGGACGCTCCCACTTCTCAACAGATAAATGGGCTCGTCGGCGGTGGTGGCAGCGGCAGCGGAGCCGGTGGCGGCGCAGGCGGTGGCAGCAGCAGCGGCGGTGGAGGTGGCGGCATCGGCAGCGGCACCACGTCCAGCTCCGCGACTACACCGAACGCAGTCAACTCGAACATGCCGCTGTCGATGTACGAGCGAGGCATGAGCATATCAAGTGCCGGAAGTCCGAGCAAGCGCACTGGAGCTGGAAGCGGATCCACGACAATAACGGGTCTGACAGACTCGGTCAGGAAATCACGATCGCAAGGTGCCCCATAACAATACCATCCTTGCCAGCCTTCCTCCCCTCCCCCCCCACCCTAACACACACACACACACACACCACGCACATCCACACACATACACAGTCACAGAGACACACTGCCGCTTGTTTTGGTTGATTCTGTTCAGTGTTGTTCTCCCTGTTGTTGTTTCTTTTCGTTTCGGTTTCACAAATTCCACAAAACCACACAGCATCAAGCCTTTTCTTTTTTTTCTCTCTCTCTCTCTCTCTCTCTCTCTCTCTCTATCTCTCTCAGTGTTTATTTGTTTTTTTTTTTTTGTTGAACTACCGATCCCGCACCAAAAGCACCCTGTTGTCACCTGCAACCCTTTTCAAAGTCACAACCTCACCCACTCACCCGAAAACACAAATTACAGTTTGGTGTTTCGTGTTCTGTTCTGCAAGTCTTACCTTTTCACCAAAGCTTCCTTTTTTTTGGTTTCGAATCGGTTTCTTTCTCTTTAGTGTGTGTGTTTTTTTTTGTTTAGGTTTAGCCAAAATAAAGTAATCTTCGAACCAATTTAACAATGTGAAAATGATAGTTTAAAGCTGACGAGTTGATTTTAAAAAGCTTTTCCGTGTTTTATGTGCCGCACAATAATTTGCATCATATCAAAATCCCGTACGTAATGTATAAATACGTACTAGGGGACAACTCTGTTAAACGAATAACATTTTATGAAATCAATGTTAAGATTTCTTTTAATGCTCATTAAATTGCACCAGTTGATAAGTATAAAACATTTTGCGATAAACATTGCAGAAATGAAATCAAGCAAACCAGTAAAAATGAAAATGTATGCAACTCGTATAAATAAAAGTAGTTTTTTTTTAATCTTTTATCAACTATATCTTTCCTTCTTTTCTCTGTCTCGATAGTGCTGCATATTGTTTATCTATTTAGATGTTTGCCTGTGTTTACCACTATCTTTAGAACAGCGTTTGTTTCGTTTCCTTTTGCTTATAGTATTTTCTAATGATACATTATTATTTTACGAAACCAAGCCTTACTAATTGACCGTTTCTGTGCGCAACTCGGCGTGTGCTCTCCGTTGTTGTTGTTTTTTCTTCCTCTCTCCCTCTATCACAATGCAGATAAATTGGATAACTCATTCTCGAGATCTCGTTCATCTTCTATGTCAAGCTTAGAAAATAATGCAATGGAGGCTGTGACTTGTTTGGCTTTTGCCGATAGTTATGTAAAAAAAAGCGGTAAGTGAGTGCGGGTTTCCCCCGGATGCCATTACCGGACTGTCTGTAATGTTCCAACCACCCCCCCCCCCGCCTTCCCCCTCCCATTGTTAATGCTTCCAGATCCCTCAATGGCGTTGCCTACTGCATGGTTAGGAACCAGTTTAGGATCGATCCTAACCATCTCTCTATCCATTCCGGAGAACGATCTGAGGAAAGCGAACGTGGTCCAGACGGCACCTACCGGTAAGCACAGCAGGCTGCGTCCTTCGGGCAGCTTTTACACATTTGCCTGTCGCTAGCCTAACCGCAATCTGTCTCTCTTCCTTTCGCTTCCCAGGAGCCATGTTCCGGCTAAAGGGGTCCATTCTTTCGATGTCGCTGCTCGACTGCAACGGTGCACTCATACCGTACTCGTTCGAAAGCTGGCGCGAAGATTCAAAGGACGGCAAAGAGAAGCGGGAAAGTATGTGTGAACGGAACTCCCCGTGGAGGAGAGATCGCCCTCCCCCCCCCCCCCCCCCCCCCCCCTTCCCCCAAGCGCAACTGCTAACGCAACTGTTCCTTTTTCCGCAGGGACGCCAACCAAGACATCATCCACCAAGATGAGCCCTACCAACCCGGACGGTTTGTGCGATCGGCAGTTTATTGCGATCGCGAGCGAGAAGCAGGCGGGCGTGTTTGCGCTACCGAGCCAGAACTGCGTCTACCGGAAGAAGCTGGTCGATTTCGACTTTATCGTGAAGGCGGAGATCATTAGCATGAAGGGTAGGTGCCACTGCTGGATTTTCGAACGCGTGCTGGTGGAAACGTTCTTCGAGACACTCTCGTTCTCTTTTCGCAGATAGCGTCTGTCTGATATGCTACGCTTCGAACGGGCATCTGATGGTGTTTACCCTGCCCAGCCTGAAACCTCTGCTCGAAGTTGATTTTCTTCCATTGGCCGATCTAAGGTATGTTGCGAGGAATCGCCAACCCAACCACCGTCCCCCCCCCCCCATCGGGGGGAGGTGCGCTTTTGTGTTCCCCACCCCACTCCCATTCGCTCGTCCACCTAATCTACTAACTCACCTTCACACCTCCAACACTCACACACACACACACATATACACCAGACACTCAGAGAACACGTGTGTGTTCTTCAAATGTATATTCCGATCCTTTGGAGATATCTCATGTTCGATCCTGCGTCAGTGCTGCTGCTTAGGAACATGCCACAGACACACAAACACACAGCCCTTCCTGTCCTGCATGCCCACGCACCCTACAACCAGCCCCCCTCACCCCCACCCTTTGTTTCCCCCACCTCACTCTCACTTTCCCGCGCACTCCGTTCAAACTAAATAACTCGTTCTCTTCACACACAGTTTCCAAACCAAGTGTAAACAGGGCGTGGTGGATCCAATGCTGTCCATTTGGGGGCAACAACTTATAGTCAATGAAGATTCGAATGTGTAAGTTTGCAAAGGGCCGGTGCGGGGCCGTTCCGCTGGAACTCGAACGTTTGCCGTTTGCAATGGTTTCGGGTTTCACCGAGCGAGAGTGTGTGCGTTTGCGTGAGAATGCGATATCGTTTCTTCGATGATTGATACCCCACGTGTTTCAACTGGGGACGATTTGCTTTTCGTGATATTTCCGCGGGGGGCTCGGGGGGGGGCAGTTTTCTTACACCAGCGTTACGTCGCAACTATCAACACAAAATGCAAAACTATTTCATGTATCCAAGATTTATCTTATAATGTATATGTGTTTATACCATTACCCATTTTACTTAACTGACTCTACTCACTAACCAACAATAAAGTACTAACACTTCTAACCGTGCGCTGATGTCACCTGAATCAATTTTGTTTTGGTTTTCTATTCCTTCCTCCTATCTTTCTCTTTCTCTTTTCCCCTCTACTTCCCACCCTGTCTCCTCTTCCAAATCCACAGGATTTCACGGACGTTTAGCTTTAGTAACAAGGGCCACGGATTGTATCTAGCCACACCCACCGAAATCCAAAAATTTACCGTTTGCCAAGAATTCAGGTAAGTGTAAAAATGTTTTGCAAATGTGTTGGCTCTAAGTAGAAAAAAGCCCGCAAAGTGTCGGACATCCAGCCAACCAGCTGAATAGATCTCTTACCTACAAGTGACCTTGGACAACTCTGAGTAACTCTTTTTTTTTCATCCTCACACACTTCCCCGCAGCCACCAATACAACAATATGCTTGGCGATCTCTACGTACCTCATGAAATGCCGGAAGCACCGAAGGAAAGCTTCTTCAAAGGACTGTTCGGCGGAGGCATGCGCAACCTCGACCGAGAGGAGCTTTGTAAGTATCTTTGCCGCATCTCGCCCCCAGCAGAAGGCTCACTAACCACATTCCCGTGTTCCCCTCTCGGCGGCAGTCGGCGAATCAAGCGGCAAGGCAAACCGATCGGTGGCGAAACACATTCCCGGCCCGAACGCCGACCTGCAGGCACTGAACGCCCGCACGACGTCGGTGACGTCCGAGATTGGCAAGGCGCACCAGCTGATGCTCGAGCGCGGCGACAAGCTGAGCCAGCTCGAGGAGCGCACCGAGCGGATGGCGAGCGAGGCGCAACAGTTCTCCAGCTCCGCCCACCTGCTGATGAACAAGTATAAGGACAAAAAGTGGTACCAGCTGTAAGTGCCCCGGACAAGCGGGGCCAAGCGTCTGGCGCGCGGGAGGCTCCCACCCCCTGTTGGCGAGCGTTGCTGTTGAGTCAGTGGACGGGCGCGCTGCGGGGTGCGGAGTGGGACGCGCGCGGGAGGGCCAGCAAATTCCGACGCCGGCCCTGCCACCGTACCCTCTCCGACCCGTGGGCGTGGTGGCGGTGGCGGTGCATGCTTGCGACACGCCGAGGGACGCTCCTCTTGCCTCCCAACCATGCACTGCCCGCTGAATGTCACTCACCGCTCGTCCTCAAAGCCGCAGCAGCCAGCCGGCCAGCGCGTCCTTGGCCAAAACGTCCCATCGGTGGGGGGCTTCTCCGGTTCCCTCTTCCATCGCTCATTTTGTTTTTGTTTGACCGGGACGGTGGGGTGTGAGGCGCGCCCCCCATTAAACCTTTTCATGCGTTTCCTCTAAGTCCTTCGCCTTCTCCCCACCCGCTTTCCTCGCTCCGGCCGAACAAACAAAAAACCGGGCGCGTTCGGCGGGGGCACGACGGGTGTGGATGGGTGAAGGTTGGTGGTGCGCTCCCCCGCTGGAAGAGGGAACTCACAGAAGGTAACGAGAAAATCCGTACCCCACCATTCCCTCCCCCCCCCCACTTCCCTCCCTCCCCTAATGCAACCCTCTCTCACCAAGCAAGCACACATGTTACACAATGCAACAATTGAAAATGATGGTGGGTTGAGAGACCACGACACACGGAGGGAAACGAGAAAGCAGGGTGAAAGCGCCACAGCTGGCGCACGAGCAGCGCGAAGGCAAGGAATCCCTTCGCAATACCTTGTTGCGCAATGTAGGTGAAAGACGAAGAGAGATAGAAAGAAAGAGAGCGTTCAGGAAGGACCGAGGTGTGTTACAACTGTAGTAGAACATTCTGTTTACTTGTTGAAAATTTTTAGAACTTAAGCATTACAGAAAGGGAAAAGGGATGAAAGAGCAAAACCGTTTTGCTGCTCGATGGAAGCCGTGAGTTAGAGTTGAGTTGTTGTTGAGTTGCGTCCTAGGCAGCTGTGTGGACAGCAAAACCGAAAGTGGTCGGGGGGGGGGAGAGGTGGGAACCCCCCACAGTTGTAAGACAGACAAAGCAACAAAACAGAAACAAAACATGTTATATTAAATTATTTTTTAACTTGATTACAAACATCCCAAAACCCGAAAGCGTAATGTAACGCAACGGGAAAGAGGAGAAACGCAAGAAACCAAGTCATTAACTCAGTAAAAACAAAAAAAAAACAAACAAAACAAGAGAATAAACAAGCGAAAGAGAACAATACTACAGCAGAGAGATAGAGAGTAAGAGAGAGGGGGGAGAAGAAGCAAATGAACACGTGACAAGAAAACGCGTGTTTAAAAAATAATAAGTGAAAGTGTTTGCCAGGCAGTTTTCGGATCACAAGTGGTGGCGCGCCAAATAATTGAAACACAAAGCGAAACAAAAGGGGTTTTTGCCAGCATCTAAGATTATATTGTAGCAAGCAAAGCAGCAACGGCAAAACCAAAACACACACACACACAACTACAGCAAACACACAAACGAACAATGGGGTAAACAAATACACACACGACGTGCCCGCGTGTACCGGGCGTGTGCGTGCAAGACAGGCCGGCGCGCCTTCAAATTCGTCTCTCTCTTGGGGGTGGGCAAGGGTGGCTTTGTAAGTTTTGGTGGGCTCCCCCTTCTCCCCCCGCACTCCTCTCCTATACCCCTTTCCGGGGGCGCACGTCACACACACACACACACACACACTCGCATACACACGATTTTCACACCGACTACGCAGTGCGCCAGGAGGAAAAACGGGTGGAGGAGCAGGCTGCGGGCGGGGGAAGCGGGCGATTGGGTGATAGACAGACGCGGGACAAGCTCTCCCGCCCCAACCCCCTTTCCCCCACATCCCCACCCCGGGACTGGAGAGGAAGAAGAAGAAGCAGCAGAAGAGGAAGAGGAAAACGGGGTTCGAAGTTACGGTGAAATTACTGCGCGTTGCGTATCATTTGTACATAGAACATTTTGATATGACGTGTACTGTACATATGTTGAGAAAAATAGCTATTATTGAAGAAAAAAAAAACAAACAAACGCTGTGTTTATGTATTATTTATGCAAAGGAAAGAAATAGAAGGGGACGGGCTAGACTAATTTAATAAATAATAGTATATATTGATAACGAATTATTACAATCATAGATCAATGCTCCCCAGGTGCTGAAAGGATTGGTGAATTGTGTTGTAAATGTCGGTGTGTAATAGCTATAGCAAACAAACCAAGCATATGGACTTCTCCACGTTCGATCTACCATAACACTAGGGATACGAAACCTGTCGTCGCAGAGAAATAATAAACAAATTCCGAAAAAATCTCTCAGCAAAGCGAGTGGCGCTGAAAGTCGGATCAATGTCCTGTCTATTCACTTCCGCCGTGGAAAGTTTCGGATACAAGTACGTACAGAACGAGATTGGTACGAGATTAATTACACTATTTCAGACATTTATTTCGAACACAATGTAACCGTTTGCTCGGGGAGCGCGTACACAAAAAAAAAAGACAGCTCGTAGAGCAGGGTAGCAATCTGCTTCGAGTCGTTCGAAATGGACACTAGTGACAGTGAGACGCGCGCATGTTTCCGAGATCGAGACTCTAATCCCCTCACGTATTTCTATTACAAAAATTGAATATGTGAATCAACTTCTTGTGTACGCCACGACGCAACGCCGCTCGTCTTCTTATCGATACCGTTCTATCCGTAATTGCCTTCCTAACATACTATTCTGGGTGTTTTCTCTGCTTATGTGTACAATGTGTTGTATGGGTGTCCTTGATACTGCATTATAAAGAATATAAGTCTAAGAATAGCTCATTACTTCTGCTCGCCCCTTTCTTTACATTTTCATTGGTAATTCTGTTTCTCCTTACAGCAATGCGTCTGTCATCGCATGTTAGCTATAGCTTCTACCCTCCCCGTAAAAAAAAACCTCCCACCACAGTTCAACACACCCCTCCCAGTTCGGTGCCACCCATCGGGTTTAAACGGTTGTATATAGGCTAGGCTTCCAGCGCAACGCCAGATTGGTGGCTAAGTAAAACAATCATCAACCGATAATATAAGTTCAGCACGGGCGACAGTTCCGAAGCATGCCGCATACTACGCGCCACACAATCACAAGTGTTAATAACCGTTGATTAATACAAATCCTGTAATTTCTATGCTCAGCCTGGTTGGAGGGGAGAGAAGGTTCTTAGGAATGGCTGGAAGGTAGCTTTGTCATTTTTAGCGACTTTCCCGAGCCAGACAGAAAGTGAACTTGAAATTTCCGTGCCTTTTTTATTGGTCTTTCTTCATAGGTAGCGCAAACAATGTTGTTGGGTTGCACAAGCCCTGTTGAATCACTCATGTGCTTTTGGGTTTCTTTGACTTGGTATACCCATAGCAGGAAAGTCTTTACTTTTTTGGGATTTTATTTATACATTAACAGTTTGGAATATTAAGATAGGTAATAAGAAAGGTAGATAATCGATTTTCCCATTCTTTAATGCAAAATATGCGCTCGTAACTTCATGTTTGTGAAAAAACAAACAAGTGTGCAAAAAAATCAGGCAATACTGTTCATATGCTAGAAAATGGCAATGTTTGCTTAGATTTAAACACACCAAACCATTGCAGGGGCAATGCCTAGCACAGCACTAATGTGTTTCATGTTCACTGTCTGGCAATAACCTTTAGCTACAGCTTACTGAGTGATAGAATATGGAACGGAATAAAAATCTCTTCGTAATGTTCGAATCTTCGAACGAAAAATTAGCTGCTAGCAGTGTAAATATAAATGTGTGTGTGTGTGTATGTGTTTTTGCAACTGAAAATTGCGGGATGCATCCGAGAAAAACGGCTCCTATTTCTGTCGGGCAATTTGTTCCCTCGGCAGTGTCTTTTCCCTTCTTGCTCGATGCGGGCGACAGATAGTGGCCAGGTGAATACGGTTTCTATGCTTGCTTACTTATCTGACGCTACAACCACTTCGAGGTCTTGGCTGCTGCAACAAACTCCGATACTGCTTACGGTCTCGCGCCATCGTCTGTTTCTATGACTATGTGTAATTATTTGTTGTGTGTATGTGTGTGTGTGTGCGTGTGTGGCGTACTGTGAGTGCCACTTTCTTCTCGTTACCTTCCCCACCCCCATAACTCCCTATCCTATCACTTGACGCCTTTGCACGATCGTCTCTTTAATATATTACCCATATCTGAACTGCTTTCCCCCCTTGCTTCTTAGCATGTTTTCTGCCGTGCTTCTTTTTTATCTCTCCCGCTAAGTAACGTGGTGTATATGGTATAGAACGTTCCCTATACAATGCACAAACTTTACCCTCACACACACACACACACACACATACCGAGTAGTACTCTCTACCTTCGGTCTAGACAAAACCAAAACTGCAACGCTTCGATATTAGGCGTTTTAACTTGAATTGCAGGACTGTATGTGCACCCGTTCGCCACCGGGATGGAACCTGCTGTAAGCACCACCCTCGTCGCTACCGTCGTCCTCTTCACCCAATTTTTGGTACTGATCCATCGTGAAATCCATCTGAAGAAAGAAAAAAAGGAAGAGAAATTAGCATGGCAATACGTTACTAAAGTTAACTTTTTAGAGTTAGAGAAAAGATACGGCTATGGATGATTCTAGCTGTGGCAAGGGTGAAAAAGATGACTCAAACCAAGGTCACATGAGTCAGCTGTAGAGACTTGCCGATTATTATCTACGCAAACGATATCGAGTTGGAAGCCTACGGGTGGAGGAAGCAATCCATTTACTACCGTAACTTTGCGCAAGCTAATTAACAGGACACGAGCATAAACTTAACCGTTTTCACAGCCCTACAGAAATCGTTTTTAAATTATTATTGTTTGCCAACATTAAATTCATTATTTTGTGGCGAAGGGTGAAATGATCGGCTTGAAAGTAAAAACTCGAACCGACTGTAGATCTTGCCGACTATAATTTTCGCATTTTACTTCGAGATGGATGTTATATGTGTGCAATAATCCAACTTTTTCATTTGTAATTTTGCGCAAAATATTAAATAGAATGAGCTAAAGCTGAATGTTTTTGTGGTGTTAAACATTATGAAAAATTTAAAAAAACGCTTTAATAAAGTAGTGGTTTTGAACAGTACTTCAAATAGATTGTAGCGAAGGGTGAAATGATCAGCTCGAAAACAAAAAAAAACTCGAGCTAACTGTAGATCTTGCCGACTACATTATGCGCATTTTCAACCGGACTCAATTACTAACATGAAACACGTAATTGGAGCCTATTTTTCGATCATCATGCACATGTTAATTCAGGTTAAAACATTACAGCTCAATCCCATTAACAACTTAGCAACATCAACAACACGTTTTACAGCAACAACGGTGAAGGTATAAATCAACCTAAAATGATGAAATTAGTTTTTCTATTCCGTAGGAACGGTAACGCTGTATTGCTGACGAACTTAGTTAATTGTTGGGTAAAGTGTAGGAGATTATTGCCCGGATTCAAGCGGCTCTAGTAACAATTGGTGTGACTGCACAATTAGCTATTGTTACGTCACGAACTGTTCACATAATATTGTTTGTTATGCTCGTATCCGCGAAAATGTTGCATGGGGTGAAATAATCAATTCAAATCAAATACTCGAATCGATTGTAGGATCGTGCAAACTGTACTCTACCGCCCGGAAAAACACGTGACTGAGACACTGTTGACAAACTGTCACAGACACTGTGAAATTTTGTTTTCTTCCGCTGGCGGGTTCGCGTTGAAGCGATGAATAGGAGGAAGGGCAAAAGAAGGGAATTAGAAGAGCAAAATCACTCACCAGCTCCACCGTCTCGTGGTCCTCCGGTATCGGCTCGGGGGGCGGCCCGGGTAGATATTTCCGAATTTCCGGCACCACCTCGGGCGGCAGCGCATCCGGAAAGGCGACGATAAACTGTATGATCAGCCGACCTTTTTCAGTCGGCTGCCCGAACACGGGCATACCCTCGCCCAGCACGCACTTGGTGGACATGTGCTTCACCACCTCGCCCGGGCACGACTGGATCACGATGTCGCGAGCGTCCAGCGTTTTGATAACCTTGCGGAAACCGCAAAGCGCTTCCGCAATCTGCAGATGGAGGTAGACCAGCAGGTCCGGGCCGCTGCGCTTGTACGTCGGGTGCGGTTTCTCCTCTACCACCAGCACGATGTCGCCCGGCCGACAGTCGGGCTCCTGGTCGCCCTCGCCCCTCAGCACGATCCGCTGCTCGTCTGCCATGCCCGGGTACACCTCGACGTCGAGCAGTTTGCGCACACGCACCGTCTTGCGCCCACTACAGTCCTTGCACCGGTCCTTGTCGTCGATCGTTTCGCCCAGCCCGCGACAGTTCCGACACCGCTCCTCGTACTGTTTCACCAACCCGGGTGCTATCTTCTGCACCTTTGTGATCACGCCCGTCCCCCGGCATGGTGCGCACTTTTGCGACGCACCCCGCTTGCCGCCGATGCCCTCGCACGTTTCGCAGATTACGTTCTTCTGCAGCGCCAGCTTGCGCTTGGTGCCGGTGTATAGCTCCTCCAGCGTCACGGACAGTGTGTGTATTACGTTCGACGTTTTCCGTTCGCTTTTTCTAGTGAGAATAAAACGTGTAGAGGAAAAAAAAACAGGAATTAGTCAAACCTAGCAGCCATCAAACAATTGCCGATCGATGGGTTTGAAAACAAACCATAAACTATAACATGGACATTTACGAATTACTATAGATTTTCTACGCTCTACGCTAATATTAATTCGACGTTCAATAAATCAATAAACTTCAAGGATTTTTTTGAGTAACCAAAGTATGTAATGTGAAAAAAATATTTCATCACAGCTGCTACAAATTCATTTAATGAAACTTTGCATTCTTTAGCGTTATAAAAGCCTTTCGATCATCGATACACATGAATTACAATTATTCATGATCTTCATCCCTTTATCCAAAAATAGTGGTTATCATAAGCGGAACCCTCTGATGAGTGCGGTTTGCTAGCAGCATTTGTGAAGCCAAAAATAACTATAATTAGTGTCGCGCATAAATAGCCAACCCTTCAGAGACGATGGGAAAGACTTCTTCTTCTGTTCTGCGAGGAAGGTTGCATGGTTGTAGGAGGCTATGGATATTTAGACTCTTATTCAAATTCCCACATTTAGATGTTTACCTTCATTATAGAAGGCTTCGACTAACTTGAGTCATATACCTGAATATGTAGGGTTTATTTTACTGGTTCTATTGATATGGCTTTTGTATGTATGAATTATATGTATGCTAGACTCAAAGTGAATGGGAAATACATACGCACGTTTTATGGCGCAATGTTTCGTAAGATGTTTGTCGATTTGGATTTGATGTAAACGGTGTCAACAGGACCAGCCAAAGCTTCTTATTAGCTTGGCAGTCTGCACCTAGTCGGTTCTAAACATAGCAGGGTAAGTCAAACTTTCTCTTGGTGCTCTCAGATTTTCAACAAACTGGAATGGAAATTCGTTGTGAAACAATTGCCGCAGATGTCTTATTTAGAAACAGTTTTTCAAAAACCATTAAGAGATATGGTCTTGGAACTGGGAAATGTTCTAATTATGTTACTAGATTTACAATTAGCAAACCTAATTGACTATGACTACGAAATTCTCGTATGCACCAAATGACATAGAACGATTATTTGAATAATAATTAAAATACCTAACGATTGTCATAAGACGAGCAAGTATGTAAACACATGTCTAACAAAACTCATGTTTGAGAAAAGAAATGCCACTAAAGTTTAAAAAAAATCCAAAGAAGGAATCAAATAAAGCAATAAATTAAATCGCCAATCGACGTTGTGCACAAAATGCTTAGGATTGGCTTTCGAAGCTTTTAAGGTTTGCTATAGATGTTGTGCTGTTCCGGATTTGGCGTACTGTTGTTACCTTGGCATTAACTCGATTTTCAATTTCCGGTCAGCACTATCTAAATCAGCCCCAACATCGTCCCGAGCTGGTTATCAGCGGCAACCAGAGCAGATCGATTCTACCAAACACCAAACCACCTTACTTACCGTCCAGAGAAGCCACCATTGAAGAACATGTGAAATATGTCCATCGGGCTGTGGAAACCACCATCAGCACCACCAGCACCAGCACCCTGCTTGATCGCTGCCTCGCCCCCCTCGTCGTAGATGGCTTTCTTTTCCGGATCGGACAGCACCTCGTACGCCATCGAGATCTGCTTAAACTTTTCCCCTTCGTTTGGATTCTTGTCCGGATGGTATTTCAAGGCCAGCTTCCGGTACGCCTTCTTCAGCTCCTCCGGCGTGCAGCTGGGCGAGACGCCCAATATGTCGTAAAATTTCGTCTCGTACACCATCGTTACTGATCTGTGTATGTGTGTGCCTAAGGTTGATGCGTGTCGGTGATGATTAAGTGACGGCGTGTGATTTGTTGCTCACGAGCTGAAGAAGGAAACACAAAAAAAAATAAATGCAACATGTAGAAATGGACACACACGCGGTTAGGGTAATTTAGAGTTATCAGAAGCACGGTAAAGTTGGGAGGGGGAAGTGGAGTGGGAACACACACGCATGAACCCATTTCGCGAATGTTCTAACTGCCTCGAAGCACATCTCCTGGCAGGCGAATAGAACAGTTAATTCTATCACCTTCGATTGCTCCCGGAAATGGCTCACGGTGGCGCAAAACCACGTTTCGGCAAGGGAAAATGGTGCCACCGGAACTACACTTCCCGGTAGCTCGCGCCAATTGCCTTTACGTTCGTGCACGCGTTTGAGCTAATGCTTTTGTTGCCCTCCAACAGTCAACGTTGTGTGGCGCTTGCCCAGCTTACCTTTTCACTTTTCCCGTGTTCCGGGTTCCTCTATTTCCGGTCGGGTCTCAGGATCGCGCGTGTGTGTGATCGCTGAAATGCCACCAACAGTTGGGCGATTGAATGTTGCCGCCGACGCTAGTTCCCGACTTTACCAAGAGCACAACGCACGGATGCTAGCATAACGGCTGCAGGGTCGGCAGATTGTTCTACTCGCTCGTTTTTACTACGAACGATTTTCCTTTCTGTGCCCTTCTGAAGAGCGCACCGCACGCACACCCGCGAGTACTCTGTTTTTTTATAGAGACTCAGGCCGTCAGGCATTCGCCTCTTACCCGCGAGTACACGATTCGAACGTTCTGGAAGCTTTTGCTTCTCGCTTGCTTCTTCCTACTGCTGCTTGGATTTCCCGCACGGTGGGAGACCCGGCAGGACAGCGCGTCTGAGCGTTTGTTTTGTTTATTGCTCTTTAGCACGAACAAACGGGCCAATTAGCAATACAATACAATAAAACACACAAAAGCGTGACTTTTTAAGTAATCCTTTCTAAAATTATGCACAAGAGCTGATTGGTGGCTTCTCTAGCTGTTGATGGGAGGAATCCCGATCCAGTTCTAGACACTGTTCTCGCGCTACGAGAAAGGAAGACGGCAAGCAAATGCTGCTCGTTGTCTAGCTGTCGTTTACAAATAATTTCTCGAAATTACTGTCAGCTGCAGGCCGCGGCCGCTGACAACTGTCACAGCCATCGAGAGGCTTATTTTGCATTCGCATTGTACACAACCACGTTCAGGCACTTAAATTTTTATATGAAAATACGTTAGGACATTGAGTTTAGCAGCCAAAGTGACCACAAGCGTGGTTCGGCTGCGAAAAGAAACGATTACCAGAAGGGGCTAACAAAGCTCATAGCAACAATACTACACACCAGTAGTACAATTACACCTACAATTAAGCCGCTAACAGCTTCATACATAGCATTTCACAAAAGGCATACCAACAGAACCAGTAAAATAATTTCTAAATCTTCAGGCATATGACTCTTATTAGTGGAAGCCTTCTACAGAGAAGGCATTTAATAAAATACAATCGCTTTAAGAGAATGCTTGTAATCATTTAAATGCTTTTGTAATCATTTTAAAGTCGTGCTTTTTGGGAACATTTGGCGTTTATCAAAGCATTCACGTGGTAAATAAATAAAAACATATATTGGCAACACTAAAAACCTACACTGCAACGTTGCTTTTCAATGCATTTTCCTAAAATGTATCATTTTTTTTCAAAATAAGCAATATCCCTGTGAAAAGAAATTCGAGAAAACGGTGCTGCGCTGCATATTTGAACATGAAGTGCCAGTTGAAGCTCTGCTACACCGCCAGCGCCTCGACTGTCAAATGTCCAACGAGTCAAGCATGTCGTCTGTCATGTAGCGAGCATGACCCTACCGCTCCTACACCGTGCGTCCATCGCTCTGGGTGGAAACAACAATTAACGGTGAAACCACACCCCAGCAAATAGCATTGCAGTGAGTCGTTGCAGCATCACAAAGCGAACCCTTCGAAGCAGCAGCTGCGAAGTTTAAAATTATTCTGTGCTCGTGTGCGCCTTCACTGTAAACTTCTTGGCCGAAGCGAAATTCGAAAAAGTGTGTCTTCTTCCCCCCCAATGGTTGGCTGGATGCACCCGGAACCATGTCGCCAGCGTCATCCCTCAAGCCAGTACTCTGCCTCGCGCTGCTGATCGGTACCTGCACGCTCCCCCAGCAGGCGCTAGGCCAGCAGGGCGGCGGCAGTGGTCTGCTGCGCAGCAACAGTAACCCGTTCTACGAGGAGCCCGACGACTACCTGCTCTCGGTCGGCGGCGGGCAGCAGCAGCGCACGATGTCCAACATCGACGAGCTGTTCCTGCGGACGGGCGATCTGCGCAGCGCGGAGGACTACTTCTGTCCAGAGCACTGGACCGCATTCCGTGGCACCTGCCTGCGCGTGCACAAGTCGCCCCGGAAGAACTGGTACGCGGCGCAAAAGATCTGCCAAGCGTACCAGGGCGAGCTGCTGAGCGTAGACACGATCGAGAAGCACTCGTTCGTGGTGCGGATGCTTGACCGGGACGTGAGCAAGCTGAATCGCTACTACATCTCCACTCGGCAGGTATCGCCCGGCAACTGGGTGAACGGCGACAAGAGCCAGCTGATCGCGATCGAGGACGCGATCAACTACGAGCTGCTGAGCGCGGAAAACCCCGCCGACGAGTTCCAATCGTACTTCGAGGGAGCGAACGTACGCAACACAGTCGACCAGGGGGAGGATGGCGAGAACGATCCAAGGCGGTTCTATCAGTCGGAGCGGTACCGCAACCGGAACTATCTCGTGCTTGGCTTCAATATGCGCAAAGAGAAGTGGCAGTTCCATCCGGTGACGGGCGAGGAGCAGTACCTGTTCATCTGCGAGTCACGCACGCTGTACAGTGCGGACAACCTGAACACGATGCTGGAGGACCGGCGCCAGTTCGACTATGGGCTGGAGCAGACGGACGAGGAGAAGATACCGCGCGGTCCGTACTTTATCCGGCAGCCAGTCGACACGACCTACGACACGGGCAAGGCGAGCATCACGCGCGACGTCACGCTCAGTTGTCTGGCGGGTGGCTATCCCACACCCCGCTACACCTGGTACAAGGAGGAGTACGTGAAGGACAATCTCACTGTGATCCAGATCGATCCATTGCGCAACGCACGGCACACGGTCAGCGGTGGCAACCTGATCATCCACCGGCCGTCCCAGAATCTCGACCAGGGTACGTACCACTGTACCGCCCAGAACAGCTACGGCAAGATCATCTCCGAGAGCGTGCAGCTCAACTTTGGCTACATTCTCGAGTTTAACCTGCAGCGAGCGCCGGAGAAGGGTGATGAGAACTGGGGTAAGGCGCTAGTGTGCGAGGAACCGCAGCATTATCCGGACGTGAAGTTTTACTGGTCGCGCAACTACTTCCCGAACTTTGTATACGAGGATCAGCGCGTGTTCGTCAGCCACGATGGGTCGCTATACTTCAGCTCGCTCGAGGTGATGGACCGGGCGAACTACTCATGCACGGTAATGAGCACGGTAAGCGACACGGGGCGGAACGGGCCGTTCTTCGAGCTGTCCGTGTCGCCGTCGCCCCACTACCAGGATCTCATTTTTGCCAACTCGTTCCCGAAAGCGTTCCCGAAAGTGCCGCTCGCCGGCAAGGACGTGCGGCTGGAGTGCATGACGTACGGGTACCCGGTCGCCTCGTACAATTGGACGCGCCGGAACGGCAATCTGCCCCGGCTGTCACGCCTGGAGAACTATAACCGCGTGCTGCTCATCCAGAACGCGACGGTCAACGACAACGGCGAGTACGTGTGTACCGCTCGCAACGGAAAAAAATCCATCACGCAGAGCATCTTCCTCAACGTACAGATGGAGCCCAACTTTACCATACCGCTGCGGGACCGCACCAAGGACTACCAGAGCACGGTGTCGTTCCTGTGCGAGGCATACGCGATGCCGGACGTGAACTACACCTGGTACAAGAACGGTGAACTGATGGAGGAGGAAGCTGCGGCTGGCGGTGGACGATTAAATAGGGACAAGTACACGATCCAGGATAACCTGCTCAAGATTAACTATCTCGACCCGGAGGAGGACAACGGCATGTACCAGTGCAAGGCTACAAACCAGCTGAAGGGCGTCTACTCTGCCGCACAGTTGCGCGTGCTCAGCATGAAACCATCGTTCAAGAAGCGCCCGCTTGAGTCGGAAATCTACAGCATCGCAAACGGTAACACGACGATCCGGTGCGAGCCGGAAGCGGCCCCGACGCCCAAGATCGTGTGGAAGAAGGATGGGAACGTGATCGGGAGCGGAGGACATCGGAAGATCTATCCCACCGGCACGCTGCACATCTCGCCGACGTCCCGGGATGATGAAGGCACGTACACCTGCATCGCCTCCAACACGCAGGGAATGGCCGAGTCGAAGGCGCGGCTAATTGTGCTGCAGGAGCTGCGCTTTACTGAGCAGCTGCCCCCGAAGCAGATCAAACAGATCGGCGAAATGCTCTTCTTGCGCTGTGACGTCACGTACGATCAGGTGCTGGACGTGGCGTTTGTGTGGCGCCACAACGGCCAGCTGCTGGCCGGGTACGACGATGCGGACGAGCAGCGACTGAGGCAGCAACCGACCGGACCGGCACCAGACGGCGCCCGCATCCGCATACACTACAACACGCTCGAAGTACACAATTTGACGCTCGTCGATGGGGGCGAGTACGAGTGCATTGCAAAATCGTCGGTAAACCGAATCGTTTCCCGGGCCACCGTACTCATCCAGGGACCGCCCGGTGCGCCGGGCGCCGTCAAGGTGATCGACATCAAGAAGACGGAGGCACTGCTCGAATGGACGAACGGCAACGACAACGGGCGTCCGATACTCTACTACAACATACTCGGCCGCACCAACTGGAACCGCACGTGGGTGAACGTGTCGACGCACGTGGTCGCCCAGGAAGCGGATCGGTACAACGGCCGCCGGCAGGCAACCGTCACCAACCTAACGCCCTGGTGCGGATACGAGTTTGCGGTCGTCGCCGTGAACGATCTCGGCCTCGGTACGCCCAGCCTTCCCTCGCCGATGTACAGCACGCTCAAGGACCGTCCCTACATTGCGCCACGTAACGTCGGTGGAGGCGGTGGCAAGATTGGCGACCTCACCATCACCTGGGACCCGCTGCTGCCCCACGAGCAGAACAGCATCGATGTGCACTACCGCGTGTTTTACCGGCTGCACGGTCAGCGCGAGTGGGCGAGCGAGGAACTGCAGCGCCAGGGCAACGTCGGCAAGGCGGTCATCCACGTGCCGACGGACAAGTACTACACGCGCTACGAGGTGAAAGTGCAGGCAGTTAACGATCTCGGCGTCGGGCCGATCAGCGAGCCGGTTGAGATTTTCTCCGCCGAGGATATGCCCCAGGTAGCACCGCAGCAAACGATTGCGCGCAGCTTCAACTCGACCGCACTGAACGTTACGTGGATGCCGGTATCGCAGACGCGCGAAACGATCCGCGGCAAGCTGATTGGACATCGCGTAAGTTCAACTTCCCTCCTTCCTAGGATTTGCACTTCTTCTTTTGAGGAGCCAAGTAAGCCAACGATGTCAAATTCATTACGGGCTGTAGGCCGGACTGACACCATCGTTTACTCGTTTTTCGTTCATGGTCGAAATCTATAGCGAATCAAATTGAAAGCCACTGCGGTTCTGATCCGGTCCGTGGGCCTAATGTTTAACATGTCTGCCTTAGGTGGTTATCTCTCAATTCTAAAAACATTCATCATAAATCAAATCACAAATCGAATTTTGAATATGAATCCCAAGATGCATGGATTTGATGAATCTTTGGAGATTAATGTAAATGTTTTGCCGAAATGTTTTTTTTGTTTGTTTTAATTATGCTTTAAACGACATTTGAGATGAAGTTATATGACCGAACCTTTACAGTCAAGTTTTAGCACTACATGTTACCGTGTTTATGTTTTTAGCTCAAATACTGGAAGAAGGAGCACAATGAGGAGGATGCATTGTACTATCTGTCGCGCACCACCCGTCCATGGGCGCTTATCGTCGGTCTGGAGCCGGACACGTATTACTTCGTCAAGGTAATGGCGTACAATGCGGCGGGAGAAGGCCCGGAAAGCGAGCGCTACCTCGAGCGGACGTACCGGAAGGCACCGCAGAAGCCACCGTCCTCGGTACAGATCTACGGCATCAATCCGTCCACGATACAGGTCATCTGGCGCTACATTGCACCGTCCCAGAACGAAGAGCCGGTACAGGGCTACAAGATACGCATCTGGGAGAAGGACCAGGACATGTCTAGTGCGAACGACACGGTGGTGATGATCGGCCGCAAGCTGGAGAAGTCCATCGACAATCTAACGCCAGGTAGATGGGAGGCACACGCAGCTGTGCAAGAACAGATTTACCTTATTATTGTGTGTAAATGTGAGTTTTTACAATGTTTTATCTTTTCTCTCCCTCTCTTTGCTAGGAAAATCGTACAATCTGCGTGTGCTCGCGTTCAGCAACGGAGGAGACGGTCGCATGTCTAGCCCACCGATCCAGTTCCAGATGGGTAAATAGCTGGATGCTGCCAATTGGTCGCATCTTCTCCCTTTTTCTCCCTCTTTCCTCACAATTTGTCACTCATACATCAAGCGGGACCAATTAGTATGCGTTAGCGCCGATCCGATCAAACATTACTCGTGCGATAATGCTTAATCCCATTGCTTTACACATTATGCTGAAATATAGACATTTAAAATAAGTACTAAAAGATTATCCTAGTCTAAACAACACATGTAACGTACACAAACACACACACGCCCCTTTTTGCCCTTCCGCTACATCCACGCTCTTCTGTTCGCTTGTTATCGGTTTGTTCTCTTTTTGTAGGCATTACCAAATCGCCCCTGAACACTGCCGCCAGTCTGTCGATTTCCTTCGTTACGTTGGTCGCACTGTTGGGCGCCTTGTTGTGTCTCCCGTAGCGGGTACGGTGGTAGGCCCACGATTCCACAGCCCTCCCTCCCCCAACAAAATAAGCCATTCCAGCCTCAGCAACTACGAAAAAAAGGGAAGGAAAAACAGATAGCGCGTCCGAAGGCGATAATGCGAAGCGATGACACCTCAGTGACCTGAGCCCGAAAGCCGTCTTGGTGTGTGTGTGTGTGTGTGTGTTTTTTTTTGAACGGCTATTTGCCTTTTCTTTTCTATTGCCAGCACCACCCCCGAGGGCCATTCCGTTTTTCGGTGTGCCCGTCGTCTAGGCTTAAGCGTAGATTAGTTTCGTTGTAAAATGGAGCAATAATTTCATATGAAGGTGGTAGAGTAGGAGATAGAGAGCGGTATAGTGTAGGACAGGAAAAAGAAGAATATTTTGAAACGGTTAAGAGTATATTTACACGAAAGGTAGTATCAACATCCGTCCGTAGTAGGCAGTAAGGGAGAAACAAAACAAAAAATGCAAGACGATCCGTCCGGAGCAGCAAGAGTGTCGAAGCAGACAAATCCGTCCATATCGAAGGTCTGAAGTGTGAAAAGATACGCAAAGTGAGACAAGGTTTTAAAATAATTTACAATTAAATGCAGGCTTGCGTTCCCGAGCTACAAGCGATTTATGCCATGGTGAGGAAGGCGTCGCTGTCGCGTTAAATAGAAGAGCTTAAGGCATAATTTGTGCATATTTTACCCACACAGGCCCCTAAGGATGAACAGTATTGTTGAATGTTTAGTTTTTGTTTTAAAATTCTAGTTTTTGTCTAATAGAATCAAATAATTAAAAAAAAAATATCATTCCAACTAGAACAAGCAACTCGGGAACAGAACGTAATATTAATTTCAAAAACGACACTAATCAGTTCACAAATAAAGTAAATCCATACGAATTTACAAAATCTGACGAAAGATTCAGTAAGAGTGATTAACGAGTAAGGTTCTCGTTGTTTTCGGGGTTCATTGTAACAGCATCTCGTACATGTTTCGACAATTTTATGGCATTATTTTAGTAATTTTTGAATCCATCGTATAGTTTAAATTAATTACTTTTTTTTTCCTTTAACAAAGCAAAACACAAGGAAACCAAGCGGATCCAGCATCTTTTCCTTCCACTGCGAAGAAAGACGCCTAAATGTAGGCAATTCACAGGACGCCGCGTTTGAATTATCCGTTGCAGGTTGAACCGAGCGGTGGCCCGAATTATGAATACATTTTCACGCATCCAGTGAAGGCTTTGCCAGGGAACATTGTCAGGGGTCATTGAACTCGACTATCAGCATACATCAAAGGGGATAGAATACATAACCTGAAAGGGGTGGGAGCGAGATGGAAGGTAAAGCAAAGGAAGCGTTTCACATCGCAAACAAAACCGATTGCCATCTACGGAACCCGTAACCTTGGGTTATCCTGCAGCTCTATTACTTCCTTTTATTTGTCAAATGTGCAAAAAGGGGATGGAAAGAAGAAGCATAGAGAAATGTGCAAGTGGTTTGGTGGTTATCGCTTTTTCACGCATTGGTATGATACAGCAACGTTCCGGGGCAAGCTGTAAGCCACCCCGGGGGAAAAAATAACATGGTACAGAATAAGGCACGATGCAGTAGTATGAGAGGGAAAACGCCATTATTATCTACATATACACACACGCGTCTTCGTGATTTTGCGTGGTAAGTCGTGCGTGTGTTTTTTTTTGTTCGTGTTTTGCTATTGCGTATACCGCTGTACGCATCTAACAGTCCGCGAAAGGTGCGCAAAAGAGATGGCAGCTAGTTTCTGCTCCGCTCAGTCTCAGTCTCAGACGTGCATCATTTTTCGTATCTCTTACTCGTGTTCTTTCTGTTTCATTTGAAAACCCGTCCCAAAAGACTCCATCAAAAAGACAAACACTTCACCTGTGCGGAACCTCGGCGTCCCGGCAGGTACGTGTGTGCCCGTGCGGACCGCATTGTTTCCCCAAAGCCGCCCTCTTTCCACCCCCTTTCCCCATTCTCCTCTCAACCGATCCGAATCGTTTTCCTAGACATAGAGACTTTCGGCAGGCGAAAACAAAGGCAAAACTTCACCCCTAGAATTAAGCTCGTTCTTGGACTCGGTTGAGTACAAGCAAGAAATATTTGCTACAGCTACTTCGAGTAAAACTGTCCAAATTCGACCAACACACACACACACACATGCAGTCGATCCCCAACACCCCCGCCCAGCGTGAACAAACTAGTAGGCTGACCATCGGTCAGCGGGGCGGCCGGCTCTGGTACGGCAGGCGCAAACGAGCAAGCGAGAAAGAACGATACTGCGAGGGCGAGATAGCCATGCCGAAAATGTCCCCCACGGACGTGTTCTGCGCCGGTGTGTTCAATACAATCTAGCACGTGTGTGTTTGGCGGCGTTTGCGGCTGTGTGCGTGCCGAGAGCGCCTATTAAAGCGATTATGATGCTTCAAAGCTATATCTCCTCTTTCGATGCCATCCCTATGTTTGACCCTCTCCCCACCGCCACACAACACCCCTCACCCACCGTACCAGCTTCCCGGGTATTGGGTTCAACCTTCGACTCCAAGCAGGGGACGGTTCTAAGGCCACCCAAATCGGCCCTCCTGTCGGCCGGTTTGGGTAAAATTTTCCATCCAGTCACAGCGCACATCCCATTCAAATGTATCTTAACTGCATTCCAATCACAGGCAGCACAGAAACAGAAAGATAAACGCATACGAAAACGGGCGCTCGACAATGTAAGGTAGCTACATGCGGCGGTGCGGCGGCAGGGGTCGACGGTTGCATTTATGAGCAAGCGAAATATCTACAACGTTCAATTTATGTTGCAATTATTTTTTTACTGGTACTGTCTTCCAAATAAATTTCGGTTCTGTTTTGAATTCACAGCAAGAAATTTAAGCGATACAGCCTGGCCGTTCCTACGGAAATAAGAAATAAATTGCGTCTCGATCAAGTTTAAGCAGTTAAAAAGAAAATAAAGGCGAAAATGCTATTGGTTCATAACGATCGCACGTAGTGTCTCCGATTAGCTGGCACCAGCGGTTTCGGTGATGAAAAGCGCAATTTCAGTACTGAAATTAAAAGCCATATGGCCAAAACATATTGATTTCAATTGACACGGATACGAGGCCATGGACGATGCTGGCAGAGGCAGAGGTTGGCTGGAGCAAACGGAGCCAGGCCTGAAGATTATTGAATAAAGTCGAGAGAGTGGAGGAATGCAGCCATGGCTTTGATCATGGAGACGAAAATTGGGGATTGAAAAACAGGCCATGTCTTTTAGACGTTCGTCAAAAGACGAAACGCCAAATATGTATGTTTGTATATCTTAGAATAAAACACTACATAGCAAGAGCAGTGAGATACTGTTTTCGATAGAATGTGTTTAAAAAGCAAAATAAGAGGCTCCGTGGCTGAAAACGAAAGATATAACCCGAATGAGACTCAATTGTCCTAGAATTAATAAGATACTAGCTCAAGACAGCTTAAGTTCCCCCAAGAAACTGCTGTTTTTATACCAGAGCAGACCAGCTTGCAGGAATCTCTCATCAAAACACCAGAAACTTAAACAAATGGCAGCTATGCGACATTCGTCCTCCTGACTAACTGCTGTTAATTGCTCAACTTTTGATATCAAGACATGTACCTGATTGCATGGGAAGCAAAAATAAACATTTTAAATTGATCGCAATGCGAAAAATACGTTCAAAGATGTATGTGTTTTTTTTTTGTGTGTAATTTTTTTTCCATACAGATACAAACTATCTAGAGGGCTGACTTAAATGGCTTGAGCACTGTTTGCAATAGGCAATAGTAAAACCTAAACGTTTTACCCCGAAAGCGAAGGAACGGAAAAGCCCTGCAAAAGTGCACGAGCCGAGTAGGAGGTGGACCGTGCGCACCCATCGCATAGGCCGTTTCGTTCCCACCCGCTGACCTTCCGTATGCGTCCTTGCCGCTTCCAGCCACACCACCCCACCCCTCCGCCCACTGCGCGCGTGTCACACATGCAGGAAAGGGACAGCGAATGAACCCGAGGGGTAGAGGAAAGGCACACGCAGCGAAAACACGGTTCCGCCGCGTATCGATAGCGTGGGGCGCAGCGTGGAAAGCAAAAGGCACGCCGAATGGATCATTCACAAAACCAAACCAAACGGGACGGGATGGGACGGCATCAAAGGCTCGGGCAGAGAGTGAGAGGGAGAGAAAAAAACAAACACACACACGGGAAGAAAACGCACTTTACACACACACACACACACACACACACACACACACACGCAACAAAGCCATACCGATTTCGTAAGCATCGTAGGGCAGAAGGGCGTACCGAAAAAGCACGCTACCGAGGGGTGTAAAATTGCCCTCCCCTCGGTTTTTGGTTTCGGTTACAGCGCGTCTCCACCCTTCCACTCTCTCTCTCTCCCTCTCTTTCTCTCACTCTCCCCCTATGTTTCATGTGTGTGTGCGTGTGTGTATCACGCAACGTGCCGTTTCGGTATACCGGAGTGCGACGCGGGCTTGTAAAACACAGAAATGCTTGTGTACTGCCGCTCTCCTCGCGTCCTTCCCTGCGACCCCTGCAATTAGAAACATTAGCTCCCACTAAACGGCAAGCAGCGCAAGCGGGTGGGCACGACGATGCACACGCTATCGATCGCGCTCGCTCTGCACGCGCAGCACCGTCCCCCGGCTGCCACAGTTATATCACCGCCTGTGCGCGTGTGTGTGTGTGTGTATGTTTTTTTTTTCGTTCTTCATCCCCTTAATGCCGGTGGGAGTTCGGGTGGAATGTGGGTTTAGGGAACAGGGTGCGCGGAAGGACCGTGTCACGTCGCACGTCACCCGGCTGTCAAGCGCAAGCCCAAACGCAGCCGCCACATCAAATGCGCGAAGGGAGGGGTGACCGACGGCAAGGAGGGTGGTTTTGGTGAGCATCACCCTGTGCGCACCTCAATCTCACCCCCGCGCGTGAAGGGGATTGTGATGTTTCGACACGCGCGCGCTCCTGCATGATGTGTGTGCGCGACACGACGCGCCAATATGTATAGCTGCCTTCGGTGCCGCACAGGGAGCGCGCGCTCTGCTGTTGCCGTCGTCGGCTGTGCATGTTTGTGTGTGTTTGAAGAGGTAAGGGATGGAGGGTGTGCAGGGAGGGCGTAGCGAAGGGCTGCGTGAGGAGGAAGCGATCGGACGGCAGCGCACGGCGAAACGATATATACGCCACAGTTAGTGTCCTGTCGGTTTTTCTCCCCGGGTCCGGTCCGGTGTGTGTGTCTCCGAGCCCGTGAGTCTGAGGTGAGAAGTAGCAGCAGTAGCAGCAGCAGCAGCAGCAGCAGCAGCAGCAGCAGCAGCAGCAGCAGCAGCAAGTAGCAGCAGCAACACCAGTAGCAGCAGATCAGCATCCGCAGCAATCCGCGAAGTAGTGTAGTAGTTGACATCGCCTCAACCCTGCAGCCTGTCCGCGACTAAGGAAAAAGTACGAAAAGCAGACAACAGCAAGCGGAAGAAAAATCACAACCAACTGAAAAACTAGCTCCACCAACCCACGCCACCCTCCCGACCACTTCCACCGGCAGGCGAACCCTGCAACAGAGAGGAGAAAAAAAGCTTTCAACAACTCTCAAGCGTGGAACGGTGGGTAAAGGGGAGGAGGGAAGCGAAACTTGGCAAAAACGAAAAAATGGAATAGAAAAAAAAAACACGAAGAAAACAATAACACACGCAATAGTAGTGGTGTAGTAGTAGTAGTGTAGCAGAAACAACAACAACAAAACACAACACACAAAAAAAACAAACAAACAAACCCAAATCAACAGCGAGTCACCGCGCGGGTAAAGTGTGACCCAAAGTGCACTAGCGGCTTTGTTGTTTTTGTGTGGGTGTGTGTGTGTGTATTTTTGTATGTGTGCGTAGTGGCAAAAAAACAACAAAACAAAAAGAAAAGCATATTTAAAAAAAATTGTGCAACGTTCGCCGCGCTTGTAAACAATCGCCACCACCTGCTGCCCTCACCCCCTCCTGCCATAAGCCACATACCGCCACCATACCCCCCCACCCGGAACGGCCAGCCAGCTAGCAACAAAAACCCAACCGCGCAACAATCAAACGAAAATCGTAAAACAATTTCAAGCCGAGCAATAATTGGGCAGCCTGTGTGCGTGCGGGGAGCAGAGGGTAGGGTTCGCCGGAGGTGATTTTGAGTGGCGCTTGTGGGATGTGTTTTTTTTTTTCGTTGTTGTTGAAGTGGTGGTGGTTGTTGTGGTGAAGAAAAAAAAATTAATGTCCATTTCAGTATGCCGTTTAATAATTATTAATAATTTCTGTGTTCTGTAGTGTGGAAAATCGGTGCGGGGCGAGCAAAATGGCGGCAAATGGGACAGTTTGCACTCGGGTTTTCTTTCCCGGTATTGGACGCGGAGCCATTGCGGCTGGTGCTTTATCCTGCCCAATTTTCCCAGCTTGGCATTCGGACGCATTTTCCGATTATTTCCCTCCCACGTGGTCCCCACCGTCCCTCTCGCTTCTTACGCCTCAGTTATTAGAGCAGAGTGAAATGGGTTCCCTTCCCTCCCCATTGTAGCTGCAAGTTAAAACGATAGCTAACAAAGGATTTCTGCATTAACCTGCAGAAGTGAACGAGAAAGAAAGTGTGTATGTGGAGTAGAGAAAGAGAGAGAGAGACAGAGAGAAAAAGAGAGGGAAATCGAATGACAGCAGAAAGCACCGTGTTTTGTCCTTCACCTTCCTTTAAAGCACGCACACGCACAACGAAGGGTACACTTTGCAGCAACAATCATCAGTCTTCTCTGTCCTTCTTGTCCCCCTTTCTGCTCCGTTTTGCGCTGTGCGGGAGGGTTCCAGCAGCATCATCATCATTATTATTTCCTATCATCAACGCACACGCATTACCCAGCCACCCCCCCCCCCCCTTGTCATGTCGACAGCAGGAAAATGTAGGGACATAGCATGCGTTTTCCTTTCCGCTTTTACAAATCGCTGTTTCTCTCCTGTTTCGCGTGACCACACCAAACGGGACGGGGTGGTTTGTAACGCTTTGCCTCCTTCCCCCCCCCCCTCTTTGGTCATCCCGTTATCCTTTATATAAGTTGTGTCTGTGTGGGTGTGTGTTGCTAGAAGAAAAAGGAAGAGGAAACCCCAAAAACATAAACCGAAAGACAGGCTAAAAGGGAAAAGCTGGAAGTAACAGGATCATAACAAAAAAAATAACAACCCACGAATATTTCTCTCTCTCTCTCTCTCTCTCTCTCTCTCACCCTCTCTCCTTCAGATGAACGCTACCCTAGACCACCTCATTTCTGTTTTTGTGTCACAGGGGTGACTATGTGTATGTGTGCATGTGCTTGGTGCGTGCTTTAGATTTACACGCACGAGATAAGGAGAGAGAGCGAGAGAGGGTGAACAAAAAAAGGCACAAAAGCGCATGTGATATTGTTTTTTGTTTCTTTTTTCTTTTAGGGTTGTGTTGTCTTCCAACCCACAACCCCTGTCCAAGCGACTTTTTCATTCATCCACTGTGTGTGTGTGTGTGTGTGTGTGTGTGTGTTTGTGTGTGCGTATTTGCGTCTCGACGTAGCGTATTGCGTGCTCTATCGCCTACCAACCCCGTCTCCCCACACACCCGCCTGTTCCACCTGTCGTTGCGCGCGTGGACAAGCGAACGCGTGTGTCAAAACAAGCGAACGCGAAAAAGAAAAAGGGCCAGCCCGGGGGGGGGAAACGAAAAGCACTCTCTGCACAACACGGTACACAGCGGAGGAGGCCAGCATCAGCAAGATCTGGACCGCACGAAAGCAAAACACACACACACACACACTAAAGCAAAAGGCCCGTCCGGCGCTAGAGCGAGATAGAGCAAGCGCTTGCAAAGAGCTGCGAAAGGGCTCCGATCACTTGAAGCCCGCGAGAAAGGTAGAAAGAGAAAGAGAGAGGCAAGAACTTACCGAACGTACCGAAAACGCCGAACCCTCCGGGAACACCGCGCACCGTAACGAAAGTGGTTCCCCGGGTGTATATGTGTACGGCGAAGGAGGAAGCGAGAAGCAGCGAAACACGCTTGCCGAGACCGTTCCGTTTCTCGCTTTGGAGCTCCCGTGTCCCGTGGTGCAAGCGTTTCCCGCCCGTGGTGTATGTGTGAAGCGAGAGACACACTCTCACCATCCATCCATCCTACCTCCTGTGTGTGTGTGTGTGTGTGTGTGTGTGTGTGTGTGTGTGTGTGGGCTTGTTTGTGTGCAAACGTGTGCCAGGGGGTACAGTGCCTTTTTGTTTTGTTGTATCCGCGAACTTCACCATCGCATCATTCTCATTGCTATCGGATTCTAATCGAGGATAAACGTGTTTTTGCCGAAACCATCCCAAAAACGCTTCGAGTTTCACTTTCCGTGCATTTGTGCGTGCGTGTGTGTGTTTTGTGTGTGGGACTGTCTCGTAAGTGAACATTGTGCACTCATTGCCGCCACCCGAAACCCCCCCCCCCTCCACACCTTAACCACCCACTCGACCGGGTTATGCCCGGTTCGGGCCGTCAATTCTTCCAACTAATCCAAACCCAATCACCTTCCGTGCACCTTGTGAATCGTGTTCCGTGAAGGAAGGTGCCGGCTAGAGGAGAGCATTTCGTGATTAATGTGGGGGACCCCTCTCTCTTTCTCTGTGTGAGCGGTGTGAAAAATTGTGACTGCAAGTGATCGCCCCCGCCACAACGGAGAAAAAGAAAACAGGTGACAATTAAAAGCATCATCTCCAGCCGACGAGCGAACCAATCACTCAACATTCAACTGTCCGCAAGCAACTGAAAAAGCCTATCCCCCCCCCCCCTGTCCTAGCTAGCGCGCATCTAACCCTGCCTGCACACACCCACAAACACGGTGCGTCTCAACGCGAACCGTGCGTGCGTGCGTGCTGGCGTGCTGGCGTGTGTGTAATCAACCTTCTCTACCACCCTCCCCCCCCCGCACCTCCTTCTCCCCGCTGCCTTTTCCGCCGCCGCACCTACCCACCGGGTGCGGGTGGAGGTGGCGGTGGTGGTGGTGGCGGCGTTAGTGACCATATCGTCTCCCAACAGGAATATCCCGTGCGTGAGAGTGAGTGAGAAAGAGCAGACAGCAGGCGCGCGCTTACGCCGCCCGTCTGTCAAGTGTAGTGTGTGTGTGTGTGTGTGTGCACGCGCAAAGAGACGAAGGAAGAAGAAGAAGAAGAAGAAGAAGCAAACCCGTGGCGTGCGTGCGCGCGTGTGTGTGTGTGTGTTTGTCCGGCCGTTGTGTGAAGAAGAAGCGGTAGAAGCGAACGAAGCAGAAGCGGCGCAGTAAAAACAACTCAACATCCCCAGCCCCCCAGCCCCCCCCCGATCACCACCACCCAACACTTGGATCACGGACCACCACCACCACCATCACCAACAACAACAACATCATCCCCCTCCGGCTTCAAGATGATGATGGTAAGTGCCAGCAAGCGGCAAGCCGCCTTTATTTGTTGTTATTTTCTTTACCTTGCGTTTGTGTGCCCTTTCCTGTTCTTCCTCTTGCACAGAGCGCGTAAATGCAATTTATGTATGCTGTGTTTGTAGGTTTAACTGCCGTTCCCGTCATTTACTTATGGTGTTTTTTTTTTTTTTTGGTGCCTAATCGTTCAATCACGTTCATTCACTACGAGCCGCATTATGGCGCATTAAAACCTTCACGAGCACCACCCACCTCACGGCTTGCCTTCCAGTGCCGCTCTAAATGCCATAAAAACGGGCACAGGAAAGTGGTGAGGGTGGTGGTGGGGGGGGCAGCTTTGGCTAGCACAGTCATAAGTGTGGTAAAATGCAAACGCAAACCATTTTTCCCCCTGTCAATGAATATCTGTCAAATCTCTCCAAAAATGTCTAATCAAAGCAAGAGTTCGCAAGCTCGAAATGGACGAACCAAAGCGACAATGGGCAGTCCGGTACGGTGAAGGCTCAATGGTCAGCATGGTACACGCACGGTGTAAGTAGTGCGCTTCTGCTCTACTGGCAGGGTTCAAATCTCGCTATCAATGGCGCGCAATCAACATTATTAATCGATGAATTTAAACTCGTTCCTTTAAAACTCTTCTTTCCATCTGTAAGTTCCTTTTATTTGACTTCATTTTCCATTGCTAGTGGAAAACGAGGGGAATGAAAAAAGGAATAAAAACAGGCGCCGGTCTTGTATCGGTTGCTGCTAGCATTTTCCTACTTCGGGACGCTCTTACAATTTCCCCACTGTGACACCGTCGGTGGAAGGGTAAGTAGCGTTGTGTCAAATTTTCCAACATCCGGAGCGAACGCCAGCACAATTTCCCTCCCAGGAAAAAGTGCCATCTTGCCACAGTGAGGCAGAGCATGGGACGGGAAAATTCGAGGAAACGGTTGCTTTAGGTAGCTGCTGCTGCCAACCGTCCCTAAGCAAAATCTTCTGGGTTTTTTTTCCGGCAAGCAGCATTTTCCCGTAAATGTGAGGGAAATTGCGTTTTCACCCCTTGACAAAAAGAAAGCCAAGAAGGAAGCGAAAGGAAGAGATAGAAAGAGAACGAGCGAAAGACATTCTCGAAGCAGGAACGCGGGACACAACTGTACTTCCAGGGGGTGGGTGGCGTTTTCCACCTCTTCATCGGTCAAATCGGCCTCTCGACCCCTCTCTCTCTCTCTCTCCTACACTGGCGCTCCTTTCGAGGAAAAAGGGTCCCCGCATTTCCTCGCGCTTCATTTTGCACAAACTCATTGTCTTAAAGATTAAGTGCGCCCGAAGGATGGCTCTGGTGGAGGGCACGGCTCAACTAGAGGGGGCGGAGGCGCGGGGAACACACACACACACACACTGCTGTATGTATAAGCATTTTCCCATTTTCCCTGCAAACGCTCGCTTTCCAGCGGCCCAGTGTGGCCAGAGCGAGAGGATTTCCCTCGGAAGTGCCCCGAAACACGAGTCGATATATTTTATTGGCGGGAAAAGGGGAGTGGGTAGGAGATGGAAGAAAGTACCATTTGCCCTACCGTTGTGTGTGTGCGTGTGTGTGACGCACTAGGCTAGGCTTGCCAGAATTCCCGAAGGTTTTTGCCCACGTCCCCCCCCCGTCTCTGTTTGTCTTTCACAATTTGCCGCTCGATTGCTGCCCGATTTGTTGCTGTCGAGGGAGAAACTGATGGCTAGAGGGTGGGAGAGGGAGAGATGGAAAGGGGGTGTAAATAAGGGATTCCTTCCGTGCTCTAGGTCCTGTAATCGTAAGAAGAAGAGAGATAGAGGGAGGGAAGGGAGGGAGAAGTGAAGGGTGGCAAACGAGGATATCCTTGCGGTTAATGGTGTGCCTGGTGCGCTTTGTTTTGCCGCCACCGTAATGTAGCGAAAGTTGCCTTTCCCTCTCTCTCTCTATCTTTCTCTCTTTCACCTTCTCGTTCTCTCTCTCTCACACCCACTCTTTCTTTCATTCACTAGCTCTCTATACTCCCTATAATCTCTCTCTCTCTCTCAGCTCTACTCCAAGGGTGCGTGCATCCTTCCACCAACGATCCGAGTCCTTGCGCCGTTTCGTTGTCCTTTTTGTGCGTGTTCCAACGTCAAACGGGAGCTTCATATAGCGCCTGCTTTCACTTTCCTGCCAGCATGGGAAGCATTGGAGCAATCGAAGACTTCCAGGAAAGCAAGGAGCGGAGGAGATGGTTTCGGGTGGGACTAAGGGAGAGCTGCGGGGCAAATTCTCAGCTTGTTATGTTTGCCGTCCCCTTTCGTTCGGAATCCCCTGAAGACGACCCTTCGCTTCCTTCTTTCTGCCCTTCCAAAGAAAAACTCAATGATCCTTGCACAGGACTGCTGCTGCTCATTTCATCCCCTCTGGCTAGAATCGTCCTTAATCTTGGTTTTGTTGCTCCGAAAGAAACCGTCCAAGGCAAAGGCCTCAAACACACACACACACACACTTTCACACTTTCGCTGCTGGTGGAATATCCTTTTAACAAACCCACGCGCCCGAGCTTCTGTAGACATCTTGGACTCCTTGGGGGAGTAGCGTAAAGCAGTTGGAGGAGTCGTCAGTGGTCACGGTACATAATGCCGTTTCGCCCATTCGGACGAACCGTGCGTTCGGCCTCCCTTTTGTTTTGTGTGTGCGCCTGTGTGCGTGGGGGAGGCCTTTGTGTCCCGTCCTGGCACTTGTCATCCCTTTGCCCAGACCGCGCGCTGTACATACAGGCCGACTTCCGTTTTGCGCGTGAACGCGCATTCATCCGTAAACGTCCATCGACGTTTTCCCATTGCTGACGTTCGAGAAGTTTGGCCAGAAGAATGTTCATGCAATGTACCTATTACTCGAGATTCTACATTGGCTACCAGCAGTGGTTTCTCGGTACATCAAAAACCTTTTTGACAGCTTGGCCCAAAAGACGTGCCTTAATTAAAAAGCAAAATTAATAGCTTTTCAGCACATTGGCAGCTGTCAATTGGTATGGCTTTTACCGTGCCCAACCGTAAGTTTACGTCCTCGCTAGAAGTGCTCTTAACCATTTACTGTTCCTCCAACCGATGTCCCGAAAGTTCCTAACTTTGGTTCCAGGCTCTGCGGTCAGCATGGGAGGAAGGTTTTGTGTTTCTCCACTGGAAGTAAAATGTCACAGATAACGGTGCGAAATTAATTCCTGCGCCATTTTGTGAAGGTGTGTGGAGCTTGTACATACACATTAGTTGCCTAGCAACGGCGCTTCCCTTCTTCCAGAGTTTACAAGCCTTTCCCACCCGCACATAACCCAAGCGGTGAGTTTGTGTGTGGGCTGTGAAGAAATAATTCTGCTGCCCGGTACATCCTTGCCCCTCGGCGATGTATGGATGACTGTGGATGCCCTCCCGGCTCGATTTTCACACCTTTTCACGCTACTTTTCTCTTTACCTTCGGCACATGTACCGTGAAACAAAAGCCCCACAAACCCCCAGCGTTCTGTGTGCGTTAGCAATTTACGCCTTACCTGGCGCCCGCCAGACACGCTGTAGGAAGAGTAAGATCAGGAAAAGAGTAGTGCTGTAAGCCAAGGAATAGGTACAGTAATTTCACGTTCACCGTATCGGTATCGGTGGCTGAGGTTCATAGGAATTTGCACCTCGCCAGCGCTTTTTCTAAAGCCCCGGTGGACGGTTTAATGAGTAGTTAGTTACGGTAGTTTCCGTCAATCGTTCTCCATTTACGACCTGCCCGGAGCAATAAAGCTTCGATTGAATGTTAAAGGACCACATGGTACGCTTTTTGAAATCTTTTGTCCCGTTTAAATAGTGGATTGAAAGCTTGATGAATCTCGCTACTTAGATAAAATATCTACAGGGATGCTGCCGAAGCCGAAAGTCCTCTACCGTTCGCTTGTGCATGTGTGCAGGCTAAAGATGCAGGATATACAAATTCTTCCCAGTCAGCACGTGTTTAATGACACCATTTGGCTACTTGCCTACCTTCAGGCGTACATGTAAGGGGCATTGCATAAATCTAGGCGCTGATGAAACTAATCTTAAGCTATTTTAATAATTCTGTGTTCAATGTATTGAACATTTATTTTTTTTAAGTATTGACAGCCCTTTTGTCTAAATTGAACAAATAAAATTAAGCAAAAAAAAAGGATTGCAATAAAAAGACAAAACATCTCCAGCTAATCGGACAACCTAATGTCACGTGCAAACCTGCTTTAACACATGCTTCCCTTTTCTCTTTCGCTGTCTCTCTGCCCGATTCGCGGGACCAGAAGGGCCCTGCCGGGGGGGAATGAATTGTGCGGGGCAAGCAATCAGTTTTGTCGCCACCAACCACCCATGGTAGGGGTGGGGGATGGTGGGGAGACCATTTTGCTGGCTGTTGATCGGCAAGCAAAATGTTCTGGCGGCGGCGGCGGCGATGATGGTCCGGTTTTAAAGTGTGTTTGTCCGTGTCTCAGCGATGTTTGCGTATGTGTGTGCAGGGTTGAACGGCGGCGCTCGGTTTAAGCTGAGCTAAACACATATATGTGATCGCTCAACCCCCTCACACACACCTTCGACACCGACCTCCCCTTCCGAGGGAGATGGAACGGCTTTGGGCAAGAGGCTTAATGCAAACGGCACAGTATAAGAAGATGATTCTGATCCGTTTCTTCATACATCCCAAACTTCTTCCCGTCGCGTGGACACAGCGTGCGAGGGGTATCGTCGTCACCTAATCTTTTTTTTTTCTTCCTGCGCCCCCTCCCCCCAGCAGGGGAAAGGGGTTCAAAGCTGGATTGCAAGTGCGTTCGTTCCTCCACCATGGCAACAGCAGCAGCAGCAGTAGCGTGCGTTCCACACCCGAAAAACCGACTCCAAAAATTCTCCGGTCGCCATTTCCGTGCTCCGGCATTGTTGTTGGATGGGGATGGATGGCGTCACGGCGCTTAAGAAGCTGCTTTCGAGCGCGGTAGAACGGTGTACACGTTTTTCGTTGCGTTGCTCCGTTCGAGCTGCAAAAAGCAGTCGGCTTTAAAGTCATGAAGATGCCATGCATCCTGTACAGGTACAGGGCAGCGTATCCTCGTGCACTTGAATTTACAATCACAAACATTCCCCGCTCAACAACTTCCAAACAGCATATTCGCTGATTTGGCGCACCAAAACCGTCAACCTGGGCAACGCACAATCTCGCGCTCGGCCGGCCACGTGCAGTGGCCACGTTTGCTGCCGCTGCACGTTGCATTCCCACCGCGCACAAGCACGCTGCGCGCTCTCTAATGTCATCCCGTGCCGCCCCGGTCCTTTTGCGGCGTTGCGGCCAATGTCTGCCCAGAAATAAACATTCCGCGAGATTTTGCGCGCGCGTTTTTTTTTTGTGGCACTCTCCGTACCTTCCCACCATGCTGTTTGCATGCCTGGGTGGTTGATTCTTTTTTTTCGCTTTGTTGCTCACCACCATATTGCCGGTGTCTCGTTTCGTACGCGTTTCGTATGTGTGCTTGCTGCCCTGGTACGAGCATTAGCATTAGCCGTATGTACGCCGGTGTATGTTTTGTTGTTTTTTGGCCGGTGGAAGGAAACGGTGTAGCACGCAAGAGCGCAGCAAAAACGAAGAAGGGAAACTGAAAAAATACACACACGCGCTTTTTCAGCGCTTTTGTGCGGCGCGCCTGTGTGCGCGTGTGGGAAAAGCACGGAAACGAAGGAAATTTGGCGGGAAAATGTAGCGATCGCTAATGGCCAGTGATGTGAAGGTGGGACAAAGGCGTTTGCTACAGCTGCGGCTGGGTTAAGCACTGAATAGGATGACGCTTTAAACGGGTCCATGGTGGAGGATGGTTGGCTGGTGCCGGGCAGAGTGTCGCACTGCAAATGTGCTAAAAGTTGTGCGATCGAATCTCCCTGCGATGTAGGAGAAGAGAGGATGGAAGATGGTTGTCGGGGGTGTGTTGTGTTATATTATTTCTTCACTTTGATTCTATTTGCAGTTTTAATAAAAGACAATACCTCGCTCCCTCTCTCTCTCTCTCTCGCTCTCTCTGTCCTCTGGTGCCTGTATGTTTGTAGTAGATGGTGAATAGCGTGTATAAAAAATGCAAGATGGCTGCATCATCTCTAATTTAATAGGTGTGTGTCCCCATCATTGGAGCTCGCCACATTACACACACCCGCACACAGGCAGATAGAGACAGAGACCCCAGCTACTAGCCGGGGCCGAAGCGCATCATCAGCACGTTGTTTAAAACTTTGTACTATAAATTGCACCAAGGGACATCGCACGTTCTCTCTCTCTCTCTCTCTCTCTCTCTCTCTCTCTCTCTCTGCTGGTGATTGTTTTTCAGCACAGGTGTGTGTTACGATACCACGACACACAAACAGACACAGAACCTCTCGTGCCCGCGCGCTGCCTGCCAAACCGATATATCGATTGATTATCGTTTCACCGCCCCCACCCCACCCCCTACCCACCTCTCCCTCTATCATTCTTCTCTATCCTATATATCTCTATCGCTTATCTCTTCTCTTCACTGCGCCGTAACGCAGTAACGCGTTCGCCCGAGGCCCGGGCAAGAGACGCTTTTTTAAATGCCACTGCGTGACGTCACCGTTGGAACAAGCGGGACGGGACAAATAATCAAACCGATCTAGCGGAGTGCGAGAGAGTGAAGGAAAACAAGATGGTTGGGAATCGATTTTCGATACCCACCCAGATATACACTCTTGCACCCTTTGCCAACCATAAACGATTGCAGAACGTTTGCTTGTCGGTCTGTCGGTATCTAGAACCTCCATGTCGGTCTGTCTCCTTTTTACACAAATTCAATACACTCCCCCCTGTTGGCTTCCCAATCATGGGGAACAGCAGTCTTAAAGGAAGGGGAGGGGAGGGGAGGGGGGGGGGCACGGTTTGTAGTTTCTGGTGCATTAATTATTGGACGCGCTCGCATGCGCGCAGGCACGCGGAATTGTCTCTGTCCCGACAAACGTGCCGGCAAGGCAGACAGCGAAGGAAAATGCTGAAAAAGCTTTCGCTGACGTTCATTTGTTTTGTTTTAGCTGTGTAACCGAACACAAAACACGATACTGTTGTCGCAAAGTGAGTTTGCAGCTTGTAAATAGAAGCACGCTTTGTTTTGTGCTGGATCCTTGCTTTGTGTTTGCAAACATTGCCCCCGTGCCAAGAACCGAATCCTGGCGGTAAACGGTAAAGGCTCTCCCCACAGCACAGCATCCCCGAAAGCTTACCCCAAGCAAGGAAGCGTTTTCGGGGGGGGGGGGGGGGGGGTGAAGCGGCCCACCGGTCCTTGGCAAGTATTTTCTGCGTGTTGAAGGACGTTAAGGACACGGCAGCGTGCGGCAAAGCGCCAACAGTGCAGCGCCACCTGCTCTGCGAAGGCGAAACGCTTGTGGCGATAAAGCGTCCCGAAAAGCTCGTCGAAAGAGAGCTTTCCCTCGTGGCTTCCTGCGAAGCTTTCCCGGCAGCAAACCGGTGGGGAAGCTTTTCCAGTGAAAGGACACTGAAAGCTTTCGCTTTGTTACAATAATACTTTGGCGCAGTGTTTCTGTTTGTTTACCTTGCAGCGAAAACGCTTTTAAAATAAAAGAACATTCATCCCTATTTGATCGCTAAATTGTCTATCATACTCCTCTTGGTTGAAAATAATGCCTTTTTAAAGCCTCTTGGTTGGCACAATTCTTCACTTTAACATTAAAGTTACAACGCTTTAATTGGCTTAGTACAAATAGAAGATATGTTGAGACAGTCGGTGCACTGTTTGAGTTCTTTGCAAACATTTTTTAAAACGCGTTCTCTGCTTCAACACACGAATTGCCCTTAATTTTTGTGCCTCGCTTCCCTACCGGCACAGTCCGGCATTCCGGTTTTAGGATTGCTGTTTTTGTTGCTGTTGCTGTTTGCCGTGTTTGTATGTAAGGAAACCATTTGGAACTGGAACTGGAACCCCCCTCCCCCCCCCCTCTCCACCGATCCCTTCTCTTTTAACGGTCGTTTTGTATTACATCGTTTGCGTTTTTCGTTGTGCCTCTTGTTTTTTTTTTCTCTCTCTTCTCCTTCTTGCGGGCAAGGCAAAACTCCAATCCCGTACACGACCGGGTCCGACTGTCGGTTCTCAAGGGTATGTAGGCTTCCAAACTTCAAGGTTTCTCAAGCCCGCTTCCCGTACCTTCCACCCGTCAAGGAGCGTTTCCTTCTTTTCTTTCCGTATCTCTTCGCTCGCTCCAATGGGTTTAAATTTTGTTCATGTTGTTCGTTTTTCGCTGCTTCTTCCTTACTGTTTTTTGTTATGGTTTTTCCCCCCTACCCCTCCCTCCCTCCCCCACCCCCCCTCCGTTTGTTTGCCTTTATCGCGATCGGTTTTGTTTCTCCGTTCGTTCTTCGGGTTTTGCTTTCTTGAACGTTTTTATTGTTTTATTATATGAATCCGGGCAGCGTTAGGCTTCTTACCGGTGTCCGCTTTCTGCTGCTGCCCGTCGTCCTGCCGGCCGCCACCGGCCATGTACCTTTTCTTTTCGTTTCTGTTTTTTCTTCCTTCCACATTCCTATCCTTTCTGTGTCCTCTTCGGTCAACGCGTTCCCAAACAAGTTCCTCGCCAACAGAGCGGGCTGTTTTGCTGGGGGGTATGGGGGAGGGGGGGTTGGGGGGGTGGTATGGTGGTTAAGGACTGGTTTCTTGCTTGTTCCAATTCCTCCACGTCAACTCACCCTCCCGCCCCTCTTCCTACCTCCTTCCCCCTCCCTCGGAAATGGGGAAAGAAAAGATGAACGCCGTTTGCCCTTTTTTTTTCTTGTTTTTGGCTTCAAAACCGCGGCACTGGCAGCTCTTTTGGCCCTCTGAGCCCGCTGGGTTTCGGCTTTTTGTTCTTCGCCAGTCTCTATTATACTTGGAACCCGTCGCCGCTGCATACTCTGATGGGTCCTGCGCTTCCAGCAGCATGAGCGAGCGGAAAACAGACAAAATATTGTGCTCCTCCCTCTTCAACGGTGCTGTGCACGCGCGCCGCGCGTTCTCACGCTCTCTGCCAGCGGTTTTGCGCAAAAAAAGGGCTTTACACGCACGCGGGCACCGCGCTGTAGGGAAATCATTCAGCACCAGCTAAACACACCCGCACACCCATCAACCGCCGTGGGAAGCGGGGAAGGGAACGAATGCGTCGGTATTTTATTGCAACCGGCATTTTACTGCACCAAAAACAAAAAAAAAAACACGTAGCAGTGTCCACGTGGAGTGTGGGGTGAAAATTTGCGTAGCAGCATTTTTTTTTGCGTACGTGTGTGTGTGTACGCTGGAGGCTACCCCGTTAATAAGGTGGCTAATCAGGTGAGGGTCGTATTTGCGTGTTTACTGCGTTTTAATTGAATGTTGCGAATGGTGAAGGCAGAGGGCAAGGGACCTGTCTCCTTGGCAATTGATCGTAAAATGCATTTTTATGTGTATTGATTTTTTGGGTTTTGTTTGTTTTTGTCCTGGGGTCCAGTAGGTACTGGGTAACAGCACAGCAACCGCGTATAGTTATTTATCCTTTTTCGTTACCATTGAAGCAAACTGCCAAATAACCAAATAAAGGCGAAGGAACCCTGCAAACGTACGTACCATGATTTTTATTATTACGTTTTGGTGCATTTGAAATTGTTTAAGAAGCCGCGAATAAAATGCCGGCAACCCCGGTGGCAGAACGAACGACGGTAACGAGGCAAAGTATTCCCCGCTAGTAGCAGCAAGCTAGAGCAGATAAAGCTTAATAGACAATTGCCACGGTAGAGTGAGAGAGCGCACAAGAGAGGGAACGAGATGCAAAAGTAGCATCACTCGCATATTACCGGGTGCGTGTAGTGAATGGGAAGCAAATGGTGAGTGCGAGAGGGGAAAAAATAGAGACTGCAGGGTTTTCCCTCTTGTTTTTCTAAAGCCCTAGTTTTGATATTTTTTTATCTCGTTTTTATCATTTTTAGTGGAACCGATAGAGAAAAGTACGATTCGAGTTTAAGTTTAACACCAAACAGCGCAAGCATGCTGGGAGGTGGTTTACCCTTGCCGTATCTATCCTTTACCCCTTGCAAGAGTGTACTACTCAAGAACATTATTTTCATCCTGTTGCCTGGATGCGAAAACGTCAAAAAGAAAAACCAGAACACAGAACAGAAGAGAAAGCGAAGGCGCAAGGCTCTTGCTTGGGAAATCCGCGCCACAATAAGAAGCGGAACGCGCGAGAAGAAAGCAGAATAAATGTTTTGCTGGCTTTCTTTCTCACCACCACACAAAGCCGTATTTCCCTTCGTGGCGTTGCTCCGGTGCCTGCTGCGTTGCGCCGTGTGCGCAGTGTACCGCGACAGCAACCGGTTTTTTAGCCTTCTTCTCGTTTCACTAATTCCTGTTTTGGAACGGCTGAAGGGAACCAGGGAGGAAGGTAAAGGGACCGCTCGGCTTTTTTTATGTGAAACGAAAGGAACCCGCTTGTTCTTGCCGTTTTGGGATATGCTATACAGGGTGGCTATGTCAAATATATTTCATATTTGTGCTTGTTTTCTGCTTTTAAAACGTCGTTTTTTTTGGTTTTGGATAGTAAATTTTGTTTGGCTACGTACTGGCTACGTACTGGTTTTTTTCTTAAAACCACACTAAGAGAGTTGCTAGTATGCCATAAAATGTTGCCACCAACGAGTCCCTTTGGACGATTGCACCGATCGCACGTTGCTTGCCTGTCTGTCAACTAGTTATCAAAATTTATTATAAAAAGGAAACGCAACGCAACGTATGCTAGCCTTCTATGTGGTACACCCTGTACGTTTCTGTGTATATATAATAAACCCTACAGTTGGAAATATGAACAAACCCCTATTTCTCCCTTATTCGCTACCCAGCCCCGGTACCACACGCGTTTCCCTGCGCACCCCAAGTGTAATGCCAATGGCGAGAGTCATATTCCCGGTCCCGTATGTGTTGCGCGCGCGTACGACAGAGAAGGGGCTAATCGCGACGAGAAAGAAATCGGATTCAATAACCTTCCCATATACTTGGTTCGGGAGGTAGGATAACGGCTGGGGTTGGAAAGTGGAAAGTTACAGCGACAGAACGCGATACGAAACGAGGAAGTAAAAGAACGAAGATGGAAAGCTCCAACAAGAGAGCTCCCTATCCTCTGTGTATAATATTGGGTGCCAGTGCGCGAAGGGACGTAGCAGAGCGCGCAGAGAGGGAGAGAGAGAGAGAGAGATAGGGAGAGAAAGAGGGAGAGAGAGAGGATTATGTTCAATTTTCGATGGGAATGGGTAAGCGCAAAAGCAAGAAAGAACGCAGCGCAAACGACCAGTATATATAGGAAGTAGAGGGATCCGAAGGCAACGGAACGGAGCGGCCGGTAGTGGTGTGTGTGTGTGTGTACGAGGGCCATAAATTATGAGCCAGCAGCAGCACCCAAAACCCCTGACGAGGTTGCCGTCCTCGACTTCCCTTAAATGTTCCCTGCTGGTGTGTGTCTATGTGTGTGCATACCCGGTTCTTTCCCCTGGCTGTTTGATTTTATAAATTTCTACCTGACAGAAATTTATACATACAACCCTATATATGTGCATGCATATTCCACCTTTCTTTTGTGTTCCTCGCCTTTTCCACACATCGGCGAATGTGTGTGGCTGGTTTACCGTTCTTACCGTTCGCTTTTGGCTTCGGCGAGGAAAACAAACTGCTCGCGAATGATTTTTTCCTTCACTGCGATGAAAAGCTTGAGGAAAATTTATGCAGAAACATATTAAAATTAAAAAAAAAACCTAAAAGATGCAATTAACGCTCCCGACCCCGCAGGTAGCGCTAGAAACCCTGCAAAAATATTCTTTGTGAAGCGCACACAAATGGAAAAATTTGCTTCAGTAAATTAAGCTCATTATAAATTAGTTATAAAGAAAAGTAAAACTTCTTTCATCCGTTGGTGTTTTACTGTTTTCTATTTACTCAACTTTAACGACCAAAGGGGTCGAACTGCCAGCATTGTCTGTTAGTCATCATCAAGAAGATGATGGCATCGTGTGTACAGTGCCGTGCGCTCCATTCCGGACACAGGAACGAACGCAAGTTTTGGACTAACACGACTCAGCTAACGACAGATGCTTCAATCTATGTCCTTCTTCTAAACTATCTTTTAAAATAAGGGTTGAAGCTTTACCGTAACACACCAAAATGCTTAGCAGAATGCTTTCATTTTCCGTTGGGGTGACATCCTTTCGCAACGTTGTACAACAAACGTGCTAATATGTAAACTTATGCATTTAAGGTCAACCTCTGTCTCATGTCTTAAGAACCAAATTTACATATGATTTCGTTTTATAACGCGTTACAGTAAAACATGGATGCCTTAAAATTAATTGTTGATCGAGAATAATATACATAAACAGTTGAAGAACTCGCAATCCATAGAAAGGGGGTATTTACTGAGTATGACAGTATTATGGTTTCTGCAAAAAAAAAAAAACTCACTTTAAGAGCATCTACTGTAGTTGCTGTATGTAAATCTACAAAATAAATAAAACATTTTGATAAGTTTAAATAGGTCTTCCCCACCAAGGTATGCGAAAGAAAAACAATCTGTTGAGAGATTACCCCAATAAAAAGAATTTCTTTACCAACATTTTGATGTAGCCTGGCATGTGCACGGGAAAGTAAGAAGCTTTTTTTTCATTTTTATATTTGGCTGGTTGAAGCACGAAAATCCGAATGTCGGTCCTTCGAAGTTGAAACCTTTCAGCTCGCGGTGTCCAAACTGGAATGCTCGCCACTGTAACGGGGGATGGGGGGGGGGATCATGTTCGTCGTGTATGCCACACGAACCCACACCTACACACCCACACACACAAACACACACACACACACACACACACACACAGGCACTTGTTTTCCAACTCAATCGATCGCCGTTGGTGTTATTTTGCGATATGGCGTACCGGAAGAAGAAGAAGAAGAAAAGTGAAGAAAAATCCGAATGCGTCAGCGAGAACTGGCGCGTCGGTGACCAGAGAGAGAGAGAGAGAGATAGAGGGAAGCGCCAAGCTTTTGCGACGACGCCCCAACGCTACTGGCGCGCGCGCTGGTGGTTGCGAGGGACGGTGGAGGAGCACTCGGTGTGAAGAAGGGGAGAGGGTGGCGGAGTGTGGAAGGCGTTTGAAGGGCATTTGGAAAGGCGGAGGGGGGGGGAGGGAGACCACCCCAAGAGAACACACACTCACACACACAGGCACAAAGAAACGCGCTGTGCGCGTGTTCAAGCCAGATGGATGCCGGAGAAGGGCGGGGATGGGGCGGGGCGTTCCGTGCTGGTGTATTGGTATGCCTCCGGCCACCACCTCTCCCTGCACCCCAGAAAGAAAAAAAAAACATTTCTCTTGTCCATTGTGTGTACTGCGCAGTTAGAAGGCACGTTGGTGAGAAAAATGAAAGAAAATGGCGTTTGTGAAGGTAGCTCAGGTGGGCAAAGGGTGCTGGGGGGGGGGGGGGAGCAATCGCATGCTCTCTCTCTTTCTCTCTCTCTTGCTATTTTGCCTCCCAAGTACAAACGGTGTGTGAGCGCGCGCGCGCGCGACCACACATACAGTCGCCGCCATCCCTGTGAGAAAGCGTCGGTCGCGTTCGATCGATGTTTGGCAAGGAACAGGACGCCCCATATTAATCGCGTTTTGCAAAGATACAAAAATGTTTTGCCCTACGTTGGTTTGGTGTTGCGCTAGCGAAGACGAGCGCAACAGAAGAAAAGGGTGGGTGGTGCGCGTTGAGCGTACGAGGCCAACGATAATGCCGGCTCTGTCGTACAGCAGCACACACATGCGTGGGAACTGGTGGCATCTTTCAGCAATCGCGTGTCAGCTCACCTACCAAGCGCCTCCAACAGGCAGAAAGCACAAAATGTGCTCCAGGCGTCCCAGGTGTGTTTGCAACGGACGCGCACACACCGAAAATGTCTCGCTGCTGGCAGCAATGGCGACAAACGCAGCAGAAGGGCCCCTTAAAATCGAAAAAAAAAAACGTTTAGCACCATCTCCTGGTGGTGGCTCTCCAGCAGGAGCCACCAAAGCGTTCTCACTGCCCGAGGAAGCAGCGTGCGCTCTATCACCACTCTGCGCGCGAAAGTTCACGTGTACGCACGCTGACCACTCGGTCGCTCTATCTGCCTGCCTCGATCTGCTACGTTTTTGATATGTGTGTGCCCCACAACAATATTGATCCCCTTCCTATTTGCTATTGACTCCCCCTCCCTACCAATGTAGCGATGGGACCGCAGGCGGGGAGGAACGACCCGAATCCTTTGCTTTCGAACTGAATCGTTGTGGAATCGTTTGAATATTTGGGGTTTTGTTCAGCGACCTGTGTAGGGTGATGAGATGGTTCTAGGGTTTTAACCAATGGCTGATATCCCCTCGGATCCTTAAAAATCAATCATTTTGTGACGGTTTTCTATCTGGTGGTTTCTTTTGGAACGCACATCAGGCTTATCAAACCGGGCAATATTTCAGCAATTAAAGCTTACCCTAGAAAAGAAAAACAAAAAAACAAATTAAATGGAATGTTTTTTTTCTTTCATTTATAAGTGAAGTACGCAGGTTCCTCAAAAACAAACTACTACATTCCGGAAAAAAAGAATAAAAAACTCAGAAAAATTGTGGAAACATTTTACAACACAACAACTAAGCGTATGTACAAAAATAAAAACAATGCTATTTTTTTTAAAAAAAAGGCCTGAAACGCTCAAAAAGGGCATTATACCAAAAAAATGAGCACCTTTTGCTTTCAGATACAGAACAATTGTTCAATTCGTCATCGATTAAAGATGAAAAATTATTATTGTGAAGATTGATGGATTGGGATGAGGGATTAATTACGGTCGCAGATCGTTGGATGAGCGTCTCTATAAACAATGACGCTAGAGTGTGTCGTTAAAAGCACGATTTCTAAGTACATTAAAGCTAATCAAAGCAGTGTGCCAATGCTGAAGTTAAAATGTGTTGCTAAATGCAAATTAAATATTAATAATTAAAAATGTATACATATATGAATACTGAATATTAAATATAGCAAAACTGGTTAAATGCATCATTGTCAAGATTGTCGCGGGTCAGCCTCAGACACTTGCCACTTTCCCCCAGGTCAAACGCATTTCGGTAAATGAGCAAAGCAAAAGAATAGAAACCAAGTATTGCGACGATGAAATTAAACTAACAAATGTGTAGTCCTTTTTGTCGTGAGTCCAAAACCAGCCCCCTGTCTGTACACTATTCAGGCTCTGTTTTACAAGAAAAATGATGACGCGAACCCTTTTAAGCAAATCGATCAGGCATCTTATCGAAGCGTAATCTCTAATTGATTCCTGACAAAAATCGAGTACGGTCAACTGTTTATCGAATCGCAATCTATTACAATCGGTCCTAATCCTCCGAGTTACCCAACTCTATTCCCCATCGGTGGTGCCAGCATCCGTAATCGCCGATATGTAAACGCTTGGACACAGTAAGGATGGGACGGACACACACACATACGCGCGCTCGGTATCGAAACGCAGCGCTACGTCCATATACCTGATATGTACCTACTTACCTTTCTCTTCCGCTAACGTTGATGGTGTTGCAAGGCAACACATTCACACGGCCGGCAACGTGCGGCGAGCCGATAAAGTCCCCTCCGACACGGTCGATTATTTTGAACGATGTGTCCAATCCTGGAAAATAAAATGCAAATCGTTACAATTCTCGCAAACGGGGACCGGTAATGATCCCGCATACCGTACGCCTACCTACCTTCTTCTCTTCCACGATCGTGCCTTTCCCACGCTTCTTGGAAAATTGGCCGCCAGCGAATATGTGCCAGTTTTCGTTTACCCCCTTTCTTCTGCGCTCCGCGGTGGAAAGTTGCATCGTTGCGACCAAGTTGCGTTACCGGAGAGAAAATGCAGCCGCCAGCCGTAGAGAGCGCAGGCAAAATTATTACCGTTTTTTTTTTTTGCGTGCGAGAGCAACCTTGCTTATCACATTGCGCTCGCAACCAGTCCGGGGAAATTGTCGGCTGGAAAAGCGGAAAGGATATAAGAGGAAAATAGGTAATGGTGGTGCACTGTAAACCAACCAGCCCCACGCATCACCGGCGGGCGACTCGCTCTCGCTGTTTTTCTCACTCGCTCCTTGGGCCCCTTGCCCTTGCCGCGTTCGCGTGGTAACCGGTCGATTTTGCCGGTTTGTTTGCCTGGCGTCCCTGTTTGTCTCACTGATCGTTGCGGGCCAGTTCCGATTCCGTTCAATAATAATCATAACACAACCAGCGCACTACACACCGCTCCCGGCACGGAAGAGGGAACAGCAGCGCCTTGTTTACATGCGGGCGCGTGTGACGGATCGTGCGTGCGGGCTTCTCGAACCAACCCGAAAAATCACTTGCGTTCGGGTAAAGCGTGCTTTGAAACGGCCGTTCGAACCGTACGCTGCGGGGTCAATTCTTACCAATGCCCTTTCCCTTTTGTGGCCCCTCGGTGGTGCTCTTTTTTTTATCTTGCCAGGTGACGAAATGGGTGTGCATTTATTTCATCTGTTGTGTATCGTTTCAATTCAACAGTACAGCCTAGACATTTTAATAGCAAAAATAATAAAAAAAACACATTTTTCCTTTCTTTTTTAAACCAACCTAATTCACTACCGATGACGTGGCCAAAAGGGCGACCAGCTGAAAAGTGTAAACAGCAGCGCAATTAAGATAAAATAAATTGATACGATACCGAACAATTGTATCGATTGGGTAAAATTTATCCTAGCAAGAAATTTATCGCTAAAATGTTTTGAATGTGTTAAACTTGTTTACATAATAACTTAATACATATATGGTAAATTATCTACAGCCGCGGCCAGATTAATTCGATCGCGCACAGCAAGCTGCTTGTCAGGTGGGAATATCTGTCAAACATCTTACGTCATAAATCAATCGCATTCTTATTCGTTCAGTGGTGCATCCAGAACAGTTCAGAGAAATTGAAGCAAAGCCCTCAGATCATTAGAGTCAGAAAATAACTATTCAATTTGAAGAAAACTCGATTAACCACCTCCACCACACCTCCGCAATCATGACGGGCCGTACGCCCGATCGTGGCGGGGCCAACTTACCCGCCGGCCAGTGCTCGAACAAACGCAATCCAGCGGTGACTTTTACACCGTATGAGGTGGAAATAATACGGTGTTTTACCGAACTGGTGAAGGGCATGGTTCGGCAGAATTCGCAGCTTACTGCCCGCGAAATTTCCGACCAAGTCCAGGTGCCAGCCGAACTCATCGGCCTTATAATGCACTTTTGGATGATGAAAAAGTGGGAGGAAAGGCAGACCCGCTTGAAAAGACTGAGTAAGGATCGGTCGAAACAGCCGAGGGAGCTTGTATTCAAGCCCAGATTGGCCGAAGAGTACGCAATCTTTGCAAATTTACAGAAGCGCACGTCGGCAGTAGCAGCGCCGGATGCGCTGGTAGTCTCTGACACCACCATCAGGCCCAGATTGGGCGAAGGGGACGCATTGTACGCAGATCCGCGTAACGGCAACGGCACCGTCAACACCTCGGTAGCAGCAGCGCTGAATGCGCCGGATGTCGCCGCCGGTTCGCAGGAGGAAGAAGGTAACAGGATTCCGGAGACCGTGGACGAGGACGCTCTGCGGGTGGGGGCGGAGATGAAGATAGCTTGTCAAGATGCTGAAGAAAATTGAACACGCCGCCATTTGCCATCTGCATTGCCGCCTGATGGCATGCCAGGGGTGTCAAAGCTTCCGTGCCCGCTGGAGGGGCTGTTTTGTTTTTGGCGACACCCAACTAACATCTTGCGCGTACCCTGTTCCTTGTTGATTGTCATGTAGAGGTCTTTAGATTAATCTGGCAGTTGTGTCGTACAATCGTATTGCTATTACATTCGCGGTTGTAAAAATAAAATTAGATGCGTTTTACCGCGCGGCGTATGGGTGATCCCTTACGAGTGATTTTTTTCGTGGATGGGGAGCCTCAGCTTCCATCGGATTTTTTTTTCATTAGCACACTACTACGGCATGAAATCAAACGAATATTTATTTTCGCTCACTTTCGCCTGCGTGCCAGCAGATTCTTTGGCGTTGCCGGTGCCATTTCTTCTATTTTATTTTGTACGATCGATCATTTCTGCTTCCTCCAGGATGCTCTTCAGATAAGTATTTGGTTATCCTATGGATATTACCCTACTTGAGGGTTTAACTGCAACACAGGATGTTGTTGTTTGTGATGTGTAATGCGTGGTAAGTTTTGTTTTCAGATACTTTTTTTTAAATGTTGTTTTTTTAACGTACAGGGGGATTAGACAATAGTTTACTTTTTCCTCAGTTAATACGTTTAATTTTTCCACCATTCACCCTCCCTCCCCTCGACCCATTTGTGCCACCTATGGTATGGTGGCGATGCGTCATGTGTTTTTTCCCCTCCTCTTTTGCTTTCACCCAACCACCTATACCACCCCCAGAAGCCACCCCCCCCCCACCACGCCACATCTCTCTTAGCGTCCCGCTCGCTTATATCGAGAGGTCAAAGGTTTCCGTTCGCCTCGGTACACGGCACGGGGAACTCGAATGACGCATTCCTTGAGCTCTCCCCTTCGGCGCAGGAGCGCAAACAGTGGTGTAGTGTCGGCACTGGTGCGGAACCTTGAATTCGTGAGAGCGAACAGGAGGGAACTAGCAAACAGATACACACACACACACTATGAAGTGAAAAACTTCACCTGCCTCTGCAAACCAAGCCATCGGTTTTGTAGCAGCTTTTACCCGCGCCCGCGGTGGGACACGGACAAATTCTGGTCCGCTAGCCTGCCGCCACCAGAAATATGAATGATTCTTTGCTAATTGTGCCCCAAAGCAAATGCAATTTTTCTTGCCTTTCCTTAAGCAATCGCATGGCTGGTTTGCGTCCGCGTGTGTTTCTTCCATCTTTCATACCGTGCTAGGCACACTCTTTCCGTTTTTCTGCGCGCGGCATCCTCTCTGGCGTGTTTGTGTGTGGTATTGGTGTTGGTGAGGTATTTTCACAGCGTGCCGCGGCCGTGTGTGTGTGTATGGTGTTGGCACCCGTTACGCCACCAGCCAGCCAGCTAGCACGAGCTAAGCAATTTCCCAAAAAAAAAAAAGGTCAATATGGAACCGAAAATCGGGCCAATTCTTGGGAAGCAGCGGGATGGACCCACGATTCCCTGGAATCGATCAATTTTAGGCTGTGTGTATCGGTCTGGTTGCAGCAGGTTTCGGCCGTTTTGGCATGCGGTCCAAGCAGAATGAATCAAATGAACTACGCCGTCACCCCGCGCGTGAAGGGAAACATTATTTGGGTGAAGGGAAACGCAAAATAAAAAGGGCAAAAGCGCGATCGCGTTGTTTGGATGCGAAAAATTAACACAACAAAGGAAAAAGACGCCTCTTTGTTGGGCAAAAAAGGAAGAAGGCTTGTTGGAAAGCGAGAGAACCAGAGAGAGAGAGAGAGAGAGAGAGAGAGAGAGAGAGAGAGAGAGAGAGAGAGAGAGGATGTTTGGCATCTCGGTTGTGTTGGATGGCGTTGCTTTTTCGCAGGCAATTAAACTGTTTTACTCACACACAGGCGAAACAAAATGTGAAAGAGAGAGGCATGTATGTATATGTGTGTGTGTGTACTGGCGACACACATACACAAACGCACGTAAGTAAAAAGAAAAAGAAATGAAATTTGTTGTATTGGAGGGTGGCTCTGTGACGCGCTTAAACTTTTGCATTATTTTTGGACCCTTTTTCGCACTGTTTACTAGCCAGCCAACACGCAGCTATAAACGGAAGCGCGCTCTCGCTTGTCGAAGAGTGGCTTTCGGCGCTTGTGTGTGCGGTGTGTCTAAAGCGTTCTTTTTACCATCGAGTCGAAGGCGATAAAACGGGAATGGTGTGTAAAGGGAAGCAAACCATACGTACACCACCGCACATCAGGCAGAACCGCACGCACGCACACAAACGCAAAGAGAGGCGCAGATCACAAAGAAAGTTATTGTGCTGTGTGTGTGTGTGTGTGTGTGTGTGTGTGTGTGTGTGTGTGTGTGTGTGTGTGTGTGTGTGTGTGTGGGAAAGGTAGGAGCGGTAGGTGATGCTGCAGGAAAGCGACGACGACACGATTGCGGACCCGTTGGGTGCGAACGTATTGGTGAGAGAGGGGGCTGTCAGCCGTCTCGCTCACGCGCGGCCTATGTACGGCGAGAGTGCTGCCTTGCTTTGCCCTTCTGGTGCGGGCAAGACGCGGCCGTGACTGCATGCCGTATTTTCCTGCCGTACAGCGAGTGGAGTGTACGTACCCGTAGCCGCACAGCAGCAGCAGCAGAGCCAGCAGCAGCAAGCTCTTCTACCCCAAAGCAAAGCAAGCAAGAGGCAGGCAAGGCAATAGGCGCAAGGCAGGCAAGGCATTGCCCTGCATCATCTTCTCGGGCCCGCTGAGGCAATAGAGAAACACAGCCGTGTGTGTTTGTGTGTTTGTGTGTGCGTGTGTGTGTGCGTGCGTGTTTGTGTTGAGTGGAAAGGGTATTGAAAAAAAAATGAACAGCCCCTTAATCAAATTGTAATCCACCAAGCACTAAAAAGAAGTAAAAACAAAAAAAAAACACACAATTAAATAATAATAAAGCTGAAATTTGAACAAGAGATATGTGTGTGGTAGTTTTGCCTGTTACAAAGATGCTGCTTTCAGCAAATGCTATCCATTTGTTTTTTTTTTTCGAACTAAACTGAACCTCGTTATCCAGTGGCGCGCTAGTGCGTTTAGTGCGATCCACTTAGTGCGCGTGTGTGCTACGTGTATATATATAAAAGTGTGCGTGCGTGTGCGGTTTGGATCGATGGATCCTCACCTCATTCTATTTTGTAGCTTCCCCGTCCGATCAACCACAGCCAGCCGGAAACAACAATCTATAATAAAACTGCAAGCCAATCGCGTGCATATGTGTGGGTGCGTGTGCTTGTGTGTGAACATCTTCACGATTCCAACACGGAATTAATGTGCGCAGAAGAAAGCACAAAACCAAAAAAATAAAAACAGTAAAACGCTTAGCATTTGATTTTTCTACATGAAACAATTTTTGGCGCCCATTTTGTAGTAAGCAAATCCTGTTGCGTCGAGTATCGATACAACTACCCCGACGCTCTAAGTGTCGTAGCGGTGTGGTATATACCTAGTAGAAGTAACCGCAAAGGCAACGTGCGTGTAGTGGCGCGCGTCAACACAGACGATCGGCGTGCTTCCCGAGCCGAGCAGCGCCACCACGCGCACGAGCGACGTACTAAACTCCGTTTGTTCGTCTCTTTCGCTCGCTGTCCTTCGCTGCCGAGAACCCAACTTTCAGTGAGGCGCGCTCTTGTCTCGGTGCATAAACCGGTGTGCTTTACGGCGGCGTCTTTTATCCTTGAAGAGGAAAGGGATTAAGCGATGGGCGATTGGGAGGGTTTTTCCCCCCCTTTATTTACCCTTTATGTAGGTAAATGATAACAAGAGCTTTAAAATAAAAAACGACAACTAGTCTTAGCATCAAATATTCGGCTAAGACAAGAGGAATAGCAAAGAAGGGGAAAGGATAAAACGAGTGCCTGAGATTGAGCGAAAAGTTTAAAAAGTATTTTTTTTTGTAAATACATGCTACACTTTGCAATAGAATGTAATGAAAAAAAAAATCCAAATGCTTCAACTTTTCCTGCGGGATGATTGGTACAACCATTCTTTTATAGGCGAGACCTGTTAAAGCTCTAATAGTGGGGACAGCAGCAGTTCGGAATGGGATTCTTGACAACTTCAAAGGAATCAAGAAACTAGAGGAACCAAATTGAAATGCGTTTCCTAAAATCGTACAAATTGTTCGAAAATTGTTCTTCGACATGAAAAACTAGGACTCTGTCAGTAATACCTTTCTGTACGTTTGCAGTATTCATGTAGCAAACGTAGCAAAAAGTTCACTTGTAGTTGAAACAAGAACACATTTTTTTTGTAGTGTTCATACTGTGGTGTGTGCACAACAACATGATATGGTGACGGTCTGTTCCATGTGCGCCATGTCCAAGGCCGCCTGTTGTGTTGCATTTCAAAGAATTCCTACCAAGGGGAATCTCTCTCGCTGGGAGGGGTGTGAGGTTATCACGTTTTCCTCGGAAGGACTTGTCGTGGACAAAATCCTTTCCTACCGGAGAAAGCATAACAAATGTCTACCCTTTTCTCGGTACATCGGTTCGATTTTGCGTTGAACGCGGCGCACTACGCAACGTCCGTGAGGGGGGAAGGAACTCAACACTCCTTTGCAGCAGCAGCTGCTGCTGTACGCGCAGATTCCTCTAGATCTCTCTGCTGATGCGGCGGGTATCTCGGGATGCACAAGAAGCTCGTGATGGAGTGGGAAAGCAAGAGCGAGAGAGAGAGAAAAGTGACGCGCGAGAGTGAGATGCTCGGGGGCGCTTTTTTTATTTGTTCGTTGGGTCAAAAAGAGTTTAATCTTGCCTTGCCGCGTGAGAACTTTTTGGGGCAACGAGGGCACACCGCGTGGTATTGCAGTGTACAATAGTTAAATTTTAATACGTTGCAATGAGGTTGTGAGTTTTGGGTCGCGAGAGATGAGGGTTGGTTTTCCTTGCACGGAAGGTATCGGTAACAGCGCGTCCGTGAGGGTCACATATTGTCCGCTTACGCGTTTCCTTTGCCTTGCGCGTTTGTGTGCGTATGTTGAAGAAAAACTTTGGATTTTGTTGATGGGGGGGGGGGGGGGGGGGGGTGGGGGGGGGTTTCACTGAATTTCCTCCTACGGGAGCGTTTTTAGAGAGCGCGCGCGCACACGCGAGCACAAGCACGACCGAAACGCTCACCCCCCCCTGTATATCGACCCAACTCTGGTGGACGCACACACAAATTGCTATAGTGAGCTGATGCCAGTGAGTGCCGCCCGTTAGTGAGTTGGGAGAGACGCGGCTACCCAACGTGCACGGTCCTATAGGGCCACTCGCGCGCGCGCACACACACATGCACACAGGTACAACCGCACACACGGTGTACGGGGCGCCGTGCATAGGGAGCGTAAGCCAACGGCACACTCTACAGTTGCTGGTCGACAGCGGGCAGAACAGCAAGCAGCAGTGCATACGCGAGAAGCCTTCTACCGTAAGCGCTTTCGAAACGTCACCCAGCAGAGGTCGCCACCAGTGGCCGCCTCATCAGAGCAGCGTGTGTGTTGTGTGTGAGCGCGATGAGAGGGTGGGCTAGGGGGGGGGGGGGGGGGGAGTGTGTGGGGCAGAAGCCGTCATCGAGCAGAGGGTGTGCTCTCACCTTTGCCCTCTTGCGCGCACACATACACACACACACACGTACCGGTGGTGACTTTTTCGGGGAATCACTGGCAAAAACAAGAACGCCTTAAAAGCGGCTTAAAAGCGAATCTGTTTAAGACGCATTTTAAAAAGACCAAAGAAAAAATACGTGCTACTAAGCCCTCTCGCGTGTGTGCAGACAGGCGCGTGTATCCTACGGTGCTGCACGCTTACGTGGTGTGTGTACGTGCATGTGTGTGTGTGTGTGTGTGTACTTTAGTGCTAGACCGAGTGCTGCGCGATCGATACCATTATAATATTATCCCGTGCTAGGAAAAACATTTTGGGGGTTGCCCTTCTGTTACACCTTTTTTTTTTATTGTTCCAAAAGTCGTGATTAGAAGAAACTAATTCGAATGTCCAGCGTGTGTGGTGTGCATACCGTGCTTGTGTGTTTGTGTGTGTGTGGGAAATCAATTAACAAAAACACCACATTATTCACCACAGCGCCAAACCGGAACTTGCTGAAAGGGAAAATTTTGGAAATGCGAACCAAAGCTGAATAGAGATATATGTGTATTCTTGTTCTGTGCGTGCGTGTACGTTGTATGATGGGGTAGTCTTTTTTTTTCTTTGGTATGAGTAGAGGAATATGTTTTTTTTGCTAAGTAGTAGGAAGGAGCTGCTGCAAAAGTTGGAAGAGATAGAGAGAGATTTGTGCGAGCAAGAAACTCTCGTTCGGTCGCAGCCCCACTCTATCCTTCTCTCCCTTCCGTTGATTTCAGCACGCATAACTAAAAGTGTAGTTTTAAAAACTGAGCTTGAGTGTGTGTGTGTGTGTGTGTGTGTGTGTGTGTGCGTGCGTAAGCTTATACGGTCCATTTTGTGGAGCGCGCGCCGCCACCACCATTTCTCTTGCACTTCAATATCAAGCAAAGTAAAAAAGCGCTCAAAAAGAAGTTTAGCGCATAAATACCATCATACGCCAGCACACAGTTCTTGCAAGTTCACTTTTTGTCAGCAGGGAACGGCGTGCGCCAGGCTATGAGGATGGGTTAGAGCGGGCAATTTTAAAATGGCTTCCGATCGTATACACTACAGTCTAGCGGCCACTGTCACTACTTTCACAAAGGTTCTTCGTGTTAGTATTCTTAAGCAAATGGGGAAAGCGTACGCGCGTTCTGTAAAAAAAAAGTAGTGGCGCGTCACACTGCTCAACGACCTGCCCCCAGCCGCCTCCCGGGCCCCTCCCCCTCCCCGAACATGTGTGAGCTCATGTGTTAGTGTGGTAGCGTGTGTGCGCACGTGTGTGTCTGGTGTTCTTTTTTACACTACTTCGCCCTTTCGGTCCGGAACTCGCCGTACAAAACTACTACTACACCCCTATCAACCGCTCAAAACGTAGCAGCAGCAACATCAGCAACCCTCGGAAAGGAGCGAGAGCAAAGCGAGAGAGAGAAAGAGAGAGAGAGAGCCCATTATGAGTGGTGTTTTTTTTGTTTTTGTTTCTGTGAGTTGAGTGTACGTGCGTGAGAAAGAGAGAATGATGGAGGTTTTCAGCTGGATTTTCGTAACAGTTAACAGTGTGTTCACAACTGCCTCGTGTTTAGATTTTAGCAAAAAAAAAAGAAAAACAGCCAAGTAAAAGCATCATGCTGCCAGAAATGATCAATAATGGGCTGATGTAGGGAAGCAATTCAAAAAATGGCCTTCAGCGCGGAAAATGAAAACAAAAGCAAAAGAGAGAAAAAAAACAAGAGTACGAAAATGCAGAAGCGCATGGTGTGATACGTCCTCGCTCTTTCGCTCGCTCACTTTCTCGTTCACTTTCTCACTCAGCTCTCGCTCACTCGTTGCGGCACTGGACGAGCACGATGTTTTAATATCCGGTCAAACGACATGAACGCACAATCAACCTTCATTTAAAGAAAAGAACACCAACACCACCACCACCACTGCCACTTCCACCGTCGCCATCGCAAATCAACACAAACCGCCGAGCTAAACAACAGAGCAACCTCATAATGCGACCAGCATCCTCTTCCTATTAGAGCTTTGAACAGAACCAGAACAAGAATACTCAGATTCGCCGTAGTGACCCCGCTGAAAAAGGCGGAATTTTAGGAAACACAACACATCGCCAAGAAAAACCCCGCACTCGAGTGTCGCGTGTATGTGTATGTGTGTTCGTGAAAAGTACAAAGAAGCACAAAGGGTAACAGGAGTTAGGAAACGCATCGAAGGAGATCTTCTCACCAACACAGAAATTTGTTCATTGGAGTATTTTTTGTTAGTTGGGGAATTGCAGATCATCAAGCTTAAAAAGAACGTTATTTTGATCAAGGTTTTTTAGAGTAAATTGCTTCCCTCGGTCTTCAGGATGAGTGTGTGTGCGGTTCGGAAAGATGTTGGAAAGCAAAGGGCGGGGGGGGGGGGATTTGTGTGTGCGTACGTGTAGAAAGAACGACCGTTTTTTAACGCACGCACACGCGCTCACCTTCCATTTCGGAGGACTCTGGGTTCCGATTTCCGGTTTTTCACCCTTTCGGCAGGCCGCGCGCTGCTGGCCGGTTCAATTTTTTAGCTGAGTTTCCCTCAGGAAGTGGCGGGGGGGGGGGGCGTGTGTGGTTGGGGCTGCACTTAGGGAATGTTTTGCTCACGTTTTATAAAATGGTCACATATTGGGAACACGCGCGCGCTAACCCTCCAGTAAGGCAAATACTTTATTCACATGGCAAACTTCCATGAACATCCTATGTGGAAAGGAAAAATTTTAATCTGGTGCAATGATGCACACAATTCGCTTTGGTTCACTGCAGTGTGGCCAAATTTCTGAGCAATAGAACAAAAAATCAAACAAAAACACCATAAACGCTCAAGTAGCAGAAAACAAAATGAATGCTTCTCTCACTAACTATATGTTCGGGTGAGCCCGTGGTTCATTGAACCTCTGTTATAGTTTCAAATTTATGGCTGCTACGAACGCAAACGCGCGCATATTCTACACGTGGTTCGCTTGTTTCGACAGTTCATACAATAGATGAGAAAATATTTGTTTTTTACATGCACATTTGCGAGTTTTTTGTGCTCTTGAATTAGACAATTACGCAGCTTTGACCGTTATTACGAAATTATAAGAAAGTGTGTTTGAATTTGTTTTTTTTTCTTCGAGGCATTTCCGCCCACGCCTGACAGAGAGAGGGATTGTTTAGTATCCCGCGGGGGTTTTATCCGCGTTGTGTGTTTCCATAGTGAAATGCTCACGCGATGAGACGGCTGCGTGAGATGGTGAGTGCCGCTCACTCAATCGTGAGATTGGAGCGTGCGCCTGCGCGCATCTCACTCAAGCATGGTTGTGTTGAGCGATTGGGTGAGTGAGAGTCGTTTTACTACCGACACCACCACACCGTCACTTCGATCGCTCACCGCATGCTGCGTGCGCAATGGCGTCCCCTCTGTGCCATGTTTGCTGCGCCGCCATTTATATTGGCTTGGGTAGAAAAATCGGAACAATAAAGGTCAGACCGAAATTTGCGTTTTTTTTTACTGGTTATCTCCTAAACTATGGGATGTGCCTGTCACGCGAGGCGTCGCGTACTCACTAGCAGAACCTAGACCGTCGGCAAAGGCGAAAGATTATACGCAAATGCTTGCGGATGGAATATTCCCTTATTTTACAGAAGTATTAGAAAAAACAAAACTGTGTTGTTGCGTTGCAGTGCGATGGGAACACGCAGTTACCACACGCCAATAACCACGTTGGCTCCGTGTACGCGCCTGATGGTGGCGTGTGCAGGTGTATGTTTATGTGCGTGTGTTCGGTTCTCTATGGCTTATTGTACGCCTCTCTTTCTCTCTCTCTCATATACACTGCGAAAACAGCCCAAAAAACCACGCCGTGAGCCGTCCGTACGCACACAACCACACAAAGCCAGCCGTGCACAGACAATTGTATGATGGCGGCCGCTCGAGACGACGCGCGCGTTCCAAGCTGAGAAAAAAATGCGTTCGAATGAGCAGTGTGGAAGCGGCGTGGACCGAGAAAAGGGAAACCATTGTACCAAAGCGCCATGTTGGCGTATGGAAGAAGGCACCTTCACGATGCCCTTCTTTTTCCTACCCGGGGGTGCGAGCACGATCATCCTACGAAGTTGATATCGAATAATTACTATCACGCTCAGGTTAAAAAAGAAAAATCTGACAGCCTATAGATCGCCATTTTTTTGACAACAACACACTCTTTTTTTCTATTGAATACTGCTATCTGGAGTGGATGACGCGTGTGTGCTGTGTAAGCTCTTTCGCTTGTGCAGTTGCGCCTCTGCGCGTGGCTTTGCTCCCTCCCAACCCGCAATCGTAGCAAACATCGATAGATATCCCCAACGTGCGTGTGCCCTTGCTATAATGGAGCGCCAATATACCGCCCGCCGCTATACAGCTGCATTTCGCGCGCGCTTTTTCGGCTACGCTTGTTACGCGTACGGGGCGCGAATCGCAGAGTGATACAGGGGCCCAAACCAACACATGGTACACACACTTTTATTCTTCTTTCTCTCACGCACACACACTGGAAGGGCTGTTGTTGCCCCCTTGCTTTCCGCGTGCTGCGAGCAACTTCAAAATTATGCCCTCGTCCGTGCGGAGCCGCCATGATGGCTCCCGCGGGCTTTCCCCCCTCCCAGTATGTGCCCTTTTCCCGTGTCAACCGGATTTTTTCCACCTTTTGTGTGCGGGAAAATGTGCGGAAAAAAGAAACAATTCGGAAATGGGGCATCATCACCAGAGAATTCACTGCGTGGTGAAACATGTTCCTAACTCAGTTCTACTCGACTGTTTTTTTTCTCTGTTTCTGTGTACCTTTGTGTGTGAGTGTGTTTGTGGCAATGTGCGCATTCAATTTTTGGATCGATTTTTCACACTGAGGAAGAGAACGAGAGAGAATAAGAGTGCGAACGCCTTGCCGTCGTCGTGTTGCGTCTTTACAGGGTTATATTTTTTCGCTTCTCGTTTCAAGTTTGCTGTGTTGGTGTGAGCGTCACGCTAAACTGTCACTCACCCGTTCACCGAGTGAGCGTGAGAATGTGAGTTCCTTCTGGTGAGAAAGATTGTGTCAAGCGGGAACGCACGCGTGCCCTGTTAGCAGCGTTCAGCTTCTGCGTTCCGCTACATCGAATTACTCGCTGAAGCTCTCTCTCTCTCTCTCTCTCACTTGACAGCGACAAACACTACATTTACTCACGACCTTTTCTTACCAGCTTGTATGCGTTTGGCAAGTACCGCGCGCGTCCTCGGCGAGAGCGTGCCGTCTCGTTCGCACTGCTGCCATTTTGTGTTTTTCATGGGCCACGCCGCCGCGTGCGTTGTGTATAGACCAGGGCGTCTCGAACCGAAAAAACGGGATGCGCATGCAGTATAAGAAAAAATAATAACACATGCCAGCTTTACTACATCTCTCTGGCACCCAAGCTGTTGTTCCATCGCATATTGCTGTAAACCTTTAAAAACACGGACGTGTGACGACAATTGGCAAACTATTATTCTCACCCGGTCGGGAGGAGTGGAGAGAGGGCAATTTAGGGAAAAAGCGCCGTAGAAAAGTAATATCAACATGGTTAGGACTGTTTTCCTCCTGTGTAAGTCAGCCAATTTTTGGCAGAGAACAAACTTTTGCCCAACAAAATGGGCAACCACACTGCAATAGAAAGGAACCGTAGAACAATATACTAAGACGAGAATGGAGGTGCAGAGCGCGCGAGCACATGTTTTTTTTTGTGCAGTTTGCTCTTTCCTTGTGCCCCTCGCACACTCGCTTAAGATTCCCGTCGTGTGTTTTTCCACCATTTTGCTAGGGAGCGATGACGACGACGACTGTGTGCTGCTGCGCAAACGAACCGGACTACCAAAAAATACG
>KB670837.1:186749-210942 GCA_000349105.1 Anopheles epiroticus
ACACACACACACACACACACACACACACACACACACACACACACACACTCAGAAAAGGCACCCATGAACGTGTGTTTAAGATGTGTGTACATGTGTATGGAAGTTGGGCAAAAAGTCCGGATCTTGCTAACTTTCCCTATTTTTCCCTTTTCAGTCCTTTGAGTACAATCGTTAAGTGGTGCCGCAGCGGGAAAAGTGCGTTGGAAAGCCTGAAAGATTATAGGGACAAACTAAGTTTTGCCAACTAAAAACACATGTGTGTTTGTGTTGTTGTGCGCGCGCGCGCATTTGTGTATGCTGTGTTGCTTTGTTTTTGTAACGGAATGTGTGACGGAGAGAGGAACATTCCGCCGCGTTCTGTGTGACTCGCAAATGGGCTTGTTTTAAAGCTTTCAGGCTACCCTTTGGGCGTTACTTAGCGATCGGATAAGCATATCCCGATAAGCGTTGTTCAGTAGATGATTGGAAACATACGTTATTTCTGCAGACAGGCAGAAATAATCTTCTTTTTATTGCGGTTAATGTAAGAAGCTAAGGCACACATTAGTGTGAACTACACACTCCAACACTACCACCATGGTGTAGCGTGTTTGCGAGTGTGCCTGTGTGTGTGTATGTGTGTGTGGTGGGAAAGAGAAAACATGTTTTGCCATAGTGCGTTGCGTTCAATAATTCTTTCGTCGAATGTATGGAAATTGTCAAAGAATTGGGGAATAAATTTCCTCGCAGATTGTTTTGTTGCCAAAGCTGCTTTGCGATAAAAAAAAGACATACGAAAAAATCATACAGCACGTCCCTTCTCAGACTGGCTCGCGCGGGGAGTTGTTGGCTTCCCCATTTCAAACAAGCACACGCACGCTGGTTTGTGCTTTCACGAGTGTGTGAGTAAGTGCCATTGGTAGCAAATGGTGAGAAAAAAAGGAGGGGGTTTCACCTCAACCGGGCTAGAAAGAGCAGGCAAGAGAAGCGAAGGGCAACGCGCGCTGTATATGTATGCATATTACGTTTTCTTCCAAACGCGATGCGTGTACCATTTTAAATCCATCACCCCCCCCCCTCCCATCTTTAATCTCTGACGCACCCACACACACACACACACACATACTTGAGTAAATGAGTGGATGATTTTTTTTTCTGCTGCGCTGCACGTTGCAACACGATTATTATTTATCAACGGTTTCCCTCGTTGCTTGTGGACGATAGGAAAGGGTTAGAATGCGGATGCGCCTTTGATATGGAGCGCTAGTTGGGTGGTATTTCATGTTGTTAAGAACACTATAGAGGGAGGGAGGGGTTTGTTTTGATTCTCCGCGTGATTATGACGAGATACTGTCATATCGATTATTGTGAATTTAATGGATATAAACACGCCGCAACTACCAAGTGCAAAAGCCGATGGTACCACTTTACTAATCGGATTGCCAACACTGTTGTAGAGAGAGGGATGCACATTATCGTGAAATCGTCCATCTAAAATCTATCAATGAAATTGGTAATGGAGTAAGGAAATTTGCGCAAATATATGAGCGCGTTGCACCGTCTGCTTGAGTAGAGAGGGGTTTGCCATTTTTAAGATTGTGCTCCGTCTGGCGTGTCTCTGCAGATCAGCAAATACGCATAGTTTTTACGCGTCCAGGTGCGAGACAACGACGGCAGCGCCTTTCTACCCAAGGGCGTAGCACGATCGATGGACTCGTCAAGAATCCATTACCTCCGCTTTTCTGTTGATTGAATTCAATTGCATTAAACCAGAAAAGCGCGCAGCGCCCCCTCCGTATTTCGCCGTTTACGAGATTTAAATGCACTTTGCACATTTTTAATGGATGTGCGAGGATATGTGCGAAGTGTAAGGTGTGAATTTATTATACCAATAAAATTGCACATTCAAAGAGACAAATCAAAACGTACGGGAAAAGCGGATGTAAGCGCATACGTACCTGCTTCTCGAGCGCTAACAGCAATAATAAAAGAAGAAGCGAATATACGTTTCATACAGGTACTTAGCTTCGCTAAAGTATTTGAAACAAATTTTCCAAATGCAAATTTAAAAGTTTATTATATACAGAGGGCGGGGGGGGGGGAGGGGAGTTTTTGCGCTTCGCAAAAAGGTACTCTAGCGCTCGGAGAGCGTTCGAATCTTCTACGGGGCAGTATAAACGAAATTTGTTCCTTGGGCTAAGGCAAGCCACAGCAGCACGCCCTTGGCCACCTAAGAATGAAGAAAATAAATAGGTCAACCACAATTAGAAGCAAATTTCCTCTATACCGGGCGTCTTTGGGACGCTTTTCTCACCTACACTCAATGGCGGCAGTAAGTGAGCAGTGTAAACCACGCGAAAATGTAAAAAAAAAACCAACAACCACACTCTAAAAATAAATGTATCCCTGTATACGGGGGCAGCGTTGTCAAACTCGCGTTACAACGCGTGGACTGTTTTGGGCGTGAACATCTTTATTCACGAATCAGTTTGTGTGTGGAAACCTTCCATTTTTGCGGGCCCCGGTTTATTTCATGTAACAATATTCTCTCGGGACGGATTTACACTTCTTGTTTAATCGGTTTCCATCGGTCGAAACTCACTCATTTCTGGCTTCGTCCCCGGCTTACGGTTTTGACACTTGAAGGAGGAGGTGTGATGCCAAACGTTGTGTTTACTTTCACACCACGTTTACGAACACAAAATACATAGCCAAGCATTTTCTATTTTTTCTTTCATATTGAAAATTAATAAATTTCAATCAGTTCCTAACAATTTAGATTTGCTGAAAATCTCACACAAATACGACGAGCAGCACAACAACACATTCGTCAATTTTTGTCAAGATTGATATAAAACACACTTCTCCAGGCATGTTATCAAAGAAATCAAAGTGGCGCCTTCTCTCTCTCAGGTAGCCGGCGGTTAGGTGAACAAAAACACACACACCGTAGCCATAAAATGTATGAAAAATGCTGAAATGTTTTTATTGCTGCTGTAGCTCATTAGAATAGTTGTAAACAAACCCCCTAAACCTCTTGCATTGCGCCAGATAGGTTTCCTCTGGTTACTGGTTGAAGACTTCTATAGTATAATATGGGCAAGGGGGAGGGGAAGGGTGGGTGATTTTGGTTGGAGGTCTACAATTTTTTTCTACAAATTTTGCAAATCAACCGTGTTCTGGTCAGTCAGGAAATTCGCTCGAATCTCAAGACAGAAAACAACACTTACATGTGCTTTTGTATAGAAAAAAGGTTCAGATTTTAATAGAGAAATAACCACGCGCGCACACACACACACACCCACACACGCATACATCGAGGGTTGGAATTGTGTATCAGATGGCTGCTTACCAGCAGCTACAGTATAAGAACAATTGTTGTGCACCTGGAAGGTTTCTGTGCAATTGCACCTCGTCGCCTTCAGGCAATATTTGAGCAGTGAAAGTAGAAAAGAGAAACAAAGTGAATCATCGCACACACGCACGCACGCCCGCCACGGTTCCGTTTTACGTATTTGTGGGGGGAAAAAAACCCCGTCATCAAACCTGATTTCGATTTGGGTGTGTGTTTTCTAATGTTTTTAATTCGCTTTTATTTTTATCACAAGTGTAGTGCGATAGCCAAAGGAAGGGAAAAAAGAACGGAGAACAAATTTTGTGTGCGTGTGAGAGAGTGTTTGTGCGGTGGTGGCACAAAGGAGCAAGTGTTTAGACGCCAAAGTGTTGTGCCGCCCGCAAACACACACGAACCCCTGTGGGTTGGAAAACGCAAAAACAAAAACACACGGTGTGTGCGGTCTTGGATAACCTGTGAGAGCGAAAGGAGGGGAGAGTGTTGAGTGAGTTTTTTTTTCTTAGCGGAGGAGCAGACATCGCGGGCCGAGCAACCTTACACAAAAAACCCCTGCCTGATGCACCGCTGGCACGGACACTGTTGTGCATCACCGTCGTCGTCGTTTCGTCGCGTCATCCGCGAAAGCAGCAGCAGCGGCAGGAGCGGCCGCGGCAGCAGTAGCAGAAGCATAGGACGAAGTGTCGTGTGGCAGGTGCTGCCCGGTGGAGGCCCCATCCAGGGACGCAACTGAACGCAGAGTAAGGAAGAGAGAGCGAGGGACGGGGGGAGAGATATCTCACGAGTGTAGCCTCCAAACCCACATAATCGCCAGCAAAAATCCCTCTAGGATGAGTAGTAGAAGCGGCTGCATCAGCAGTAGCAGTCGATCGTCACAAACATCCACATTGCCTTCGACGTCAGCCACGGGTGCAGCAGCGTCAGCCAGTTCGCATCGAGCGCGCTAGAACGCAGCACGGAAAACGCAAAGCAGCCCGAGCGCTCGTGTTTTTTCGCCACCATTTTCCACCTTTCATCATCATTTCATCGTGACACACCATCTTTCCATCCCGTGCGGCGGCATCAAACAGCGTTGGTTTTAGTGTAGCGTCCAGCGTGGGGGAGAGAGCCCTAAGCACCAGCCAGGTCTGCAAGCCAAAACGCGACCGCCGCGAACACACACGGCCACCGAGGAGGAAAATTCCGCGCGCCTGTTTGGGTTGGAAGTTAATTTTTAGAACCGGGTGCATTTGTTGCCCACCTACCTGGCAGAAGGAAAGGTTTTGATAATCTCAATCTCGAGCGTACACAGCACCGTAGTGCTGCTTCGCATCGTGTGCTGGTGGTGTGTGGTCTTCCATTTGCCGTCGTGCCACCGATTTTAGTTTGATCTTCGGAACAGTGTGCCTCCGTGCAGTGGTCGTTTTGACTTTGGGTCCTCACAAGACGAGTCGCATACCATAGTAGAGTTGTGGCAGCAGCACCATCCAGCAGTGCGGTACCGACAGTTCGAACGGCCAGTTCCATCTTCTCTCCCGAGCCCGTTGGTCGTCGTGCGTGAACCGAACCAAGCGCGTGTGCCAGTCCATACACACAGCCCATCCCAAAAATCCCAACCCCACCCCACCCTCCTCCTTTAGTTAGCAGAGGAAGAGATGTCGGAGCACCATCGCGGTGCTTGGGGTACGCGTGAGGACGCCGTCTGGTGGCCGGGTGGCATCTCGTCGACGGAACAGCAGACACTGCAGCACCATCAGCATCTCATCAACCAGCACCATCAGCAGCAGCTCGCCCAGCAGCAGGCCGCGCAACTGCAGCACCAGGTCGCGGTGCAGCAACAGCAGCAGCAGCAGCAGCAACAGCAGGCCAGCCAGCAGCAGCAGAACGACAGCGCCCGGAACAACAGCACAACGTCCACGTCCGCGACCCAGCAGCTGTTCTCGTACAAAATGGCCAACAGCTTTCAGAACCCGGTCACCACGATGTCCGGCGTGACGGTGTCCACCACGAACGCGCCCTACGACTACCGGCTCGGCATGAGCACGGTGGTGGCGCGGCCCGGCGACCCCCCGACCATGTCCAGCACAGCGCCCACCACGCAATGGTGGTACACGGGCGGCCAGAACGCGCTCGACAACTCCCTGCAACAGCAGCAGCAGCAGCAGCAACAACAGCAGCAGCAACAGCAGCAGCAGCAGCAACAGCAGCAGCAACAAACTCAACAGCATCAGGTACGTGTGCGTCTTCCGCCGAACCCCCTCCCCCATCCCGGAACGGTAAAAGGGAACCTGGCGTCGTGTGGGGGGGGGGGGGAGGGGAGTGTTGACCAGTTTGTGGAGCAGGCTGACAAGCCGATACCACCCCAGGTCTGCAAAACGAAAAGCAGAAAGATTTTCGCGTGAAAGTTAATTTTATTTACACTGCAAAACATTCAAGTGCTGTCCTTTACAAAGTGTTAAGGGGATGGTGACGATCTCTACCCGCCAGAAGATTCTTTCTGCATACCAATTTTAATGCTTTGCTCATCGCAAATACCCCTCGTCTGTGTAGTATTTTGTTTTCTATATAACTCAATGTAGAATACACGAACAATTCAAACCTGATTCATCGGTGATTGTGCTTAATGAATAGCACCACTTAATGGCTCTGGTTCGAGTTTCAAAAATTCACGGAAACCAGTTCCATTGAGTGGCGAGATTTATTAAGCTGCGTTCACGTAGCGTATTGTTATGAACTGCATCGATTTTTTTTTGGAAATGTGTATTATTAACGATACGCAATTACCCAGATACCCCAACGATTGCCAATTTTACACGAAGATGTATCCCGCTAATAGGCTACTGCTTGCCTGTTTAAAGTTATGTCTCGTGTGCTCCTTTGATGAACTCTCAAATCGTTTCTGTTTGCCTAAAGAACGATAAAACCAGAACCGATTAATGTCTTTTTATTTTATTGCTGTTTTTGTTTAACACAGCGAGTTTTGAAATGAGCTGGAGGACATTTAACACTTTGCTGTAGCACGAAACACTCTAGCACACGTTGCTTCCTGTGCAGCACTCTGGTGACGTCGGGTTTTGATGAAAAACATTTCACCAAACTAGGAGGGGATAACACTTGAAAATCATGCAAATCCATCCCAGGTTGGCGAAAGGTGTTTCATTAGAATTATATCGCGACTGGAAAATGTTGACTTCTAACTACTAGATCCAATAGATGAATCACTGATTTGAAAGAAAAAAAAAAAATACAAGACAAATCACAAGACTTCTCGTTGTTGCTCGACAGTAGTGAAGCCGTCATTTCATGAAATACATTTTAGTGTGACATCCATTGCACCAATGGAGAAACAAGGTGCAGTTCAATGTTACACTGAAACATATAGCATTAGAAGAATATCTGCATACGTACAAATAATGCATACGACACTAATATATTTCTTGTAGTGAAAGTGTATCTCTGGGTCAACCACTGATTTGATGCAAGAAATGAATACATTTTGAGTTCTTATTGCTTTTTTTTAACCCTCTTGATATGCATCATATTCTCTCTGGGCCGCCTGGGTTGATCCGTAATGGAAAAACAGCCCGATCAACCTACGAAAGTAAAATGTATTGCACGTCGGTAATCAGAATCTGAATTATCTATTTAAAATCTATCTAAAAAAAATATTTCATGTCACAAAATGTTGGGAAACTTTTGGCCACGTGGCTATTTGTGCCAAACGAGCGGGAGCGTCACTTTGCCGAATTTGAGGTTAGGTGCAAGTGCGACCGAAAGGCAAGGCGTGACGAAAGTAGAAAAAAAAATTTATACTAAATGAATTTTTCTGGAACTTGCACTTGAAATTGAAGAAAGGTCCTGGGCATGGACAGGTTATTGAAATGATGTATGGAGAAAACAACGAAAACCGAGCACCTTTTCCAAGGAAATATCTATTCCCACCTATTCGTAATTTCGTACTGCTAATATGGCGAAAAACGCGCCCCACACAAACAAACCCTGTGTGTGTGCGAAGCTTCTTTGTGTCCCAGAAATGTGAACATTTATATTTGGAATAAAAAACTGGAGTTAAAATAAATTGATACTTGGAAGAATACTTGCTTTTGGGGCCGGCTTTTGCCGAACTTACCATCACTTCAGCGTACAAATTTTCACCGATTCACTTTATCAGCGACACACTGTCACATCCTTTCGGTTCGTGAGCTCGGGCGGAAAAGAACGATCGGAAGGATGCGGTTGTACACGCCAAACGGCGGCGTCACGGACGGTTTCTTTGGGCGAGCTGGCTAACTGCCCTGCTTCAGGTGTTGGCCCACCCGAAACATTGCTATCTGTTCGCAGCTAATGCAATGGGGAGCGTAACCAATGCGGTACTGCAAATTGGTGCGAAAGGGCATCCTAGTTTTGGTTGTTCTAACACCGCCGAGCGATCGATTCGATGCTGTAAACGCTCTTCTTGTTGAAAATGCAACCGATTTTTTTTCTTTCTTCCGTCAAGAGTTTTGCGTTTAAAAAAGGAATAAAAGGATTAGGAACCAATAAAAATAAACAGGTGGAAGTAAAGCAATGCGAATTAATTTTATAAGAAAAAAAAAGAATCTCGTGCCGCTGCTTGACAATGCCCGCGATTCTCACCCGGAAGTGATCTGTTGATTGGATTTGGATCTAGATGTATCTCTTGCTTCCGCGAGATTCTTAGAGAGCGTTCACACTACAACGAACTTGACAGCTAGCGCGCTCAACGAGTTCATTATAGTGAAATAGCCGCGAACTCTCCGCGAACGCGCGAACATGTAGGTTCTGCAAGGCAAGGCAAAACAAAAACAAACCAACCAACCAATTATAAGATAAATGTATATACGTATAAGGTTTATTATTTGAGGTTTACCATTATTGCGTTTTGAATATAAAGCCAGAATATGTGAGCAATATATAAATGACAGCTCGCGCTTGCTCCATGTGCTGTTCACACTTACAGCGTTCGCGAACTCCAAAATTCATTCATAAATTGGGGGCTGAGCTACGTTGGTCGAGCGCGCGAGTTGTCAAGTTCGTTGTAGTGTGAACGCTCTCTAAGCGTACCTTTGGACGTGACGGACACCATGACTGTAGCGCGAACGCCACTTCTGCAACCAGATATTTTCGGGAACGGTAGTGCACTTTAAACGAAGGCATCCAGTGCAAGCGATGCTGGGACCAGACGGCGAGTTAATCATAGAGAAAGTGTGTCTTTTTTTTTGCTACATATATGTATTCCTATTCTTTTTTTTGTTTTCATGCACCCCCTCGCGATTTTTCTGCGTTCGTGTAAACATAAGCTAATCTGCTTCCTTTTCTTTTTTCTTTCTTTCACCCTTCTCTAGAGCCAAGCACACGTTCAGAACAACGTGATTCTGAATAAAATGGTCACCGGCGGAGCCGTTCCGGGAGGCAAGGTAAAGGACAATAAGCCGAGGGGGCGTATGACGGCGTACGCCTTTTTCGTACAGACTTGCCGCGAGGAACATAAGAAAAAACACCCGGATGAGCAAGTGATCTTTGCCGAGTTTTCTAGAAAATGCGCTGAACGATGGAAGGTAAGAGAAAGCGAACAATCGATTGATAGCGACTAAATAGATAATTTGTTCGTTCTGAATTATATTAATCGTTCCCCGAACCGTTCTTCACCCAATGCTAGACAATGGTCGACAAGGAAAAGCAACGGTTCCACGAAATGGCGGAGAAAGACAAGGCACGCTACGAGCTAGAAATGCAGAGTTACGTGCCGCCGAAGGGTGCCGTCGTCGGGCGGGGCAAGAAGCGGAAGCAGTTCAAGGACCCGAATGCCCCGAAACGGTCGCTGTAAGTGTGTTGTCTCTTTAGGAGCTGAAAGGAGCGCTAATTCACATTTTCTTACAATAACGCATTTATTTTATTTTTATTTTATGTTTTATATTTGATTGCTTCGCTGTGCAGGTCGGCCTTCTTTTGGTTCTGCCATGATGAGAGGAACAAGGTAAAGGCACTCAATCCGGAGTACGGCGTCGGCGATATCGCCAAAGAGCTGGGTCGGAAGTGGTCCGACATGGATGCAGAGATCAAACAAAAATATGAGCAGATGGCTGAAAAGGATAAGCAGCGATATGAACAGGTAAGGAGGGGGTACTTGTACACACTCGCCGAATCGTTGACCATATTCTCACCCATTTGTGCATCTCTTTCTCTTTGCTTTCACCCCGCCGCAGGAGATGACCGAGTACAAGCTAAAGTGTAAAAATGAGCAGGGAGGCGTCGTAACACCCGGTCTCAACCTGCCGCAGCAGCTGCAGCAGGCCGGTCTCCAGCACCTACCGCAGCACGTGCAGCAGGCGGCGGCAGCCGCCCAGCTGCAGGCCCAGGTCGTCCAGGCGCAGCAGGCCGCCGCAGTTGCCGCCGCCGCCGCGGCCGCCGTGCAACAGCAGCACGACGACGATGACGACGAGGAGGACGGTGACGAAGATGATAATGAGTAAAAAAGAAACAAGACAAAACAGCAGCACACACAAAACAGCAGCCAGCCGCAGCAGCAATCACAACGTAAACCCAACAGCAGCAGCAATAGCGGAAGATGAAAAACACACCACCACCACCACCACGATCAAGAGAAGCCCCCTTACCTGTTTTATAGAGAGAAAGAGAGAGGGAGAGAGAGAGAGATATAAAGAGTCAGCCCCCGTATTTCCTTCTTGTGAGAAACTTTTCTATCCGTACGAATCTGTTTTCCCCGGCCCAGCAGCAGCGCACAGCCCTGCACTCTGTGACTCTCCTTCTTCTAGCCTTCCTCTAGCCGCTCTAGCTCGCAAGCACCGGCAGTTTTTTCTTGAACTCCAACTACGATAAGCGTAGGATGGGAAGATCGGATAATGCGTGTGTGTGTGTGTGTTCTTGTAAGATCACAAAGGACTGGGGGGGAGTACACAATTATCCCTCTCCTTTCACATACACACACACACACACTCACTCATTCACACGTGCCCAGTACAAGAAAGGAGGGAGCGAGCGAGGATAAAAGAAGGACATGATTGTTACTACAACACTGCGAACCGAAAGCGGGGGAAGAAAAACGGGTGGAATCTGTACGGAAGAGGAGAGGTGCGTGCGGCTGGAGACATTTATTGGCATTTTTCAAGCAAGAGAGCGCATATTTTCGGAACAACGGTTAGTCAGGGAGGGCATCTTAGGTAATTGAGCAGGAGGCGGTAATAATAACTGATACAAAACAAAATAACTAGGAAAGAAGAAAGGGTTGCTGCATCGTTCGTTCATTATAAAAGCAATTATGTTTAGTAGAGATACACACAGCTCATCCCCTTTTCCTTGTCTCGTCGTCCCCTAAATGCTTCTTGCGCTCCTGTCTCTCACCCCGGTGTCAGCCCTTTCACTCTCTCCTCCCACTCACACACTATCTATGTGGTGGGGGTGGTGGGGTGTGGGTTGGTAAGTAGGGGGTTGATGAGGTAGGGGGTTGTGGAGAATGGAACAAGGAAGGGAGGGAGCTGCTCAGTTTAGGATAGAAGCGCACGCGCGCTTATAACACCGATTATAGGTGTGTGTAGACACAGACGAGACATAGAGAGAGAGAGCGAGAGAGGAATAACAAAAGTAAGAAAGGTCAATAGGAGAGAAGAAACGTTTTTCTTTTATAGTTTTTAAGGAGCAAACGGATTAGGTAGGGCTGCTGTTTGTGTGCTTGTGCGCGCGCACATACACATGTACACCTAGAACCAGAACGGCAGAAGAACGCTGTGACAAAAAAATAACGCGAACAACCCACACATACACACTACCACACCTTTTTTGACACGATCATTTGTTATTGATCACCATCCCCAATAAACGTGGGCGTGCGTTGCTTTTTGCGTCCGCGATACGCGCATATTTGTCTGCGCGCGCGCGTCCTAATATTAGGAAGGATACTATTAGATGCGCTCATGTGTGTGAGTGTGTTTGTGGGTGTGGGTGGGAAGCTGTGTAAGGGGGTGTCATCATCGAGTGCTCTCGTCGAAGGAAGGATTTTTCTTCACACATCCTTGAAAACATCAACCACATCATTCGCACCCCAGCGCGCACCTCAATTGTCCCCGGTGTGCGTTCCCGATGGTACCACCGTTCGGACAACACACGAATCCCATAACAAACACACACCCACACAAAGATTAGGCAGAGAGACAGACATAGGCGGGGAGACGCGTGTGCGCTCCCAAACGATGCAAGTATGCGGATCATCGTTCGTAATTACATTAGTTTCTTCTCATTATTCTCTCAACATTGTATCTCCCTTGGAAACAGTTTTTTTTTGCTAAAAATGGAATTCAATTACTTTTTCGCTAAAATAAAATACAGACCGGTGTGGTGTGGCGCGAACTCCCCCCCCATCCACACCCCGCTAAGAAAGGCTTTTCTCTTTTGTTTATTGCGCGCGCGCGAGTACAAAAAGGGTGAAAGAGAAGGAGGGTATCATAAAAGAGGGAATGCAAAAGAAGGTTTGAAGTAAATGGACTGTTAAAGTTTCAACCAACAAGCAAGCGCAATCACACAGAAGGTTCCTTCCGCCCTCAATAATACCCTCTCTTTTGCATACACATACACACGCGGTCACCTCCACACACACCGCCCCCCTCCCCTACACACACACACACACACACTACCCTGCGGGGTGTGGTGTGCTGTGGAAGGAAACAAATATTGAATTTCACACTTACTACTATAGCCAGCCATAGCCAGCGCAAAAGGAAGGGATTTCGGGGGATGCGGGAAGGTGTGTAGTCAGCAGCAAGTAGTACAGCAGCAGTAACAACATTTGGGAATGATTGATGCACACGCGGAAGAAGGGAAGAAAAGAAATGTTCTAACAAATCAATATAATGTAAAAGAAATATGATTCATAATATAAGTAATCCATATTTAGAGGAAAGCGCGACATAAATTGGTTCTCTTTTTCTCTCCATTGTCACCCGCCTTGCCTGCTCCGTTTCGCTCGATCTGGTTTTGCGCTTTTCGATCTCTTCTCTCCAGACACCACCTACGAAGTTTTCGCATACGTTTTCAATCACCCGCCTCTTCTCACTTGTTTTGAGGGTTCGAAATGGAGGCTCCCATTGACGCCGACAGACGGGTTTTGTGTGCTTCATGAAAGTTCGTGTGTGTTACGTGCTCCTCATCGATGGAGGCTCCGCTGCTGGGTTGGGGTGTGCAAAAGTAAAACAGAAGGCAAAGGTGTGGTTGTCTACTTATCTTGTTCTTCGTCCTTTCCTTTGCCCACGTGCCCTTGTTTCAATCCGTTTTACCTTCCAGTTCCCCTTAGAAAGTATACACTCGTATTGTGGTGGTGTGCAGGTACGTGTAATAGTGTAGTAGGTTTATTCAAAATAAGTAAGACATACCATTTGGCGCTAAAACGTATAAGACCAGTGACACCACACCACACAACGTACACATGCTGGCAAGAGTTTACAGTAACGAAGGCAAAAGCAAGCAAAACAGAACAAATAACAGTGGAAATTGAACACACAACACAAAACTACGGTAGGAAGGAAGGAAAGAGGAAGGATAGCAAGGGGTGAAGGTGGAGTTGTAGGTGGTTGTGGGAGAGGAAAAGCGAGTATGATGATAGAGTGTTTATGTAATGCACAATGTGTAGCAGCAGCTACACTATCACCGACTAAAACGCCTTTCACCGCCATCACCACCACTACCATCCCTTTCCCTCTCCTCTTCTCCAGCTCCAGGTTCGTTTTTGTGTGGTAAAGACACAAACACAACAACAGCAAACACATTGTAATAAATTTGAAGCAACATTTTATAGGACAAAGTAAGAATTAAAACAGTTTAGTTAAGAAGGAGCGCGAGAGTGGGTGCGCGCGTGAGAGTAAAAGTAAAATAATTATAAAATGATGAACACTCGGAACTACTGAAAGGAAATGGTGTAAGAAATTTTTTCTTTTTGAAGATGGTTTGACGGCAAGATGAAAGGATATGAAAAAGAGAGAGGGAATGAGGGAGGTGAGAAAAAAGGGAGAAATGAGTGGGGATAAGGAGTGTTAGTCTGAATTCAGTTTGAAAACATAGTTGTGGGTTTACTTAACACTTTTATTTTATTTTATTTTATTTTCTTTCGTCTTTATATTGTCATGCGTTTTTATTTTGATTAACATTTTTTTTTGTAGGATAAGCGACAAAAAACCTTACACAAACAAACCTTTTTTAAAAACATGTTTTAGTTTTATTTTGCCATCTGCTTGTCCGCCCTGTGATGCAGTTGCAGTCGTCGCCGCGTCTTGAGCTGTGAGTGGCGAGAAACGTTAAGGGAGGACACAAGTAAGAAAAGAAGAAAGAGGAGAAGAATAAAAAACAGAGAAAGTAAGAAAGCGATATTAGTAGAAAGCGCTAAGAAAAATGTAAGTCCCCCCATCCGCGTATGATTTAGTTTACACAAATCGATCCCCCAGCAGGACGGTTTTTTACAGAGAACATACCAGCATCAACCAGAAAAGGATTATACGGCAACACACACACACACACACAAACACTTGGTAACACAAAATGGGAAATTAAAGATAAGAAGGATAAGACAACAAACAATACACAAAAACAAACAAAAAAGATAAATAAACAACAACAAAAATATAAACATATAATAAGCTTACACAGAAAGCGATCGCGATGGGGAGTGAGGGAGAAAGGGGGAGAGAGTTACATCCAATACACACAAGAAACACACGTTCTAGAGAATAGTAAAAACAAAAAAGTAAGCAAGTAAGGAAAGAAAGTAAAATAGAATGACTACAAAAAAAATAAACTGAACAAGCATATAATTAGCGTGCAAGCCGTGAGCAAGGACACCGTAATGTAAGGAGTAAGGAAGAATAATGAAAAAGAAGAGGAAAGCATTAAGGAAGGGTGTGCAAGCAGAAAGGGAAAAGTGAGGAAGTGTATTAGTTTAAACAAACAAACTACACGACATACAACAACAACAACAACAAGAAACAAAAACAAAAAAAGCGGAATAAATTACGCAACAGTAGAGTTTGAAAATATGTAAACACACTCCCCGTCTATTGTATGCAAAACATTTATGTCCAATTTTACCGCTTTCCAGCTTTTCAAGAGAAATGAAACATACGTGCGTGTGTGTGTTTGTGTGAATGGTTGAATGTGTGTGTGTGTGTGTGTGTACCTGCGTGGGGTTAATTGTGAGAATTGTTGTATGCACTAGTGAAAGAATTCTCAGTTGGCGCTTACGCTTATATTTAATGCCGATTTTATTTTTTCGTATACTCCGCGAAAGGATGGTTGGATACTTGGTTTGTGTGTGTTGCTAAGTTTGGACGTTTTAGCTTAATTGAGTTTACTCGCCCAGCTCGATCCCTGCGCGTCCCTCCTTCCTTCATATTTCTCCGTTCATTGTTTCGTGCCCTCGTCGACCAGCTTGAGATGCGGCTGCCAATTATGGTGACAGACGGACAAAGGATAACATTCATGCAAGAAGGCGTGCGGGATGTATGGGGATGATGTAAATGTACATATACTAATAGTAGAGGCAGCTGCACACTCACACACACAGAAGAAAAAAAGAATTAGGGACAATTGTTGCGAGAAAGGCCAACGTAAACAAAAATCACTAAGAAAGCAACTTCATGTTATAAACCAAGTTAGTAGTAGCGGAATAATAGTGCGGAAGAAGGCACATTGCTATCGAGAGTGTATTGTGGGAGGTCGTGAGTGATAGGATGGTTGATGCACTGCAAAGGACTTGATATACAATTTAAACTCTCCGTTGGACGATTGAAGGTTCATCACTAGCACACCCTCATCATTCGCTATGATCGGTTACATTCTTGTGCATTAGCTAGGTGCGGAACCTCCGTTCTAGTGCTACCCTGAAGTCGAAATAGAAATAACAGTAGGAACAGTAACATCAAAACTTTAATATTTAAAAGAACAAAGCGAACGGGGGCGACAAAACGCTACTCTTCCGGTCCCTTCATCCTCTACGAAACACGCAACCCTTAGCTACATCTTATGCAGAAATATTGATAATAACAATAAATTGAACTATAAAACCACCATAACAAAACTCCGGTTAAGAAATCGCGGGAAGATCTAGAGATCGGGCAGCTCATCGACATTTTTCGCTGAAGTTCACGACGCGCGAGCTTATTTAGCATTTTGTAGGTTTTAGAAGGTGTGATTAGTTTTTTTTATCCCAACAGCAGTGCAGTACAGTTGAGAAACACTTTGCTTCCTGATGCAACGGTACGATTTTCAACCACAGCCCACAGTACTACGACACAAGCGCCTCCTAGGCGAGGAATCAATGAAAGTGTTCGAAATGTTTGCTCCTTAGACACGAACCTCGATTGTGCCACAGCGCCACCTAGGTGTAAAGCGGGACAAGCTTGAACAGGCGCATTTAAAGAGAGCAATATTTTGACACTCTCATCTATCTCCCTCTCTCCCCCTGTGCAGATCTGCACAGTGGGCAGGGGGAACTTTCACTGGAAGTTTACTCTCTTCCTCTCTCGAAATAGGTCGTTCACGAACTGCGAGAGTCACACTGGGTACATTGATGTGTATTACATGGCCATACACGTAGTAAGTGGTTACGTTGTGCCAGAAATAGGATATGGTATAGAAATAGTAGCTTTCTATATTAAACACCTCTTCCAATATTTTTCAAAGCAAATTGTCACGCCCGCAAAGCTCAGAAAGAAGAGATAAAAGCATGTCTCATCAGTTGAGCGATCGGAATCGGACACATCGGAAACGCGTTTGATTAGTATTCCTAGAAAAAATATTTGATCAAGGAATAAAACCGTCATTTTTGGGGGGATTTGCTACTGAGTATCATAGAATGCACAACTTAACAATTTTTTTTTCCAGTGAAAGTATTCCTGGATTTTTCTTTTTTTGAGTGAAACTCCAAAGCCGTTTTAGTTCAAAACAAATTCGTTTTCAAAAAAGGAAAGATAGAAAAAAAGCGATTAATGTAATGGTTAATTGTAAACAAACGAAAAAATGGTCAAATTTGGCGTGCTTATTACTAGTAAACCTTGAGGCATAGCTCTAGCACTGCAGTCAGGCTGTCTGGAATTGATCAACAAGCCAAAAATAAAACACTCAAGGGATTGGCCAAACGTAATCGGAAAGGTAACTCTGATTTTCACCTATATTTACTGGTGAGTATAAGATGAAGTTGTTAAAAGTAATTTGAAGATATCTATCGTGGTTTCAGAGTGAGAGAGAGCACTACAATTCTAATGTTTTTTTTTTACTATTTTTATTTACATTGTTCACACGGACCTCTACTGTACTTCATTTTCGTCGTTGCAACGATCAAACCCTGCCGTCCGGAGGCCAACCCTGTATTTATCTCCTCTCCATCTCAGCCCGCTCGCTCGCACCAGCGAGAAACTGCGACGAGAGAACGGCGCAGTGCACGACACGTAGCTCGCGCACTGGTGCGAGCGAGATGGCGATCGCATGCTCGCTGCTCTCGCTGTATGTGTGTGCTCGGTGGGACTGTCGCGCGCTGCAGCCACGGCACACGAAAGAATTCCTTCATTCGAACCTCGCCAGTAGTGAGGTGGTGGGTGCGTCCCTGCGTGTGCTCTCCGTGTCCGTGGTACTGCTGTAGTTTTGTTCGCCCTTTCCCGTTTCTCCGTCAATTAGGTGAATATCGTCACTGGCCGCAGCAAGTATCTTTCGGTAGACTTTCTAGCTTTCTAGCTAACGAGAAGGAAGGAAGGAGGGTTTGCGAGAGCAGCGTGGGTTTTGTGTATTCGGGCTGTGGGGGGGGGGGGGGCACCTGCCTAATTCGGGCCAGGCGCACCGTGGTCCCTCCGACCGACCACGCACATTTGCTAGCGAAGCGCGTACGCGACGGCAACGGAACGGTGGATCGCTGCACTTTTACATTCGTCCGTGCTTGTCGTCGTGGTCGTCGTCGTGGTAGGTGTGCGCGGTGCGGATCGAGCCCCAATTTGCCCACAGCCCCAGAACGGTTCGGTTTGGAACACTGGGTGAACCGAACCAGCGCAAGTGCCCTACAAAAATACACCCAGAAGTAAAACAGCCCTCGTCAACCTGTGTGCGTGTGTTTGTGTGTGTTGTGTACGCACGTTGTGTATGTGTGCCCGCCCGCCGTCTGCAGTCTTCGTTGTGTTCGTGCCCCTCGTGGGTCGTGTATGTGTGTCCTGTTTGAAAGTGTGTAGGAATGCGAGCACGCACATGTGTGTGTGTGTGTGTGTCTCTCTCTCTCTCTCTCTGCCAAGCGATCAGTGTTGGTGAACGGGGTGAGGGGGTGAGGGCGTCTTATTGCAGTGCAGGAAGCGTGGGGTGGGCTGCGTACCTTTGCGCACGGTGCGCGTCCGTTCCACACACGCCACCAAATCAACAACAGCGACAAACCCGCTCAATCTCAAACACAGCGAACCGAACTGGTATGTGGTGCATGCAAAACGCCCAACCGGAGGTCGTCCCAATCCGCGACATGATAAGGCGGGCTTGATCGTTTAGAAATTTTGTGCAGGGCAAATAACACACACATACACACTGCTCCCACACAAACACACACACACACACCTAAGCGGGATGCTTTTTGGGACGATCATAAAATCTAAACACGGAGCGGTGCGTGTTTACCGGTGCGGGTTAGGAAGTTCGTGGTGCGGTGTGGCCCGTTGCACGCTGTTTTGGTGAAGCTGTTTTTGCGCAAACCCAAACAACCCATCGTGTGTGTGTGTGTGTGTGTGTGTGTGTGTGTGTGTATGTGTGCGTCCCATTCTGACACATTACTATTGTTTTCTGTTCAAGCCTGAGCAAAGCAAAAAAAAGAACCACCCTAGAGCAACGCTCGCGGGGGAAAACCGATCGCAAGAACAGAACCTGCAGCCGTAAACGCGGCAGAGGGCACGATCGGGCATACGATCGCAGCGAAATATTTTGTCAACAGTGCCTCTCGCTCGGCACGCAAAATCTTTCCAGCAACTTCCAATTGAAGCACACAGACCGATGTGGCGCTCTCTCTCTCTCTCTCTCTCTCTCTCTCTCTCTCTCTCTCTCTCCCCACCTCTCTGTTGTGTTGTCGCCTGAACAGCGCGTCGGAAAGAGGCTGAGAAGGTAACAGGGCGACGGGGGAAATGGTCGGTGCAAATATGTGAAGCATTCGTGAGCAGCAGCAACAGCCAGGCAGTGGCCGCCCCAACATTCAACATCATCATCATGATGATCATTACCAACACCAATAAGCTCGCACATTCAAACATAGCGTTGAGAATGATTTACTGTAACTGGTAAAAATAAGCTAGTTCTTTTTTTTCGACGATAGTTACTAGTCACCAAAAAGCAGAGTAACTGGTTGCAAAACAAAACAACAACAAAAATGCAAAACAGACAAATTCCCCGGTCAACTGCCACACAAACTTGCCTGCTAGCAGTTACGTGCAACTAGTTGAGACTCATCCTAAAGGAAAACTAAGGTTGTATCGCCCGAAATTCCCATCCCTAACTCAACACGCCTGTTGTGCAGCAAAAGTGGATCACGCTCTCGCACGGGTGGAAAAGTGGAAAAGGGGACGTGGTGGAAAACGACACATAACCACGTCTCACCACGTCTCGCCACGTCCTTCTCGTTCGCATCCGATCAACAGCACCCCCCCCCCCCCTGGATCTCCTTCTCTCTTGCTGCCACTCTCCACAGTGTCGTGGAGGAAGGGATGGAGGAAGAGGAGAAGATGGCGAGGGATGTAAAGTGTTAACGGTGTGTAGACGGCGTGCATACATGGCATTCGTGTTTGTGTATGTGTGTGAATCAAGTGGCAAAGGAAAGAAAAGAAAGGAGCAGCACTAGCACGAGGAGAAGAAGGGAGCAGTATGCATTGGGAGGGGGAAGGTGGGGGGGGGGGAGTGTTATTAAATACACTTCGCCTTTTTGCAACGTTGTTGCATGCATTTCTGCCTTCATTATTGCCTCGATTTGCCACACCATTGCCTTGTGTACAGTGCACAGTCTCGCTGCTGGTTGATACACCTCCCCACCGCCACCGCCACCACCCCATCACCAATCGCCCTGCTCCCTGCGAACACCCACTGCATCGATCCTCCCCGGCTGCATGCTCGGCTCGGCTTTGTGCTTTGTGCCCGGGTCTTGCCTTCCTTCTTGCAAATGCAAAATATGCCTTTCAAATTTAACCACTCCATCCTCTCCCGCTGCAGCGCTCGGTTTATGCTGCAGAGCCTGTTTGCCGAGCGCCGAGTGCGTTTTCCATTTCTAAATGTCATCCCGTACCGCGGCACGGAAAAAAAAAAACAAAGCGAAACGCGGGTGTGGTGGGGGTTTTTTGTGTGCGCATATCGAAAGAGAAAAAACCAATTTGCTGAACACGGGGGTGATGGAAGGGAGGAGGAGAGGGGGAGGGAGAACAGGATAGCGCCTGGTATTTTGCAGACGAACAGCTAAGCATCCTTAAAGGTGGGAAGCGAAAAGGTGTAACGAGAGAGAGAGAGAGAGAGAGAGAGAGAGAGAGAGAGAGAGAGCAGATCAGCTGATTTTTTTATGGGGTGATGTTGCAACCGGAGATGATACTTTTTACTCCGGGATAGAGCGTTGGAAAGCTGCATTTCTGCCTTCATTATTGCCTCGATTTGCCACACCATTGCCTTGTGTACAGTGCACAGTCTCGCTGCTGGTTGATACACCTCCCCACCGCCACCGCCACCACCCCATCACCAATCGCCCTGCTCCCTGCGAACACCCACTGCATCGATCCTCCCCGGCTGCATGCTCGGCTCGGCTTTGTGCTTTGTGCCCGGGTCTTGCCTTCCTTCTTGCAAATGCAAAATATGCCTTTCAAATTTAACCACTCCATCCTCTCCCGCTGCAGCGCTCGGTTTATGCTGCAGAGCCTGTTTGCCGAGCGCCGAGTGCGTTTTCCATTTCTAAATGTCATCCCGTACCGCGGCACGGAAAAAAAAAAACAAAGCGAAACGCGGGTGTGGTGGGGGTTTTTTGTGTGCGCATATCGAAAGAGAAAAAACCAATTTGCTGAACACGGGGGTGATGGAAGGGAGGAGGAGAGGGGGAGGGAGAACAGGATAGCGCCTGGTATTTTGCAGACGAACAGCTAAGCATCCTTAAAGGTGGGAAGCGAAAAGGTGTAACGAGAGAGAGAGAGAGAGAGAGAGAGAGAGAGAGAGAGAGAAGGGGGGTGCAGATCAGCTGATTTTTTTATGGGTTGATGTTGCAACCGGAGATGATACTTTTTACTCCGGGATAGAGCGTTGGAAAGCACCAAAAGGTGGAGTAGTTACAGTATGGAATACCAGAGCAAAATCTCCATGTTCCACTGCAGTTGTTAGCAGTAAAACAGGTGCTTGCATAATTTTAATTTATTTTCGGGATTTCGGATAAATGTGGAATCTAGAGTTTTTTTGCGAATAGCACAGAAACTGGGGAAAATTTCAAGATGTAACGGGCAAGGTTGGCATTCGAGATAAAATGTAGGTTAAAGGAACAAAGTGTCATTGAGACACACAGATTTACGGGATTCTATCATTGCCTTCTTGGTCCAATACTGCCAGCTCCACTCAATCAAATTGTTCACATCAAGTGTTCAATTGACAAATAGATTTCTACGCGTTAAAATTCTGGTCATATTTATCTGTACCTTTACCTGTATCGCGTGTATCGTGTATATTGTTTAATGAGCTTGGTGGGGAAGGCATTCGAACCCGAACTCACCTAAACACCGCGGGCGCCTCTGTTCTACTATCAAAATCATTATTTTATTTAGTTAGTTTAGGAGTTTGCAGTAAAGTCAAAGCAACTAAAATCAAAAACGGTTCGTGCCCTTCATCAGCTAAAGCAAATTTGTTTTTATTTCAGTAGTAACGTCCATGTTGCAGTGCTAAAACAAATTAAAGACCACTGACCGGGATGTCTGTTAAACGGAACATTAACCAGAACAGCTTGTTGAATCTTCTGTTTAGGAAATTGAGCAGTTCGGTACCGGTGATCCGTTCTCTCATAGAGGAGAGTATCTGACTACGTAGTATAAATAGGTGTAGTTGGTCCGAAATGGCAGGCATGACCTAGGGAGTCATGATTTAAGCCAGGAAGAACTGTTGAATGTGAGATGCTACTATTACTTAAATTTTGGCATCAAGGTAAATCACTTGCTTAGTTTTAAAGAAATACGTTAGTTCCTAACCCTGATATACTCATAGCGTATGATCATTGAATGCAGAAAAGCAAGTCGAAGAATTAATTCTTCATCTTGCTCTTCCCTACAGAAGGTAGAAAACATCAAAGGCGTAAATCTTGAAGACAGGGAGAGAGAGAGAGAGAGAGAGAGAGAGGAAGAGAGCAGCGTTTCTTACATGTCTTGCCGAAGAGAAATTTCAGTTTACTTGCATAAGGAAGAGTTTACTGATAAAGCAAGAATTCCTCAGAGTTTTCCAGTACCTGCCTGACCGCATCTCTTGCAGTGCAATTTGGGATTGAATGCAGTCTGTGACTATTGCTACACAACACAACACTATACGATAGAATTGTTTCTGTGGATCACTCACGCACCGATATCATGTAGGTCGAAATATGACGAGTAACATACCACGAAAGTGTAGAGAAAGAGAGGGAGAGAACGAGTGAAACGGTGGTAGGATGCAAGGGTAGAGTAATGCCAACACACGCACACACATACACACACACACACACATAAATACACACACTTGGCAAACAACCTGAACCTGAATCTCTTCCAACATAAACGGTGCAGATGCAATTGCAAACGTGAGGGAAGGGAGCGGGCCTGGGTGTGCGGTGGTGCCACTTTCGGTAAGCTTCTAATGATCCGGCCCTTCCCGCCCGTGCATTCCAATCGTTCGGTGAGGGTGGTGGGTGTGCGCGTGTGTGCATTTCGGGCGAATTCTTTCCGTGCCCATCGCTGCCGGCTTGCGCTGACCCCGTACGCAAGGGTGGGTGATTGCGCCCATTTCCCGGCAAGAATCCAGCTCAACTGGTGGTGGTGGATGACCTTAATAATACGATCGTCCTCTTACGAGACGTCCACTTGTAACCCACCATCTATCGAGCCGGAGATGAACTGGTTTCCATTATCCTGGCACACATACACACAGACGTTCGGCCATTATGCAAAAAGAAGAAACCGCTGGCAGAGGAGACTGTAGGCGAATGTTTTTGTGGCCTTTTCGCTGTTTGTTATGTCATTGGGAAGAAGCTAGGACGAGCCTAGGCAGCGGTGCGCACCGACATTAGCCAGCCGCCAGCCGCTACAGCCATCTTGTCTATGCATCGGCGCATGTGTGTATGTGCGGCAAAGAGTGGTATGCAAAGCATCCCCGTCCCCGTTCAGCTGGGGGAGATAAAATTTCATCAGACAACAAATTACAATAACAACAGCAGCAGAAGCAGCAGCATAAAGAAACGTGCGCACGGTATCATTTCGTAGGCAAAGCCGCCATGATGGCCTTTCCGGTTGAGGGCGAGGGTGATTGGAAGCGGGGGGTTGGCGAAGCGAGCGAGTCTTGGGACGACTATCAATTCGACTCTCGAGCTGAGCTGGAATGTCACATTTCCACCTGCCCCGACACGCCGCACACTAACCCCCCCTCCCCCTCCCTTCCTTTCCTGCCTCCCCTTCCACCGCGTCCCAGTCCCGGGTGGGTGTAGTGTTGTGTGGGGTGTTGGTTGCGTACACACGCATCGTCCGCTAGGGAAAAAAAGGTGCGCCCGCTCCAATACACGCATGCGGTTCGATCGCGGCTCATTTAAATGTGTTGGCTAGTGGGTTTTGTTGTTTTGTTGCCGTTGCTTCTTCCCCTTTTCTTGCTCAGCGCGACGGGCGCGAGCGAGACCGCGCAGCGCAAGCAAGTACGGCAACAGGGCCCGCCCGCTCCGTGCCCCGCCGTCCACTTCCTGCGCGTAGACCAAACGCAGCGTGCACTCACGCACCTCCGAGCAAGCTCCCTTCCTTCGGGACGGTTTGCTCACGCCCACAACACGCCCTGCCGCCCGCGGAGGGCAACGCGCAAAGCGAAACAGCGCGACGGCGCACACATCGAGACTGGGGTGGCTCGGTTAGTAATTATACCCCGCCCGAGGGGCGCGCGGCGTTTCGTGTTGCTGGCCCTCTGGCTGTTCTTGTGGCCTCTTCCGACGCTTCGCCTTATCTTCCCGTTCTGTGCGCGCGCGGCCGTGGTGACGCTACTCTGCTTCTGCGGTGCGTTTTCTAACGCGCAAGGTGGAAAAGCGATGCCATCGGTGAGTCGGTTCGACGTGTCTTGGAATACCACAGCATATCTGTGCCTATGGAGGTTCGGGAGTTGTGCGTATTGAAGATGCGAGTGTTGGAGCTAAACCTTTTGGTTGAACTACGGCATCTCTTGCAACCGAGATTGCTGACTACTAGTAGACAGAGATCTGCTCTGATATCTGATATATGAGATATCTCTGTAAGAGTGATCCGGAAGAATAAGGGAACAGAGAACCGCGATCGGGAGAAAAGCTTCAGAGGTCTAGACGTCGCACCGAATTATTCGGTGTGTTCTGCCTTATCCAAATCCAAACCATCAAAACCGCATGTCTAACAGACGTTTAACTCTACGTCGACGCCGTGTGAATCTACCCACTTCAGTAGGGCAATCTTCAAAGAGCCCACTCTCTCTCTCTCTCTCTCTCTCTCTCTCTCTCTCTCTCTCTTCCTAGTGTTTTTGTTTACGCACACCCATCATGCAGATGTTCACAGCGATCGGAATGCGAGCGCTGCAGTGACCACGGGGCGAGTGATGCCGATGCCGGCCGGGCGGGAGGGCGCTCTGGAATTCTTTAATTATTATCTACTGTAA
>KB670837.1:225517-237359 GCA_000349105.1 Anopheles epiroticus
AAAGAAAAAAAAAACAAACGGGCCGTGCGCAAAGGTTGGAGTTTGTCTAGTTTCTCAACTTCTTCGCCTACTCAACCCCTCTCTCCTCTCTACTCCGTTTTCCTCCCTTTGCTCCCGGGGAACTTTTTGTTTTGTTCTGTTTTGTTCTGATTTATCGCTTTTCATCGGCTCGTTCCTTCAGTTCTTCCCGCTGTTGCTTCCCGTTCTTGTGCGCAGAGTGCCCGTCCCTGTAGAAAGACAACAGAACTTTTGTGTGCGCTCTTACCTCCTTACCGTTCTACAGGCCTCGTTTGGGATGTGCTGTTTATTTACTTTTTGTTTTAACTTTTTTTTTTTTAACTGGCTCCCCTCGTAAATACGTCGGTGGGTGGTAAGGGAGGAGGCGGGGGCGGTTGGAGGGAGGTAGGTCCCGAGAAGGAGGCGTCCCCAGACATTAACCCGTGAGAAAACTTGTTTTCGCCTGACTCGAACGACTTAACGGACGCGGCAAGGGATTGTGGGTGAATGAAGTGGGGAAAGTAAGGGAACAAGGGAAGGGTTGGAAGAGAGGGAGTAAATAAGTGCAATGAATGCATCTGGTTCTGTTAGTGGCTTACACAACGATTCTTCCCTTGCCGCTCGCTTCCAAGCGCTTCAAAACAGCCTTCTGGAGGGAAGACGTCGACAAGTGCGCTCCTAGGGGCATTGTGTTAGACACTGTTCTATTTCTCTCTCTCCCTCTCTCTCTCTCTCTTTTTGTCCCTTTCTTCCGCGATCACATACTGTCTTGTGTGGGTAAAACTCTGACGCACGCTTTCCACCTGATCTCCAAGTTGTCGTAATGTTGTACCTCCATTTCCTGAAGGTGGTAGAATAGGATCCCAAACAGTGAGAAAAAGGCAGCATTGCATGTGCATCCCTCCTCCCCTTCACCCCCTGCCCCCAGTCATGTGACAGTGTTTCAAAGGGTGTGTGTGTGTATTAGAGAAAGATGGGAAGAGTAGGAAAAAGCAGAATAAATAAGAAGAGCAAAGAACATACATTCTTTTCCAGTTATTGACCCGTTTGTTTGGAATAGTTCTTGCCTCTCGGTACGTATATTTGTTACTTTTTTCATTTTTTCCCACCGGCTCTCGTTCGGTCTCTCTCTCTCTTCTTCTTTCTTTCTCTCTATCACATACACACACACATTCTTTCTATTTCTTCCCTTCTAGCTCCAACGTCTCCTCTCCGATGTGTCGTACCGTTATACTTTCCTTCCGGACTGTGCTAGAACTCTTTTACTTCTCTTCCTTTCTCCCTCTCTCCCTCTTCCTCTGTCTCTCTTCAGTGTCTTTACATCCACCTCTGTCATCTTGAGCCCCCTACCCCCAATCGTATAATAGACCGATGGGCAGAAGTTCATCGTTCGCTCGATGAAGTTTGTCTGCGTATTTTTTGTTGTTGTTCCTGCCTCGTGGGATGGACGTACCTTTAAGGTAGTTTCGGGCTTTCACCTACAATGCAGTTGTTGACATTCATGACGACACACGAAATCATTTCAAATGCTACTCAAGGCATTTTATCTTGAAGTTTACAGCGGTGCAGTCGATGCCTCAAACTCACCAAATGTTGGACGTCAAAGCCGTTCACGTTTCAAGTCTTCAAATTTTGTTGAGTTTTGATGTTTAATATAAGCTTTGCTGCAGACGCGAAACCCTGCATAGAACTCAAAAATATAACTAAAACCTTAAGAAAAAAACTCTTTATTTTGCTAGTGTCTTAGTTAGGTTTAGTGATAAAGCTGATGTTATTGAATCGATTTGTTTGGACTTTAAATTATCTAAAATTATGGCTTTATTTAGATGCTATTGAAGTTCTTTTTCTAATCCGTCTGGAAGAATTCCGTTCCATGGCTGCACTCCTCGACTCTCTAGACTGCATTCAGCAAGCTTCAGGTTTGACTCCACTTGATCCAGTCAACCAACACGCTCGGAATCCTGTATCCTCATCACGTGGCCCAGCCCTTGTTTCCCTCCAGCGTTGGACACCATCAGGATATCTGCCTCACCGAACAGCTCAGCTAGCTCGGAGATGGTGAGTGGATTGGCGTTTTCTGTCCAGCATAGTCCATGACTCGTACCCATAGAGAACTACCGGGACTCGTACCGGTTCAATGGGTGACATATGGTGCACTTCGTGTGTTGTTGGAGTCTTCTGGTTCTCAGGAGTCGAGAAGGTAGAGCTCCTCTATCGCTTAAAAGTCTTGAACGTCAACAAATACAAGCAGGTACTTCGTCTCCGTCGTACTGATCCTCAATCCAATCCTTTAGGCCTCACGTTTCAGTCGGAAGTGCGCATCGCACACTGTCTCTGATGTCTGATATAACTGATACAACTGTCTCAGATGTCTGATATAACTGATATCAAAAACGTTAAGAGTGCTGTTCGAATTGGATGCCTTAAGGACTAATTTCGATGCCAATGTTTGTAATATTTTGCTCGAAGGACTAAATGCTTCAACTTTCCGGGTCAAACAAGTTGTTCTAAAATGCGACACGATCATCTATCTTTAAAAGACGTTAATTCGACCAACCAACTTCTGATTAAAAAAGAACCCTTGTTCAAAAGACTACAATTTTGTAAAAATCCGGTTTGAAGGACCAAACATTGGAACATTGGAAAAGGATCGCATTCCGAGTCGAAGGACCAAAATAATTAAAAAATTAATACAAACCATTCATACAATCATTGCCAAAATTCTTAGCGAACTCGAAGATCTTGCATTTCTACACATATTGCACAAATTCTTAGCACTCTCAAAGCCAAAACTTACATTAAATCAAAGAATTTTTGCAAGACTACAAGAAGAGTTTATCGTGCTCGCCACTTTGCACCGGCGCAACGAGTCTTATTTTTGGAACTTTACTGCTTTTTTGTTCTTGGAACCGCTCAGTTTACGACCCGTTCGGGTCCCAGGGCCGTGCCCGTAAGCCAGGGACTAACGAGCGGGCAATTAACACTCCACCTTTCGCCGTGTCCACAGACGGTACACCCGCGCCGCTGCCCGGTTAGCGATGGTGGGTCGTTAAAACAATCGGCACCATTTTACGATCTGCAACTACTGGCATTGCAACTCCGATGCACTCGCGCTACCCTGCTCCTTAACGCGGCGGAGAATGAGAGGGAAGGATTTATGCATAAAACGGGGAGTTGATATTTTAAATTCAGAAGCCGCCAAACACCACCTTCTGTTATTTGCTTGCTAACGCGCTAATTGCGGCAAGCGCAAGTGCCTTAACCTTTCTTTCTTCCTCCCGTTGTGCATACCCTAGGGCGGCTATTATGACACGGTGAAAGATTTATGAGCTATAAAAAAAAAACGTTTCCCCTACCACACACCCTGCGGTGCGATGAGGAGCACGATGAACTGCAAGAACCAGCCAACGGGTCGTAAAAAAATTCGTCCTTCACTGCTTCAGTCGGTTTGAGCTGTAAATCTTTCGCCATAATTCTTGGTGCAAACGCCGAGCGACAGCGGGCGAGAGAGTGTAGCATTGGTTTGTTCCGTGGGATGCTTCTCGGACCGGCCGGTAGGCAGGATCATCCGAGTCGGGTCGGGTGTGCGGGGTGGTGTAGGCGTTGTTGTCAAGGCGAGCGCTGGAATTCCACGGCGATGCACTCCCTGGACGCACCGCACGGAATGTCTCCGCACCCGCGGGTTCGATTCGCAGCCGGGCCCGGACCACACATTAATCAAACATCAATTGAGCTAAATTGACTTGTCCTCTCCATCGCTGGCAATGGCAATGGCGTCGTTCCGGCAATGGTGGAGACATATGCAATGCGCAGCAGGTCTTGTTGCAGCCCGGCACCAGGTAGAGAGGGCTCTGGCGCGGGAAGAGGCACTGCAGCCCTCCAGACGGTGAGAGAGCGGGCACCATGTCGCTAACAGTGTGGGAAGAGTGGGAGGGGGGGGGGGAGTGTGCTGTACTGACCTTCACGTTCAATTTACTCTCTAAACGAAACATCAAAAGGAACCATAACAACGGCGCAACAAAACTAATCGAGCGCGTGTAGTCAACCACACTTCCCACCCCTCCCACCCATCTGACCCCATCCATTTGCTACGGTGGCAAATTACTTTCCGATAGGCGCGGCGACCATTAGGAGCAGGTTCCTTCATGCTGCAGCTATGCTTCTTGCCGTGTCCCGTGCGGCGTTGGCACAATTTAGAGTTTTGCTTTCCGCCCGTCTGCGTCTGTGTGTGTCATTTGGCTAAAAATATGGTCCCGATGTTCACAAGTGGGTGTGTGTGTGTGAGAGAGAGAGAGGGAGAGAGAGAGAGAAGGAGAAAGAGAAGGAGAGAAATACCGGACGCGTTCTGCGTTTTAACGTTATGCAATTGTACGGGAGCCCAGGGTCTGACGGTTTTTTGTTTGCTAAATTTAAACTCCCGCAACTGCCGCACCGAAACGGGGAAACAATCCGCCAACCTGCGGGTCTGAACCTGTGGATCCTGAAGTGGAGAGGGAGAGAGGGAGGGGAGGTGTCAAAGTTTAAATGGATGCGCTTTGTGGAGCGCGCGCGCGGTCCACTTAATTGACCGGAGTGTCTCGCTTTCACTCCTTGGCTTCTCGGCTGAGTGTATCGATTGACGATGTTGATGGCGTGTGTGTGTGTGTCTGTGTTTGTGCATCTCTCACTGGAGGTCACGTCGGAACTAATTGAGCGAGATGAAATGACACGCGGCCGTTATTGGGTTTGATTGAGCGGAAACCCTACTTGGAGGAGCGGCGACACCCCGTTGAGGGGTTCGGTGAGGCCGAATCGCATTCCAGTGGCGATTCAATGTCACGCACTCAGGCGGCTGATGTCCATCCAGCAATTTTTAAACTCTCCAAAACGGTCCAAATCCGCCCGGTTCGTGCCGGAACCGGTGTAGGGTATGGTGGGCGAGCTTTGGAAGTTTTGGAAAACAGCAGTTAAAAAAAACACACACAGTCCCAGACTGTAAAACGCTGTCGAGCATCAAACCGGTTTCCATATTCTTTTGGGTCTTCCCCTCTCCCTTCCCTCCCAAATTTGAAACCGCCTGGCGTGTGCTCGTTCTCTCTCTTTCTCTCACTCGCGCCCTCGACACCAACAAGAAAACCTGTCGTCGTGTCCAGACGGTTTTGGAACGGGTGGGTTCAAAAATAGCCAGCGCCAACACAACACATCTTTAATTGCGCTTACCACCGTCAGGGAATGCACTGGGAAGAACGATGGGTAGTTGGGAAGGAGATAGGAGGGGGGGGGGGGGGTTGGTAGGAGATGTTTCTTGGGTGGTGGGTGGTGTGTGTACTTGGGTTTATTTTGTTTTTTTGAAGCTTCTTTGGGATGGAAACCCCGTTCTCTCTCTCTCTCTCTCTCTCTCGCTCTCACTCCCTATCTCGCTTCGGTGTGTTTGGTGGACCACCGGTAGCCTTTTCAATGCTTAATACTAGAAGCTGTATTGATGGGCGGAAAACCACGCACACCCACATACCCTTTGACAAATCTTTCAGAAATACACCACTAGGTGCGGCTTTGCACGTTGACGGATAAAAATAACACTTCCCGTGTGTGTTTTGCCATGGACGCTTTTCCTTGGGTGGCCGCGTGAGTCATGAAAATTTCCCAACAGCATGCAGCGTCGCGCTATCGCTTCGGGAGTTGGAAATCGTTACTGGCTGCGCGATGTCCGGGTGTGTGTTGCCCTTGTTTTTCACGCTTAAAGTGACTCATTTTCAAGATGGATGCTGCCATGCTGTTTGCATGCTTGGGATGACCGCTGGTGACTAAATTCCCGCATTCCGCTCTCTGTCCACAGACATACGAAACCGGAAACGTTTGCCGACTGCATCGGGAACGAGCTGCCGTTCGGGTGGGAGGAAAGCTACGATCCACAGATCGGTACCTACTACATCAACCACAACACGCAGACGACCCAGCTGGAGGATCCGCGACTGCAATGGAAGAGCAAGCAGGACGAGATGCTGCGGGAGTACCTCTGCTCCGCACAGGACACACTGGAGGCCAAGAAGGAGATACTGAGCGTGAAGACGCAGCGGCTCTACCTGGCGCAGGAAGAGTACAACCATCTGAATGCGCTCGCCGCCAGCCGTACCAGCCGTGAGTAGAACCGTCTGTTCTCCCCCCCCCCAATGGGGAACTGTTTGCGAATGTTCGATCAATGTTGTGCTTTGTTTTTACGCAGTCTGCTCGTCGACCAGTTCCTGCAGCACCAAGTTCGACCCTGAGCTACTCCGGGCCGATCTGGCCATCGCAAAGGAGCGCGTGTTCCGGCTGAAGAAGGAGCTGTCCCGGATACAAAAGGAGATGCACAGCACACAGAAGGGCGTGGATACGTTGGCGAGGTAAGTTGTGTGAGATTTTGTTTTGTCCGTTAAGCGACCTCTTGCTTAAATCGTGCTTCCCTCCTGGTTCATCATTCCAGTGTGGAGCAAAAGCTGAACGCGCACGTGAACGGTTGCTACAACATTAGCGAGGCGCAAGCGATAATGGAGGAGGTGAAGAAGATCCAGAAGTCGCTCATCACCGGCGAGCGGGAGAAGAAGGAGCTGATGAAGAGCCTAGCGCAGGTAAAGGACGACCTCACCCGGTTGCAGCTGCGTCAGGAAAGCCCTGACGCGTCCACGTTCAACCTGGCGCAGGATCGGATCTGTGCCGCCTCCCAGACCGACCTCTCGTCCGAGCACTTCCCGATGGGAGCGCGCGAAATGGCCAAGATGAGGCAGCGGTACGACGAGTGGCGTCGCCGAGTGAAGGAGATACAGGAGCAGCTGGCCGCGCTGGAGGAGAAGATACGGCCGGGCGAGCTCGAGTCGGACCAGGACCGGTTGCTGCTGTTCCAGGAGAAGAAGCAGCTGCTGCTGGAGTACCGCAGCATCACGCCCAAGTCCCGCTCGCCGACCGAGATGCGGCGCATCCAGAGCGTCTGCCGGCAACTGGAGGCGGACCTGAACATGGCGTACGAGGAATCGAACCAGTGCATCGCGAACCGGCTAAAACTGCACGAGGAGAAGCAGGCGCTGCTGCAGCAGCTGCTGGAAGCGCTCAAAGAGTTTACGCACCTCGAGCACCAGCTGAAGTCGCTGTCGGCAAGCACGCTGTCGATCAGCAGCAGCTCGAGCTTGGGGTCGTTGTCGACTGCGTCCAGCAAGGGCTCGCTCAGCGGGCTGAGCTTCACCGACATCTATGGCGATCCGCTGTCGGCCGAGCCGCAGATCGACATGGTCGACATGAACCGACGCGTCCAGCGACTGTTCCATCCCAGCTCGGAGGTGTCGTCGCTGTCGCCCCGCAGCAGCCTCTCGACCGAGACGCCACCCGCCTCACCGATGAAGCTTGACTGGATGACGGCTGCGGCTGCTGCTTCTGCAGCCGGCGCCGCAGCAACCACTGCCTCTTCGGCAGCGGCATCTGCTTCCTCCAACCCGTCACTGCCCGGCTCTTCTTGCGCCGTTCACGCTGCCATTAACGCCACTGCCAAGATGGCGGTGGGTGCCACCGGGGCCTGCTACGCCGCAGCGCCTCCGCCCTCCTCATCCACTTCCTCGTCGTCGGCCGTGCCGAGCTATGCGGTTGCGACGGGAGCATCGCCCGCCCCCGACTACAATCTCGACCGACAGCGGCTCGAGGAGCAGCTACAGGAGCTAAAAATCCGCCAGCTCGGGCTGGCGGGTGGCCCGCTGTCGCCAATCTACGAGAAGCCACCGTACCTGGAACCGGCCGCCCTGCTCAGCCGCTCCTCCTCCACCTCGAACACGCGCTCCGTCTCGACCACGGTGAGCGACGAGTCGGTGGCGGGCGATTCGGGCGTGTTCGAAGCGTCCCGCGGCCCGCCCGCGCTGCTTGCCCGTGAGTGTGCACAGGTACAGATCGGACTGCGGTATTCCACCGCGGACAGTACGCTCTGTATCACGATCGAGCGGGGCAGCAATCTCGGTGCGCTCGGGCCGCCGGCCGGCTGCCAGCTGTTTGTGCGCGCCATGCTCCTGCCCGCCAGTGCGGGCCCGGGCTTGGTGCGCACCGGCACGGTGACGGATCTAGTGCGACCGACCTTCAAGACGATGCTGGTGGTGCCGCTGCCGCTCGACAAGGTGTACGCAAAGTCGCTGCACGTGAAGGTGATGGTGCTGATCGGGCAGCGAGAGGACTGGATCGGCAGCACGCAGATCAGCCTGGCCGAGTTTAATCCGGCCGACGCGACCACCAGCCGGTGGTACAACATCGTCAGCCGAAAGTCGATGAACGAGTCTGAGTTGCTAGAGGGGACGGGTGCGGCGCGGGAGGAGTCGTCCGATGAGTCGACCATCATCTCGTCCCAGACGTCGACGCTGACGCGCAACCAGGGACAGGAGGAGCTGCAGGCGGTGCTGGAGATGGTGTACGACGTACTGTCGAACGATGACGATGATGACGAGGAGGAGGAGGACGAAGAAGAGGAGGATGACGAGGACGAGGAGGATGATGAGGAGGAGCTGTACAAAGAGGCAGAGGAACAGCAGCAACAGCAGCAGCAGCAGCAGCCAGATGGGTTGAAGGCAACTGCTAGTGGAATGAACCGTCGGCGTAGCAAGCATCTGCAAAGAGTAGTCAATTCGGTGGAGGAGGAGGATGAGGCGGAGGAGCATCAGAAAGAAGAAGGCTGCGCATCTGCGGGTAAGAGATTCAAACATCTTACATTGGTGTGGAATAATTTTAATTGGGTATCAAAGATGGATTGAATCATTAGCTCCAGATCGATCCGTCCGCTGTGTTTTAATATCCATTTGTTCAGAGATCCTTTATTACATGTAATAATATAATATTTCAACGTAATAAGAACAATATTAGTAGTAGAAATAGTATCGATCGTGAAAACCTTTAAACAATTTGTAACATATTCCTCTCTTTTTGCCCTTACAGAAGCTACCGAGCTAATGATACAGGAGTACATGAACAGCGTGAAGGAACAGTGCGGTGGTGGTGCTCGTGACGGGGAGGATGATGGTGAGGGTGTTGCCGTCGTAGCACAACCATCTCCCGCTGTCCAGCGCGTCGACAAGGAAACGAACACAGAGTGTGCCTTCCTGCCGGAGCGGAGCCGCCGGCGGTTTCCCGACCCGAACGGTCCGGCGCGCTCCTCCACCATCGAGGAGGGCTCGGTCGTTGACGATCGGTTGGTGAAACGATCGCAAACTTTCTCACCAAGGTATGCATACGTGCACGATGACCCAAAAGTACCAGCATTCCCAGTCACATCAAATCCCGATCTCGTGAAGCGTAAACGGTTTTATGATCTCTTCTAGAGTTAGATCGTCTAAATGTTGCCAGAGGCTTCGTAGTAAATGGGCATTAAATTTGTAACAAGCCTTCACACCAGTATTTCGTTGAGCATAGTGTAAAAAGAAAAGTCTAGTAAGATTTGAGATTTTGGGGACTGAGATAGATCTATCTGCGATGAGCTATCCATTAATCTCTCTGACATGCTCTAAATTAAAAAAAAATTATCTACAGTGAATCTTATTGTAACGAGTATCTCTGTTAACGAATTTTTCCCATGACAAACAAATTAAATACTCAACAAATACCCTTTTAAGGAGACAAAATCTCGTATCACGAGCACTAATATATAATTTGGCACATTTGTTGGCTCTTGACTCCGAAGCAAAGTAAAGGTGACGATCGATACAACTTGATCATTTCTTCATTCTTCCAATTGCTTAGTTACAGTAAGGGAATAAGGAATAAGGAAGGGAAAATAATGTGTGGAATATTAGTTAGTGAATAATTAACGCTTTCCATTATTTGCTCGCTTACGAGTCCGAAAGTGCACTGTTATATTATATATATATTACATATTCCTAAAATAGATTATAGGATTGCACAAAATACACTTTCGTTAGTCACATTAAATTCGTTATACGAGGTGCCACTTTGCATTCGTTCAAAGCGACCCTCAACCGTATATGTTCCCAACCAGTATTATATTCTTCGGCAAAGCGAAAGCTTCTTGAATCGTTAAACTCATGCTGCCTTTTAAAAGATATTCTCATCTAATACCTAACAATTCTATCTCACTCTCTCTCTCTTTCTCTCTCTCTCTCTCTCTCTCTCTGTCCTTCTGCGTTTCCGATATAGTGCCGTAGCTAGCAAAGCCCGATACATCTGCCGGTTGAACCGAAGTGACTCCGATTCGGCGATGCACTTCAACAACCAGGTGACGCCCCATCCGTTCAAGCGTGGTTCGGTCGAGCGACGTTCACTGCGCTACCACAACCGTGTCTCCAAGATCTATCACAGTAAGTCGTCCTAAACACGAGTGCACCCTTTCATCCAACCATAACGCTATTATCTTGCCAACAGAAATGCACCCGGCAGTGCCACGCACCAGTCTCGATCTTGAGCTCGATCTGAAGGCCCAGCAGACGAAGCTGGAAACGCTCACGGACGAGATCGGGCGGTTGCGGGAGCTGAAGCACCGGCTCGAGCAGGCGCGCGACAACAACGACGTTAAGGTGGCGGCCTGGGCGCTCGAGAATGAGGACTTCCTTCGGCTGGTAAAGACGGTCAATGCGGTCACGCCCGAGGAACGGCAGCTGGCGAAGCTGCTGATGAAAACGTCCAAGGAGATCTACAAGCTGCGCAAGACGAAAGTCGGCAAGGGCAAGCTCGATTCGATCTCGTTCAAGTGCGTTAAAAGACACAACGCTTTACTGTGGGCCGGCCACTAATCGTTTGCTGTTCCGTTTCAGAGAAAAGATGGCGTTCTTTACGCGTCGTGGCGTATCTGTGCCGGAACTACCGACGGAAATATTCCCGGGCAGTTCAAGCGGCTCCTCCTCCAGTCACTCGGCAATCACCACCTGCCCGTCCGTCGAGCTTCCACCGCCCGGTTCGGACCGGGACGGGGATGAGTGTGGTGGCAGTCGAACGCCAACGAACACCACCGAACCCGCACCGACCGGAGCCGGACCGTCCACGGTAACGATGACCAGTACCGGTACCTGTACGGACCCGGAACCGGCTCCAAACACGTCCGAGGCTTCCTTCTCGTACAATGACGTCGATCGAACGTACGGCGTGGAGGTGTGAGGTGTATAATACAAACTACTGTGGGAAATGTTGTTTTTCAACTGGGGAAAACTCAGAACTTTATTAACAAACTAGGTCATAAGGATGAAAGGAACAGTGAAACAAGCCGTAAGTGAAAGGGGAAAGAAAGAAAATTGCTGCCAGTGTCCAAAAACAAAAACAACAACAAACACATAGCAAAGCAATACGAAAAACAAATTGGCGATTAGGTGTATAGGCGAACAAGCGAAAGAAAAACAAGCAAAAAGAGTGACCAAAGGTCTTGCATGCATTTAACCGTTAAGTTGGGGTGTCTTTTTTCCCTGTGTACTTTGTGTTTTGTTTAGAAACGGTAGTGAAATAGTAACAGAGCGGGAAAGCGATCAGGCTGGAAGGAGCAGAGGGAAAGACAGTTAGAATTGTTTTAACATTATTTGTATTTTGTGTTTTAGCTTTTACTTATCTAAACACCGGTGGAACAATGTCAAACAAACCTAACCCTCACAACCAAATCTCGATCTTCCATTCACTTTTATGTCGTTTTCCTTCACTCCGTGTTGTTTTTCAAATTTGCTTTCATCTTTCCATTTTCACTTTTAAATTGATAAGAATGGAATACAACGGTAAACAGAGCAAAAGAAGAGGGATCGCCATGCTCCTTGTTTAGCTTGTTTTTCTTCAGTAAGTTTACTAGTAAAGAAAGGTACAGAGAAACAGAAACCTCGTATTAATAGCAGCAAGCAAGTGAAGGTCTTCATGCTGCCTGTATATTACACACACA
>KB670837.1:243404-298585 GCA_000349105.1 Anopheles epiroticus
ACTATATGTGTAGTTTTTAGTGGAGCCTGCGTGTTCGTATGTGAGTGAATAGGTGCCCAAAGAAAACACGGCAGAAAGAAGGGGGAGAAAGAGAGCGAGAGAGAGAGAGAGAGAGAGAGAGAGAGAGAGAGAGAGAGAGTCGCGTAAACACGCGTCGAGGAAGAGACACAAGCAAGGTGGAGCGGAAAAAGAGTTCAGCTCGTTTAGGAAAATCGATACAATCGCTTGCGATGAAACTTATATTCAAGTTAGAAGAGGAAGAAACATTTTAAAAACAAAACAAACACAGGTGGGTGCACCAAAGCGTACATCTACACGCTCTGTTATAGCTTTTTAACGAACCGTGCCGAACGAGCGGAGGGCAGTCAACTGCTAATGTGCAATAGCGTGAACTTAAAACATTTTTTTTGCTGATAGTGATAATACATGTATGTTTTAACCTGACGCCTGCTAACGCCTCTCCAAAGGGTTTTGTTGTTGTTGTTGTTGTTGTTGTTGTGTTTCTCGTAGCGCGAGTGCGGCTTTGCGTGACTGTCAGTTACGGTGAGATATAGAGTGCGCACTGGCTGGGTATGGTGGGTTAGGACTTTGCTTAACCGATTCTACTCTACTGCAACGCGCTGTTGTTCTAGTGCGCACTCCTAAACAGTGCCTTACCTACACCTACCTGTATCTTTACCAACTTAAGTCATGTGTCCTCCGCACTCTGTCCCTATCGATGTGAATGATTGGCGTTTTTGCTTCTTTAGTTTTATCTGGCAAAGCTTAAGTTTATTTCTATGCAAAACACGAACATGAAAGGAAAAGCTAGTTTATTAAAGTATCGTAGAGCATGCAGACCTTCCTTCCTTCTTTGCATGCGTTGTCTTTCGATTGTTGTTGTATAGAAACGTATAAAAAGAATATCTCATACCTTATAGTAAAGTCAAGTAGGCGAAATAAAAAGAAAAGGGCGAAGCGAATGAAAAGGGGAAACACGGACCAGCTGGGGCGTAAATGTGTGAGTATGTATGTATGTGCGTGTATATGGGGGGATGCAAAAGGCCAAAGGACGAAAGCAACACACACACACACACTCTCGGTGGAAATCATGTAAACAAAAATCAAGCGGAAAAGAAACAAATACACAGTGTAGTGCGGGAAGGTAGTTAGGTGGGGAAAACGGGTGAAATGGGAGCGAAACAAGGCGAAACAAACGGTGGGAGAGGGGGGGGGGAGAGAAGGCGAGAGGGGAGGAGGGATGCAGATAGTAAGAAGTGCTTTGACTGCGGTTAGTTTATATTTTAATGTGCCTTAGAAGAAGTTGTTTGCAATTATTGTGCGGTCTACGGGGGTTAAGGGGCAAACAAGGAAGGAGGGGGATGAAGGGTCTCGCAATTAAGAGCAAATAGTGGTTGATTTTAGCTAACACGATGCTGCAACAAAGCAACAGCGAAACTAATTTTTTTTTTGTAAGGCTCTGTAGGAAAGCGTTGCGAAGAAAATAGGGAAAAGGAAAAACTGTAAGCTGAGCTAGAGCAAGGCGCGAGGAAACTATTACAAATAACAAACAAGTCGAACGCTCCATACATATACGTAGGCGAGTGTGTATGTGCACACAAGAAATATATATACACATGCACATACACACTCACAAAACAAGTGAAATATATCTATACATATACACCTAAATATATACATCCATATTCAACGCTGTTACGTACGTTATGTAAAAGAATACGTTTTATATAAAGAGTAATTCTGTACTCTCAGTATCATCATCCTTGTCGCTGTGTTTGAATGATAAGGCATTTTTTGTTTCTGTCCACCCGCTACGGGCACATGGAGTAATTGTAGTAATGATGTTGTTTTAGGATTATTTGGAAAGAAAAACAAGCGCTCCTCTGGCTATACTAGTTGTTCCGTTAACAGCAGCCTCCTCGCTTAGATGCTCACCTGTTACCCGGAGGAATCCGCGATAAACCGCGACCGGCTAGCTTTCAAAGGTTTAAATTTCACTAACTCTTGCTGAATGCTTTAATTGGTTTTTTATTACTTTAGTTTTCACTTTTTTATTTTAGTCGTACTATTTTGATGCGTACCAACGACTTTGATATTTTTTTATTTAAAATACGAATAGTTGAATGGAACACATAACACACCATTTAAAGTTGGATTAATCGTATTTTAACCAATCTATTTGATCTTGTCGAACTTAATCTAGCATCGACATTTTGCTTTCGCTTTCAATGCATAATAATTGTTGCCTATCAGCTCATCATATTATCGTACTGCCAAACAACCGAATAAGGGTCAAAATTCGAAGCGCACTGTTCGTGACAGATGACGCAGGGGCAACAATACGTGACTTTGGGGCCAAAATGGGATGGCAACGACATGGGGATATCATGGAGATCAGCCAACTGCGAGATAATGGGTTGCCCTTTGCCCTTCACTTACTCACTCGATATTTGTATGAAGCAACTTAATCGAGATTCTAATTAAATCCGCAGGAAGCAAAGGCAAGCATAACAGGTAACTGGTAGAGACAGGTGGTTGAACAACAACCAGGCCCGCTTGTTGATTATCAAAAGTCACTAGCTGAATGTAACCTGTTCCACAACAGAGTCTGATTATCCTTTCTTGTTGCAACTGGCTTTACTCCCACCATTCAGGACGCCGGAGTTGGTGAAGTCTGCGGCGCAACACTACGCGTCACTGTGTAAACACGGCTACGAATCTGCACCCCGCGGTCGTCGTCGGTGTCGCCGCCGTCGACATCGTAGCTGCCTGTCTCTTTTTTCTCCCATTTAAGTGTTTTTTGATGATTTTTGGTTGTTTCGGCTATTTTTAGCGTTGGAAAATTAGTCCACCGATTTTGCGCGGCCTTTGCACGCTTCGAACGGGTGAGGGGGTGGGTTTAGGGAGAGATTTGTGGTGAGTCGGGATGGGAAGTGACAGTGCCGCGAGTTCTTTTGTTCGCCCGATGATGCGTTCTCGCTCGCCTTTCGTTTCCAAATTTTCCTCGTTGTTCTTATTTTCCCTTACGCGATTTTCTTTGTTAGGATAATTTGTTTAATTCTATTGTTTCAGTTTTCTTGCATTGTGTGTACTATTTTCTATTCTACTATATATATTTTTAAAATGTTTATCACCTTCCACAATTTTCGCAAACAAAGTTTTACATAATCAGCCACCATCTTTGCGATGCGTTATTTGGCCCTTCGAACCGGATCGAAGAAAAAAAAAACATTCCAACATGGACGGCATGTGGGCTGCAACACAACATTCCAGCTTTGATTTATGTCCCAATTTTCCACCACACGTTGGTGTCTGTTTCTCTGTGTGTGGGTGTTGGGGTGTTGGGGTCTGTTAAAGCCGGTGCTTTCCATCGACGACGACGCAGACTGGACGGCGCATGCCCCAGGCCACGCCAACATCGCTTGCCGGGAGAACGGTATGCTGTTTTCTAAAAACACATGTCCAACAGGGGGTGGCAGGGGTGAGTGGAACAGTAGCTGCCGGTGGAAATTGCCCGCGGGGACGAGCGGCGGAGCAGCGATGGGACACTGACACTGGAAGCGCGGTCGGTCGCGAGAGAAACCTTTTTCCGATGCAGCACTGATGCATTTCCCTTTCACAGGCATGTGTGTTTATCCTGTCAACACGGTCTAGAGGAGTTGACTAAGCGCAGGGAAGCGAGAGTATGTGCGTGTGTGCTTGTGTGTGTGTGTGTGTGTGTGAGAGAGAGAGAGAGAGAGACAGAGAGTGGGAGCGTGTTGCCCAAAAGTCGAAAATCGGAAAATGTGGTCGGAAAAGTCGGGCAGCGTGCGCACTCGCGCAGCTCAGTAGCAGAACATCAGCGGCACTGGTTGGATCGAAGTTTGGCCGCGCACCAACGTTCTAGGCGCGCCGCACTCACTCTCACACACCCCCGCAACCCGCACCCACGCAGAGACACACCGACAGGAAGCGCGCGCTATTATACGCTCGGTTTCCGCCCACGCGAGCATTCCTGCGCTGAGTACTTGGTAAGTGGAGCAGGGCGTCCAGTGTCCCAATCGGACGGGGCTGAGGTCCACCGTTGCCGTTACCGTTCCCAGCCGCTTTGACTCTGAACGGAGCGTCAGATAGATCCTGCTCAAGCCATCAGAGGTAAGTTTTGCTGGAAGCTTTCCCGGGCAGGAGGCGTTCTTCTGCAGCAATCAACTCTGGGCAACGGCGTTCGGAGGGCGGTTTTAAGGTTAGGTTATTCACTGCTGGCTGGCTTGTTGGGGCGATAGTGGACCGTTTCTAATCAAGCGCGACGTCCCGTCCCGTCATCACCAGCCTATAAATAGAGGAGACCTCGCCTTAGTCAGGTCGGCCCGTGCGTCAGGTGAGGAGACCGGTGCCGTGCGGGTGGATGTAGTGTGGACTTAGAACTCGTCATTCGTCAAAACTGTGTGCTCAGTATTCTAGTGTGTGTGTGTGTGTGTGTGTGAAGATTTTGCATCCATTCAGTCCCAGGTTCGGACAACGTGTCCGATCGACGTGCCGCCGCGAAGAATATGCGGAAGCGGTGCATCTCGCCGAGTGCCCTTTTGCGGTGTTTTGCAGTGCAGGATGAGCGGGGACGAGGAGAGCGAGCGGGAAAGGGAAGGGGGGCGGGAAGAGGTTTAGCTCGAAGGGAACGGGACGAAGGGGCGAACGAAGGGGGTGAGGTGTGTGTGCGCGCGCGCCTTGCTTTCACGGTGAGCCAGTGAACGGGCGGCTATTAATAGGCAACCGCACCGAGAGCATCCACCGAACGGGCCAGACGTGGAGCGGTGTGGCATATGTAGGACACACTGCACCAGCCACGGCGAGCGTGCCATGCCGGAACATTCTCCGACCGGCGGTGTTTGCAATGCGACGCATCGAGGAACGCGGCGAGCTCTGGCGAAGCGCCTGAAACGTCAGACACCGGTTCCGAACTGAGCGACGCGTCCGCCTGCCCGACATCTGGCCCAATTTGGTAGACCGTTCTGCGGTAACTCCACCATCCGTCACCATCAACTTCACCGCGTTCCAATCAACACGTCCCATCAAGCGGCAGCCACGTCTCGCCAGCTCCAATCCAAATCCAACTCCAATGTTCCTTCCATTTGCAGCCTCCACTAGACAGCAGCGTACAGCGAAGATGTCGGACGCGGAGGCAGATGCACATGCCAGCACGAACGGCAGTGCGACGAACGGCGGCCCCGCCCCACCAGCCCCCCTGCTTCCCTCACAGAAGGTGCTGGAGGAGGAGGAGGCGGAACGGCTGGCGGAGGAGGAGCGCAAGCGGAACCGCGAGCCACCGATCATCTTCACCGAGGTCGACGTAAGTCGCAATGGCGATATCCCGCCCGCCATGCGGTACGAACCAGTGCTCACCACATTCCACTTTCTCCCCTTTCCTCACAGTCCAAGCTCGAGCTGGAGCGGCTGGTGGACTTTGTCGACGGCAAGCTGTCGGAGGACGAGCAGGAGGCGGTCGACCAGCTGCACCAGTACCTGCTGCTCGGCGAGGGCGCGTGGACGTTCGGCGACTGCTTCCTGGTGTTTGTCGGCCGCATCTTCCGCGACCAGCAGTGCTTCTCCACCGACGTGCGGGTGCATCTGCTGCGGGCGCTGGCGAACTGCGCGCTGAAGGAGGACATCATACTGCTGCTGCACCAGGACCGGAAGGAGCACGTGCTGATGAACTTTGCGCAGGACATCGATCGACATCCGCCGGAGGAGCAGCAGTCGATCGCACTGTTTGTAGGTAGCGGACTGCCGTAGCAGACGTCACAAACTTCTGTACCCTCTTTCCTCTCTTCCCGCTGCTCTCCCGTGCAGATGTGCAACCTGTTTGAGAACAACAACGCGTCCGAGTGGCTGCTGTACATCTCCGAGTGGAACTACAACGGGCTGACGACGTCCAACATCCGGGCGACGACGAAGGTGGCGGTCCACTGTCTGCTCGCCACCTGCCCCCGGTTGCAGGACATCGGCACCGCGCTCGTGCACAACATCGCGTGCAAGGAGGTGAAGACGGTCGTGTTCGACGACGTGGCGGTCGAGATCTCGATGGCGCTGCTGCAGTTCTTCAACAGCTCGCCGACGGAGGAGCACCTGTTCCGCACGATGAAGGCGCTCGCCAAGTTCGTGCAGGTGTCGCCCGACGTGCCGCAGTTCGTGCAGATGATCGGACCGCACCCGAAGAACTTCAAGGGCAAGAGCGAGCGGGTGGACGTGCTGATCGATCAGATCAGCAAGAAGATACGCTAAACGGTGGGGGGGGAGGGTGGGACGGGCAGCGGGAGGGAAGGTGGCGGGCATCGCTACATACCCACTCCCTTTTTTGAGGAATCTTACCCGATCTTGCTTTCCACCTCCCAACATTGGTCTGACTTTCGGTAGGTTCGAGAAACGTGTCCCCAACATATCTCACTGCAGCCCTGTCGGAGGTGTTTGAAAGTCCTTCAAACAGGGGGCGGGGGGCTTTTCCCTCTCTGTATCAATCCTCGCGCTCGATCGGTATCTCTCTCCCTTCCACCACTTTCTCTCTCGATGTGTCTTGCTGCGCAAGAGTTGCATTTGATGAGATGGAGAGACTTCTCCGACTTTTTGACGTTCGGAAAAAAACAAAACAGCATAGTCCGTAAGTTGCGTGTGCCCATTAGAGTTGTTTCCATTCCCTGTTTCTGCTGTGCCTGCTCAGCACCTGCTCCCATTAGGAGTACGCTGGAGGATCCTGCTGACCCTGCTGCCTGTATCATCGCCTGGTCTGCAGCTCTGAACCAGTCCGTTTTAATTTGTAGACTTCCAGTGGAATGTATCTACTCCGCAAGGCTTCGTTCGTTGCTCAACAAGCTTTTCGTTAGCATTTGAAGAACATACGCGATGTTCAACGAGGAAATTAAAGAAAGAGAAAAAGGAATGGAGGTGGTGAGAGAGAGAGAGAGAGGGAGGGAGGGGTTTAAGTAGAATATTGAAGGAAATCTGATGATCAGCAGATGACTGTTTGTGCCGTTTGCGATAAACACACTCAACACACAAACACACACATACAAAGATACAAATGGAAATGGATAGAAAACAAAACAAATACAATCAAAATACAAATGTCTGCGCTAAATGAATAAACTTAACGTAACCTGTACTACTACTAATACTACTACTTATGACAAAAACCTTGGAGTTTGTGCTCTTTGCATTTCTCGTCCGAATGAGTTCTTGCAGCTGAAGAGATAGAGAGAGGGAGAGGGATAATGACTTCGGTGGGTATGGCTAAATTCGATGTTGTCCCACATGGCCTTCTCCTTCAACTCTCTAAACATGGATTCTCTATCTCTATTGTGTCTCGATCGAGAGATTCGAGTCAAAATCGCCTTAACAGCTGTTTTAGAGCCACACGAAGCTCCAATAAGTCCTGTTGCACATAAAATACGTTTAATATCAATTAATTGATATTTATGATCCAATTGGTTTCTTTCTCGTCTAGCCATTAATCGATGAAGGTGTTCTATGTATCCTCTATTTGCTCTATGCTCTATATCTTCTACAGAATACATAATCCATGATTATGCTTAGGAATTGCTCGACCTTGAGGGCTTGAATCGCATCACATTCAGATTCGAAGAGCTCCATTACTAAGACATCCGAACAAGTCACTCACTCGTCTCGTTCGGGTACATGGGTTTTGCAAAAGCGGCCACGAGCGAGATGTTCCTGCCAAGCTGTACAAACAAAGTGTCCCTCTTCCCGCACGCATACCAAGCGTGCAGCAATTCCAAATTCTACGGCATCTCTCCCACCGAATGGCGAGCGGGTGTCTCAAACCTCCGCGCAAACGATTCTTAACCTGAATTGCGCGTCCGCGAGACGAAGATACAACGCGCCCAAACAAACGTAGCGTAATCAGATAATCCCCACCCTTGCTGCTGCTTACGTAGATGACAACACCTCGGATGATAACCTAACGCTCCGGTGCGCTAGACGATTTGGGTCGCCCAGTTATGCCCCACAGCACAGTTAGTCGAACATACGCTCCCACGCAATGAAGGAGGCGGAAGAACTGCGTGCTCTGCAGCAACCGGAACCGGCGGCCCGGATCGTTGGAGGGGAGGACGCCGGCAAGGATGGTGCGTCCGGGGACTGCTCCAGCGATTGGTACCGGCGTTGGCGAACGGTGATGGAGGGATTTTCGCCCACCAGAAGACTGCCCATTCTCACCTGGATCCGGCGGTACGACGGCGAGGACGCACTGTCCGATCTGATTGCGGGCGTGACGCTCGGCCTGACGATGATACCGCAGAGCATCGCGTACGCGACGATTGCCGGTCTGCCGTCCCAGTACGGCCTGTACGCTGCGTTCATGGGTGAGTGGTTGGAGTGGCTTCCACCAGGGGTATTCCGCTCATAGGTTCCCGCCTGTTCCATCCGCTAGGTTCGCTGGCGTACGTGTGCTTCGGCACGGTGCGCGAGGTGTCGATCGGTCCGACGAGCCTGATGGCGCTGCTGACGCTGGAGTACACGGCGGGCCGGCCGGTGCAGTACGTGATCGTGCTCGCCTTCACCGCCGGGCTGGTCGAGCTCGTGATGGGCGCCTTCCAGCTCGGCTTCCTCGTCTGCCTCATCTCCGCGCCGGTCACGTCCGCCTTCACCTCCGCAACCGCCCTCATCATCATCGGGGCGCAGCTGGGCAATCTGTTGGGGCTGCCGCGCCTGTCCGCACCCGGCGACGCCGGCTTCTTCGCGACCATCTGGCGGCTGGTACCCCGCCTGCCGGACAGCGCCGTCGGTGACACACTGCTCGGATCGGGCTGCATCGTGGCCCTGCTCGCCCTGCAGCACCTGCCCCGCCTCGTACCGGCGGCGCGAAGTCGTCGGCTGCACCGCGCTCTCTGGTATGTGTCGCTCGCCCGCAACGCACTCGTCGTGCTGCTGTCCGCCCTGCTCGCCCACCAGCTGTCGGTCGTCGGAGGCGCGGACGGCGTGCCGTTCCGCCTCTCCGGCAAGGTGGAACCGGGCATTCCCGGCTTCGAGTGGCCCGTCCAGGGAGCCACCGTTACGGACGGCGGCACCAACCGCACCGTCTCCTTCCTCGAGATAACGGGCGAGCTGGGCAGCGGACTGCTCCTGGTGCCGCTGGTGGCCGTCCTCGCCAACGTCGCCATCGCGAAGGCATTCGGTAAGCCACTCTCCCTTACTGCTCTCCCTCCCCCGCTCCCACACCAATCACCCGCCTCGTGTTCTCCTTCGCAGCGTCCGACGGCGCGGTCGATGCCACGCAGGAGTTGATCGCTCTCGGGCTGTGCAACGTGATTGGGGCCTGCTTCCGGGCGATGCCCACCACCGGCGCCTTCACCCGGTCCGCCGTCAGTCACGCCAGCGGCGTCCGGACGCCCCTCTCCGGCCTCTACTCCGCCCTGCTGACCCTGCTCGCGCTCGGCGTACTGACGCCCTACTTCTACTACATCCCGCGGGCGACGCTGGCCGCCGTGCTGATCGTCGCCGTCGTCTCCATGCTCGATCTCACCATCGTCCGGCGCCTGCCCCGCCCCGATCTGCTCGCCTGGACGGTGTGCTTTGCGGTTTGCCTAGTGCGGGGCGTCGAGGTCGGCCTGCTGGGCGGCATGGCCGTCAGTCTGCTCGACCCGCTGCGCCACTGGATCGCGGGCCGCACGACCGTGCAGGACGTGCCGCCAGACGCCCATCCCGCCTACCGCCGGCTACGGCCAGAGCTGGGCCTGCTTTACCCCGGCGTCGACCGGCTGCGGTCCACCGTGCTCGCCGAGGCCAGACGTCAACCGCAGCTGCCGCTCGTGCTTGACTGCGAGCGACTCGTAGCGCTCGACTACAGCGCCATGCGGGCCCTGCGGGAGCTTGCGGACGAGGTGGCGCGGTGCGGCCCGGCACCGCTGCTGCTGCACAACGTCCAACCGGCCTGGCGACGGGCGCTGGAGCTGCACGAAACCGACCAGGGGCTGGTGTTTCGGCGCTCCGAGGGTGATGCGACGTGACCACCTCACCCCCCCCCCCCATTTCCCCCCTGCAAGGTAGGCAGCCCGCATTGCGAAACTCTGCTATCTGGGGGGTGGGGTGGGGAAAACCGCCTGAAAGTAGGCAAGCGAGGTCGCTGACAGTTGTTGCGTCAGCCAGTGTGAAATCGGAGCAGGGCAATCACTCGTACACAGCATGCAACAAAAAATGCCATCATGTAGAAATACTTTTTCTCTAAATACATTCAGAGAGAAAGAAGAAACAAAGTAATGTGGTGCTTCAAATCATTTCAAATCAGCTTTACATCCATCGGTAGCTCATCCCTTACAAGATCCACAATCTCAGGATCTCTTAAATCTTCTAAAAAAATAAAATCAGAAAGCTGGTTTACTGCACCTCCATGTTGTTAGTCTAAGAGGCAATGAATGTTAACCTGACGGCCAAATTTTCTATAAAAAAATGTTGTAAGTCGATATGAAGAAGAACTCTATGTGCCGACTCTTTCCCAGTAAGCAGTTAGCTCAAAGCTCAAAGTAAGCTGATGTCCAACGCATGAGTTATCAGAATTTTTAATGCGTAAGCAGAAAAAATTGTATTTGGCTATATATTCAAAGAACTAAAGTATAAAACCCTTAACGTGCCTGTAACCTTATTTGACTACAAACTTGACCACATTAGAAGAGTCGAGATCGTAACGCAGTTAAGCTTATATGGATCCTCGTTAACGGGGCGGGCAGGAAGATCGTCACGCATTTATTCAGATAGTCGCAAACCTTTGTAAATCAAGTCGTTGAAAATATTACTTCTCCTTTCCTACTCTACTAATTTGCGACAGTGCCCATATTGCCCCGGATTCCTCTTTAGCACAGCTCAATGAGGAGAAATGACTTTGATGGAGGATGGATTGTCTCTAGAACATATTCTTCCAACTGAGTTGCTACTTGTTTTATCGCTCTTGCGTATTTCTTCACAGCAATGATGGCAATGGCGAAAGATATTTAAACGAAAAACTTTAAACAAGCTTGACTTTAGCCCTGTAACCAACTGTTTCACATTTCTTAGACTTTCAATGGAAAAAAGTATCCCGCCGAACGAGAGATTTGCCATTTCCCCTACCAGACATTTCGTTACTTTGTGACCTTTGTGTAACGGCTTGGATTGCATATTCAGATTGTGCTAGAAGGAACTGCTGCTATTCCTATCCACCCTTTCACCATTCTCTCTAGAAGGTTTACGGAAAACCAATGTCCGCTCGGCCTATGTGTGTGTGTGTGTGTGTGTGTTTGTGTGTAAATAACAAACAGTGTATTATTTGGTATTGTGCAAAAACAAAAAAAAAAAACAAAACCGAACCGATGCAGCTCTGAACCTACGCAATCGCTGAATTACGCCGCAGCATGGAATGCATATGTGCATATATGCATGCATCACCCTGCCACGCTCCGCACTGCAACTTGCGATGCGATTAGAAGCGAAAAGAAAAAAGTGTGCCTCCTTTCCCCCCACCTCATCCCCCCTCACACCCCCCCTCTCACACTCAGTTCTCTTTTCGATGCAATTCGAAATGCACTTTCGGCTTCGTCGTCTTCAGTGAATGTAGCAGCACCGCATTACGAGTGGCGATACGCCGCCACCTGTTTCGTCTGCTGGTGCTGCTGCTGCTGCTGCTTCTTCTACATCTCTTGTTCGGGTGGAAGCTTTTGGCGGTGGTTTGCAAGAAGAAGCGGCGCAAAACAAAAACGGCATGGTCGAAATGCACAACCCAAAGCCGAATGCACACGTGTTGCGAGAGGGCATGGTACGGGCATTAGACATCGGGCACGTCTCGTGATATTGATTGGCGCTACCGACGGCGGGAGCAAGGGAGAGCGCACGAGACGGCGAGGGCGAAGAGGGAGGGAGAGGAACGGGAGCGGGCAGGGGGAGGAAGGAAGAGGAGTGAAAAGTGCATTACGGTGGGCAATGCCGATGCCGACCGGTGCAGTGCGGTTCAGTGGGGCAGGTCGCTGTTGGTTGTGTGTGTGTTTTTTTTTGTTTGCTTTTCTTTTTCTTACTGGAATGGAGGCATGGATGTCTGATACTAATGATGTTTTGGAGCTCACGAGACGCACGCCCGGTGGTTGAGCGATTATTTTCCTCCGTGGCTTCGCTGTGCCAATTTGTAGTAAAGCGTCTTTTGTTTGCAGACTTTTCAATTGATTTTTCCATGCTGTATCAATTGAATAATGCTTCTTTCATATGATTTTCAACGATTTCATGTTCACGTTGACATTATGCCTGTCCTTTTTTCTATTTTAAGGGATTTCACAGCTCGGTAGAGGAATCTAGGTTCCAGAGCTGCCTGCTACTAGTCTGTGTACATCTGCAATCATCTAACCTCCGAGTGATTTTGACTCCTAGAAGTCCTAGAACATATTGACTTCAGGCTTAAGACTCCGTCAGCTGGCTGAATCATCTGGATGAACAACCTCTCTACTAGAACTTTTTGTAGTCAGTGCAATACATCACAGATGTCGGTGCTTTTCTTAGCTTGACGACCTCCTAACTTCTCTCAGTACTCTAAATAGCCAAAGGTACCTTAGAAGCACATTTTAACACGGTTAAGAACATTGTTCGAATAGCCAAATATGATTTGCATCCTCAGATTTCGTTCTGATGATATTGGTGATGATACAAAAGAAGCTATGGATAGCATACAATATCTGGACACATCCTGCAACCTCCTCGAAGCATAACGTGGAAATGAATTGATTCTCAAGTAACATCAATAGATTCCTGTTTGTACGTCTTTACAAGCTCCAAGCTGAGGATAGGACACCATCTAAAACAGACGTTTGTTATTTTATTATAAGAATAAGGCTAGAACATCCTTCAAGCAAGCTTGTTAGAGCATTAACCGAAATGCAGCTTATATTCCAAGCTTTTTCAGACATATCTGAAGCAGACAAAAAGATCTTTTACTGAAGATCCTAAATCAATATTACGCTGCTTTACGTACTTTTTAGAAGTAGAAAAGATCCACATCACAGTCGCATTTGGTCGATACTATGTCGCGCGTTGATTGTCTATGAAAAGTGGGGGAGGTGACAATAGGATCTGAATAGAACTACAGGTTCCTTGAGGCGTTTTTAGGATCTTCGGCCTTTTACGGCTTTAAGGTCTAATGGAGATGTTACGGTTGATACACTGTGTCTCGGCGATATCTGGACTTTCGATTCATTTCCTAAACTTCCCGAATCCTGACGGAAATGCCTTAAAACGCGCCCGAGAAAGAGGCGAAACATTTCACAACATTACCATCCCAAAAGTCTCTAGGTGCGGCTAGTTAAAGTGTTTGCTGGAATGGCAAACGCCAATCCAAAGCCGCTGCCAGGGATTAGCGAGTGGGTGATCGTGATCGTGCAGCAACGGGTCGTCCGGACGATGCGTGCCCACCGAAAGCGGGTATTGCAATTTTCTTTGTGCAGAAAAAAGTGCTTTCTTTGGCGCCGTCCCCCCCCCTCTCTCTCTCTCTCTCTCTCTCTCTCTCTGTCTGTCTCGTCGAGAGAGGTTGTGCAGCGGGGCGTAGTAAGGCAACCAGCGCCAAACGATCCTGCAGCCCAACGAGCAGCTCTGTTGGCGGCTGACCGAACGGCTTGCTGCAGCGTGTCGCCCGTACACCGCGGTCAGTCGTCGTTCGGAGCGCACCACTAGCGGACGCCGGGTCTCGAGCAACAGGGCAACGGTAGCCAGCCTACACGGACGAGCTGTCGGTGTGTCAGTGTGTCACTGTGTCGTTTGCAAAACAGGAGCAGGCCGCAACATCAAACCGATTTTCTCTATCAAATACCCATCAAGGCGAGAGCTTAAAGTGTGTTAAAGTGCGGTGCGGTGGGTGAGGGTGTGTGCAAACAGAGCGTGCGTCTCGTGATTTGGAGCTCAAATCAACGCAGAAACGTGTGCGGGATAGCGTGCTATCCTGATCCAAACCGATCAACCCTGAAGTAGTGCCGATCGCGGGGCGAAGAACGGGAGATCCTGCCAGCTAGCCTTCGCAGCTCTCTGGGCTAAGCTGGACAGGTGTCAGTGGAGAACTGGAGGAGTAGTATTAAACGAACTAGCACAGTAAGTGTCATCCCCAGTATTGCATCTTAGAAATAATAGCTGCTTGCGAGAATCTTGCAGACTTCCAGAATTAACTTCACGTTTCCTACTAAAGATTGATTGAGAGCCATTTATAGATTTTTGGATTTGGTTAGAATTAGCTTCTAGCAGTTCTGTTAGTAAGCTGCCAAGCGCAGCAAAGTCCACAAAGCAAAGGCCCAGGGCGAAACGCCAAGCTTTCGTGGGAACCGTAATGTAACGATTGCAACGCGCCTTCCTCATGGGAAAAAATGCAGCATGAAGCGCAAAACTGGCCAGTTACGCAATGCCATCGATATTAGATGTCCAGGTAACTGATTCTCGCCGTAACTCGCCAGACTCCGCACATAAACCGCAATGCACGCGTTACGTAACGCATCGGCCGCATAACAGCTCCTTTACGATGCGGAGGTTAGATTTTCGCACCCCGACCGGTGCATGGTGCAGGCGAGCGGTGCAATTGCAACATGCATGCATGGACGTGCTCATTTCTCCTTCCCCTGTGTTTGGGGACCCGTCGTCTCACGGGTTCTCGGTCACTTTCACGGCCCGAGTGTTTTTTGCACAACGGGGTGGCGGACCGGTTTCGGGGGAGAGGGGGGGGGGGGGAAGCATTAGAAAACGGGAGGGAAGCTTCCCGTGCAGAAAGCACGCGTCCCTCCAATCCCTTCCCCGCTGGTCCGGTCCTGTTCGGCAAAACAGGTTCGGGTGATGCTGCAGAGGCGGAAAAATGAACCACCAACCGTGGGAGAAACCGTACCATTACGTATGCAGGGAGTGTATGATCTATCCGTTTGGAATCGCTTAATGACCGACAGATTTCACGCTCGGTTAGGCATCCGATGCCCGGAAGTCAGCGGCGGTGCCTTTGGCCCTTTTGTTTGGAACTCCGTCCAACGCGGGGGGAAACGATTAACCTTGACCAGTGCGACCATGATGGCACACTACCAAGGCTCACCTAATTCTGACGCGTTCGTTCTACGTCTCCCGCAGCACCTCACCGAACTCAACGAGCTGGAAAATCGCGGGCTTCATGCGCGTCATGCGAGATTGCACGCTTCACTGAAAGGCGTTTGAAGTAGTACCCGATTCCCCAGAGAGAGAGAGGAGAGTCACCGACGAGGTGTCCCCGCATCGTGTCCATCGTGGTCGTCAGTCCATCATGATGGTGACAGTGGAGTCGCCGCCTGCCGAGCCGTATCCTTGCAAGCAGGCGATGCCTTCGGCTTCCACGCTGGACGAGAACAACAACGCGTCGGCGGAGGTGACGGATGCGCTCGTCCCGTTCTACGACGGCAAGAGCGTGCTGGTGACGGGCGGCACCGGCTTCCTCGGCAAGGTGCTCATCGAGAAGCTGCTGCGCTCGTGCGAGGGCCTCACCGCCGTGTACATGCTGCTGCGGCCGAAGCGTGGCCTCTCGAGCGAGCAGCGCTACCGGGAGTTTGTGCGCCACGCGGTGTTTGAGCGCATCCGCACCAAGACGCCCCAGCTGCTGGAGAAGTTGGTGTGCGTCGGCGGCGACATCTCGCTGCCACTGCTCGGGCTGGCCGAGCAGGACCGACGCACGCTGCTCGAGCGCGTTCACGTCGTCTTCCACGTGGCGGCAACCGTGCGCTTCAACGAGGCGCTGGCCGAGGCGGCCATATTGAACACGATCGGGACGAAGCAGCTGCTCGAGCTGTGCGGCGAGATGCGTCAGCTACAGGTAAGTAAACACCCAACCCCCCCCCCCCCCCCCCCCCCCCCCCCCCCCCCGACGTGTCGGTGACAATGGTGGTCAGGCTATGCGTGCCCGCTTTCAGACAAATATGGACAGTGGCGTGCACAACGCTGGAATATATTATGTATGCAAAAATTAAACTCCCATTTAATGATCCCCCCCTCCCCCCTCCACCCTCCGACTTGATCTGCAGCCTTGAGCCGGTGCGGGAATCTAACACCTTCTTACGCCTTACTTTACAGAGCGTGGTCCACGTGTCGACGGCGTACAGCAACGCGTGCCGGCGGGAGGTGGACGAGATCGTTTACCCGCCGCCGATGGATCCGGACCGCTTCATCCAGTGCGTGCAGCTGCTGCCGGCCGAGGTGATCAGTGCGATCGCGGGCCAGCTGCAGGGCGCCCACCCGAACACCTACACGCTCACGAAGGCGATCACGGAGCAGCTGGTGGCGCAGTACGCCGACCGGTTGCCGCTCTGCATCGTGCGGCCCTCGATCGTCACCGGTGCGGTGGCCGAACCGTACCCGGGCTGGATCGACAACGTGCACGGCATCACGGGCATCATGATGGAGATCGGGCGGGGCACCATCAGCAGCATCATGTGCGACGAGCGCTGCACGATGGACGTCATCCCGGTGGACATCGTGTGCAACACGCTGATTGCGGCGGCCTGGGAAACGGCGGCACACGGCACCGCGTACGTACTGCTCACCTAAAGACTCACACGAATCAGCCAAAACGTATCATTTGAATCACGAATCAAATCTTGCGCCTGAAGCTTCGAAGTTTACTCAAGGTTCTTCAGAGATTCATTCTTCTCTGGAGGACTGCAAGACTGCAATGAACCGTAGGATTCGAATCAAATGTGCGATTTGCGATTCAAATGACTCTTCATGGAAGATTCATATGAGTGAATAATTATATAAAATGAGCCGTCACTAAACCCGTTTGATGCTCATTCTCAACACAGAACCCCTGCAGAGCCGATCCGTGTGTACAACTGCACGTCCGGCCAGGTGAACGGCATCAAGTGGCACGAGTACGGCCGGCTGACGCAGCAGGCCGCCGTCCGCAACCCGACCAAGCACGTGCTGCTCTACCCGGGCTTCCGCTTCCGCACGAACCGGCTGATGCACAAGCTGGTGGAGCTGCTGCTCCACTTCCTGCCGGCCTACCTGTTCGATGCGCTCGTGCGAGCGCGGGGCGGCCAACCGATCATGGCCCGGCTGGCCCGACGCTTCCAGCGGGCGGCCGACACCGGTGAGTTCTTCGCCATGCACGAGTGGACGTTCCGGAACGGGAATCTGCGCCGGCTGGGCAATCTAGTGCGGCGAGACCGGGCGGCCGAAGCGTTCCGGTGCGACGTGACCGGGCTGGACTGGGAGGCGTACATCGAGGCGTACATGCTCGGCATACGGCGCTTCGTGCTGAAGGATGGCGAGGAGAGTCTCGAGCAGGCGCGCGGCAAGCTGCGCCGATTGCTTTGGCTCAAGCGAGCGTTGCAGCTGGCCGGGCTGCTGCTGCTCTACTATCTGTGTGCGCTCGTCTTCTATCCTGCCGGAGTGTAGAGTGGCTGGGGACTGTCCATCAATTACGTAACGCTCGCTCGTGTGGGAGGATAGGACAGGGTCGAGAGGATTAACTCAAGCGTTACAATTTGTTACCTAGGGGTTCAAGCATCAAAATTGTGGCGTTACGCAATTTATGGCAGGCCCCCTAGATTAGGCTAGCTAGGGACAGATATTAAAAAAAAATAGCCGACCGGGGTGGGTTTGTAGTGTTTTTTTGTTTTGTTTTATTTTGTTACTTTGAATATGTGCGCCCGGGGGCAAGAAAGACTAGTGAGAAAGAGAGGGAGAGGGAGGGAGGGCTTTTTGCTGGAATGGGGAGGGGAGGGGGGGGGGGGGGTAATGTGAAACACTTTATTAGCACGTAAGTAGCGGGCTGCTCCGCGAGAGCAGACCCAGTACAGCAAATAATGACTATCCAACACAGATACTTTACACCGCGCCACCGTGCGCTGACTTACCGCTACAAACTGCTGCGACTTATTTGAGAAAAACGATACCCCTATGCCCACGATATATCTATCCTGTTCCGACTGTCCGTTCCTTATTGCACTCGACTAGAGCCCTTCGCACACGCAGGATGCTGTGCGTGTGCGGGCCTTCTGATTCTTTTGTTTTCCCGTCCGTTCCTACCCTTGCTTGGCGCAACCTAAGCCCTGCCTACCTCTACTCCGTCTTCCACACGAACGGCTCGAGCCGGTCCTCCACGCTGAGCAGATTGTTCAGATACTCCATGCTCTCGATGTTCTGGTTCAGTATGTCGTTGCAGCGCGTCAGCTGCTGGGAGATCTGGCGCACCTTCGAGAACGTTTCCGCGTAGGACGTGTACAGCTTCTGCTTCTGCACGAGCTGCGCCAGCGCGCTCGACACTTCCTGGTCAACCTGCGGGACGCCGTAGATAAAACGTAAGTGACCTCTCGGTCAAGCGCCGATCCGCCAACAGTGGCCCTTACCTCCTTGATCCGGTTCGTGATCTGCTGCTGCTCGCTGGACACGTGCACCGCGCACGTGTTAAAGTGCGACTGGAGCCGGCTGCACATGTTGATCAGATGGGTGGGCTGCAGCCGCTCCAGCACCTCCGGGTCGCGGTTCGCCGGCAGCGTCAGCGTGCCACGCATTACCGGCAGAAACATCGGCACGCTCTTGGGTGCGATGTTTGCGTGGTAGGAACGGAAACAAGCACAAAAAGGGAAATAAATTAATTAAAGGCTATTTGTGAAGCATTATCTAGTTGGATAACTATGGCTTGGATGTTTGTAAACGTACTGGCTAGCTAAAGCTTGGGACCAGGTTGTATGATGGAAAACTGATATTACTTCAACGGTCGCAAAGCCGTCAAAAGCCGTTCGTTGCGCGAAAATCAACAGACACGTGAATAGCTCAACCAATAAATCGAGAGACCCAACACTGCCCTGGATTAACGGTGATCAACGCTGGTCTGCACATCATTGCAATGATAAAGTGTTGAAGAAAAAGACAGTACAACGGCACGAGGGGTGTAAAGGAGAAAAGAGGGTATAAGGAGAGAGAGAGAGAGAGAAAGAGAGAGATGGAAGGCTCGATATGAAATGAACGAAACAAAGAGCAAAAAAAATGGCGCGGACACAGTTCGCTTTCTACTCTCATAGAGGACGCCACAAGGTGCGGGATGATGGAAATTAGCCGAGACACGAGCCTTCTCGCCCTCTACAATCGATAACCAGATGGCACTAGTGGGCTTGTATTCCAGATTCCGCAAACACTTTGGAAGGAACACGTGAAAGACGGCAACCCCTTGGTCCAAGCCTTCCCACAGAGATTCTGTTATGTCCTTACCGGGACACACAGTACACAATCACAGCTTGTTGCGAAATAGACTCCCACGCGGTAACTGCCATCTGCAGCACAACACAAACGGCAACAAATCGAGATTTACTCGTCTGCGGCGACCCCCCCCCCCAAACAAGGAAGACTTTAACGCACAGCGGTGAGGCCGTTGCGTGGGCACGAATTGGCTCTCCCATACTGCCCTCCCAACTCCCAACTCCCTATCAGCCCCCACCTCTCAAAAAACAACAATGGCAGACGGTAGGCAGGCGTATGTGGCCTTTCCCGGGATGGATTGGGGCACCGAGCGTGCGTCAAGCGCGCAGAGTGTCAAGGTTAGCTACGCGGCGGCAGAGGGCGGTTGGGTCGGGGGCGCAAAATATGGTTACCTTTGTCCGGCCGCTCGGCGTTTGCGCCACAACCGCGCCTTCTTCCCAAACCCACTCCGAGACACTCCAGGCAAAAGGTGCGCGGTACGAAAAGTCGAAGCGCACACCACCCATATACGGTTTCTGTTCACCAACCCCGTTCGGGTTCTGTGTCTTCAGGCGGGGGTGGGCGAGGATTTGGCGGAGGGATGGTCGTATGAAATACAGGAAGGTCGCATGTCCATGAGGGAGTTCTTTTGCTAAGCGGGTGGACCGGACGGGTGGATGGCACTACACGAGTGAGTAATATTGTTTCGCCTAGGTTTCCTGTGACCAAAATTTGAGTTTTTAAGATCGATTTCCGAGTGTTTGATGGTCCAAAAATAACACCTAAAGGCGAGGTCTTCTGTCTTCTTCTGATGCTCCATATGAGGCATCTCCCATGTGAGAACTACTACAATTCCACTTTGAAGAAGCGTGGCATGGATGGCAGTATTGTCGTCCGGTTGCAGAAGTTCCATAAAAATTGAGACAAACGTTGGTCATCTTCTGGAGTAACGGTCCGCGTTTCGTACATTCTTCAAATTGATGTTTTTTCTGCAGATATTTTCCCAAAAACTTTGCCGACTGTTGCTACCACTCCAGCAGCTCTCGGACGCATTAGTTCCGGGGAGCGCCGAAAAAAAACACCATTCCATCCAATTGGGCAAGGCAATTCGCGCTTAACAAGATCAACCAGCTCCAAACACTGCCAGAATTCGTAGCACGCTCTGTGTCAGCGTGTGGGTAGGCGCCGCCACCGTCTCACGGGCATGTTGTGTCACGCTTTCCCCGCTTCCTCGCGACGACTTCGGCGGGGAGGCCTGGTAACGTACGGGGGTGTCTCTCATTTGCATACCCCGATCGTTGGCGAGAAGGCGTTTCGGCGGAGGCGTCCACAAACCGTTCTCTCCTCCGGAAAAAAAAATCCCCATCCCTAGCGTTGGAACCAAAAGGGCCTTTACGTGAAGACGAGAGAAACTGCCCAAAAATAGTCCAAAAACCGTGCCGCACCGATTGCAACATCGTAGCGTCATCCACCTTTTCAACACGAAACGAAATCTCCTCCGCCGCGGGTCATAACGATGCAGATCATGCTCGCGCGTGTGTATGTGTGGGTTGGGTGAGGCGGTGGTGGTGGTGCTGCTTGTGGCGGGGAGTCCCATAAAAGGGAGAACCCTACGCCCGAGCGACGCGCGGCGGAAAGACAAAACGAAAGTGAGAGTGAGACGGTGGCATACGCGGAATGCGGTCCAGAACGGATTTCAATCACTGCTTGGGTGTATGTGTAGAATACCGGTTTCCCTCTCTCTTTCTCTCTCTCTCTTTCCATTGATGTGCATGTTTTTTAAAAGAATAATTAAGCCGTAACCTCACCAGTAACAAACCGTTAAAGCAAACTCTCAAGGGTATAATAAGGGCAGTGGTTGGCAGACCGCGTTCCAGATAAGATTACAAAATTTTAAAATACTTTTGAAGTTACTTGCTTGTTTTCCCAAACAAGTTGAACTTCCTCTCTATACGAACTTTACGAACCTTTACTGTAATTAAAACTTCCCTGTTCATTTAGAAGTACGCTCGGATCATCCAAATCACCGGTAAACATATGGAAAACGGTGTTAAAAAGCCAAAATGTATCCCAAAGAGCACGAATGAACAAGACTCCTTTTGTTAAAAACACTTATAATATAGTTATAGTTAACTTATAATATAGTTACAAACAAAACTCCTTCCAACGTTTTTCAAGCTCCAGGTGACACGCTTTTATCTGTTCTTAAGCGTAAAAGCTCTTAAGCATAACAGACTCTCTTGTGGATATGAATTATTGCAGCAACAACAACAGAAGTATCACCATATAAATCGTAAGTGCTTCTTTTTTTTTTTTAAATAATCTAAATTAAGTATCTTCAACATAGTTCTACCAAGTTGAAGCTTTTGTAAATACTGAACTTTGCCGTCCCCTGGAATGGAGTAATGGAGCTGACATTTTCGTACTGCTCACCAGAAGGTGATTCTGATCTCATCCAAAGCTCCAGGAAGCTAAAGACCCAGCAGGACGGGGGTCCCGATGCATCTTGAAGGCAAATGGTCCCCTAAAAACGCCATACCAAGTATCGGAGGACAAGCCGTCCTTTTTTTCTGAGCGGCACTCCCCTGTTACGGTGCATGCACCATCACCTCCCCCTCGCTCTTCTTCATGTTTCTGTGCGCGCCTGCTGTTTTCAAAATTCACGTTGCAGCTGGTGAACAGACAGAAGCACGTGTAGCTGGCAGGGGACAGCCAGTGGGAGCGATCGCCGCCCCCGTACCGGGGAAGCGCGAGCGGGATGCAGCAACCCGTAGGTAGGGATCCCCCCCCCCCCTTAACTCCCTCCCACATTCCCTTCCCCACGTACCAGGGGGCCCCGGGGCGGCTTCGGTGCTTGGCGTGGGGCGCACGTTCGCTCACTCCGGTGCGCACAGTGGAACGGACCAGACCACCACGCACCTCCGAAGGCGCAGGTTCGTCATTTTGTACGGCTGCCTGCTGCTACTACTGCTGCTGTTGCTGCTGCTGCTGCTGCTGCTGCTGCAAGTGTTTTTAATTTCCTTTAGCGGCCCTTTTGGCAAGCGGGCCGCAGAAGAAAGTGCAGAACAGTGAGTGCGAGTGTGCGAAGAAAAGCGTGTGTTGTGTTTGCGAATAGCACGAAGCAAACAGAGCGGAATGAAAGTGAAATTGCCGTACGACGGACAACCAGTACGCCGCCCACGTGCCGTTCGATTTTCCGTGCCGCTGGTTCGTTTCGCGGCATTCGTGCGTTAAGCCCACCGCATCCCCCCACGCCTCTTAACACGTGTGTGTGTGTGTGTGTGTGTTTTTTTAGTGAACAAAACTCTCCCTCTCCTTCACCCCCTCGCTCTCTCTGTCTCTCTCTCTGCGCGGTTAATTTGCGTGGCAGTGAGGTAAGCCTTCGCCAAGATCCTCTCTCAGTGTGTGCACGTCATGGCACAGCAAAAGTTCTTCTCCGGTCTTACCGAGGGCATGATCAATCGGGCGTCCGGTGAGCGGCCGGATCGACAGAAGACACACTTCTACTGGCCGGACGAGTACGCTCCCGATCCGGAACCGCCGGCCCCTTCCATCAACGGTCGCGCAAAGCTCAACCGAAGGTCGTCCGACGTGCCGTCGACCGATCAACACTCAACCTGGGAGCCACCGGTAACGACGACGACGATACCGACGACGACGACGCCACCGTTCAGGGACCGTCCTGTCAAGCGTGCCGAATCACACATCCAGTTCTACGACGGCGTGGGCTCGTCGTTCGGGGAGCTGGAGCGCTCCAAGGCCCACGAGCGGCACCGGATCGAGCAGTTCCTGCGACAGCAGTCGGAGGAGGAAACGGGTGAGGCGGCCCGCGCCAAGCGACTCAGCACGCTCCAGTCCAAGATCGAATTCTACGACTACTGCCCACCCGTAGCCAACGGGAGTGTGGGGCGGCGAGCGAACGGCGAACTAGCCTACGAGCAGGACGCCGGCGACGAGGAGCTCGACTTCGACGACCGCTCCAGCATTTGCTCGTCCAACCACACCACCCCCACCAGCGGGCACCGGCCGCGGCTGGCCGAACTGCCCGAGCACAAGCGCCACTCCCAGCGGCATCTACGCTCGAGCATCAACTTCCACAACGGCTGCGCGATCGCGGACGATCGGGAGGACCCGCGCAAACCCGTCACCGTGCGCGAATCGGCCACGGCGCGCGTCGTCGTCGGGCTGCCGAACCTGTAGCCGCACCCCCTCCCATCAACTCCCTACCCGAATGCCTCTTCCCGTTCATGCACCGTACCTGCAGACGCACGATGTCGTCATCCTTCTCGATGCCCACGTCCCGGACGGTGGCCGACTTGACCACCACGATACTGTGCGCGCCGCCGGTCGGCGCAGTTCCCGGTCGGCCCCGGCTGCCACCCCGTAACTCCAGCTGCTGGGTGAGATGGTGCTGATACTGGTGCTGCTGCTGTTGCTGCTGTGACGTCCGGCCCATGATGATCGCACTGTTTGGGCGCGATTTGGTGCCCTGCTTTGTCTGCTGTTTGTTTCGCAGCTTGGGCGAATCTGCAATTTGTTGGAAGAAGGTGTGGCTATAGATACGAGAGCAGCGCGAGCCAATCACTTAAACCACTCACCACCGATCGGCTTGTCCGTGTAGGAGATGTAGGGCAGGTCGGAATCGGAACAGACACTCATCGGGGGCGAAACGGGGCGCGAGTCGCAGATGTACGCCGAGGACGGCGTGACGGACGAGGTGGAGTATCCGTCGTCCAGCAGAGCGCCTCCACCGCCCGGCGCCGTACCGGTCACTGCGATCGTGTTTCCGCGCTGTAGTTTCCCCCCGCTGCCACCGCCCGGAGTAGTCCGCCCGGGGACGGAAGTGGACGCGGCCGTGGAGTGACGGTGAAGGCTGCCGGTGCGCAGCGTGCCGTCCGATGCCGCCGCAGCTGCCGCACCGCCAGGAAGCTGCGTGGAATGTTCCGAGCCCATCGTGTCGCAGAGGGGTGCGTGTGTGTGTTTTGCGTTGCTTAAAGCCTCCCAAACACGCTAGATCTGTGGAAAGAGGAAAGGAAGGGAGTCGAATCTTGTTACTCCAATCGAATGCTAGTTGGAAGTATATGTTTAGAGCAATATGGCCCCCATATCCCCCTCCCCCAGTTTCATAAAAAGCGAACATGCTGTTTCTCCTTCCCTCTCTCTCTCTCTCTAACCTGCTTTTCAGCAAACTGACCAATAAATGTTTAAGATTACATTCACTAACTAGCAATTGGGATTTTTCTTTTTTTTCTGTTTCAAACTGACCGTTAACGTCAAGTTACCATATTGTAAATGCAAAAATGCTTTAGATCTTGCCGCTTACCGCGTTTGATGCCTTTCACTTGTGTGCGGTACTGCATTTTCGAATTAGGCGCCTGCAAGGCATGGCAGCGAAGAAAGGGGAAGGTATCGAGGTGCCGCGCCTTCGACACCACTTATAGCGCTACTAATTATACGTCACACCACGCTGCCAGCATAGTCCACCCCACTGTTGTTCGTCTCGATCTACTTCGCCATTTAATCTCCCACCGGCGGACACGCACCGCAAAACGCAACGGAAACCGCCATTTTGCATCGCAACCGTGCGCGTGCACCAGTACCGCGGACGCAGTCGTGGGACGAGAAAAGTAGTGAGTAACGCAATGCCGTCCCTGTGGATTGTGTCGTGGATCGTCGTGCAGGAGTACGGATATTCGCTGGCCAGCAAGCTGCCCGGCGCACTGTCCGAGGAAGGCTGCCGGCCGGGCGCCAACCGTACGCTCGCCTTGCTATCATCCTTCCCGCACGATTACCAGCCGCAGTACATTGACTACAAGCAGCACTACGGCTTGCGGTATAACCCTCCCCGGCCCAACAAAACGCACCCTGCTCCTTCTCCTCCCCTTAACGGGAACGGTACTCACGTTCGCGAGCGCAAAAAGCTGCTCCCACACCATCCACCCCAGCTGCTGAGCGTGTTTCACATCATTTCGTTCGTGAATGGGCCGTGCGTGCCGCGACAGCAGCAGCAACCGACTGGACTGTACAATGTAACGGGCCATTGGACGGGGATTTGCTATCGCGAGGCGGAATGTAGCCAGCTGAATGGCACCCCGATGGACAGCTGTGCCGGTGGGTTCGGTGTGTGCTGCGTGTGTAAGTGTGCAGGGGGTAAATCGAACCCTACGTGTAGAGAATTCAATCCGTTTCAGTAACTCAATCAGGCTCCATTTCCGTAAGATGTGCAATAATTGGTTCCAGCACCGTAACCGAAGTGCAAATGTTATTTCCCTCAAAGAGGCAACATCTTTACCTTGGTCAATTCTTAATAACACCTTTATCTTCGAGTAAATCTAAAAACGATTTCAAATCTCACAAATCAATATCCGCCAGACAGGCTCAATCAATTCTTGGCATGAGTTCCTGGAAACGGGTTAGGATTAAGTTTACTTTTTTGTTGCTAAAATGACATAACATTCAAGCTATCGATAATTTTAGGCACCCTCTTTTTTTAAAGAAAATGTATACCAAAGTTGTAGGATGCAATAACCAATTCCTAAACTCAACCTATAAAACAAGACTAGATTCTCTCTGCAGCTTATGGTAATAGCAAAATGCCAGACAAATCTGGAGTGAATGATAGGATCAAAGATGAAATCAAAATACATCTCAATACGTGTACTACGATTTATAATGAGTGACTGTTTAGTTAACACCCAAAGTGTTTTTAATGTCGCGAGTGAGTTGAGTCAAGCTATAATTTTAACTCTTGAAGAGTGAATTAAATGCCTGCAATTCAAATTTCTTCTAAGCTTTTTCTACTAAGCTAAATGTAGTCTAAGCACCGCAAAAGTCGGTACATAGTACAAATACTTCTATGCACACATTATTAAAAGCCCTTTCAAACAGGATAATCATTATTGGTTGAAGTAAAAAGAAACAAATTTAAACACGCGTTTGTGACAGTGGTGACAGACTATTATGTGGCTTTACTGCACTAATTCCCCTTAATTTCACAGTTCGATACGGATGTGATGGCAGCAGTGACCAAAACGTGAGCTACTTCCATAGCCCGCACTTTCCATCGCCCGCCATCGATGCACTACCGTGCGGCTTCACCCTGCTTCTGCATCCCACCGTGCGGCAGGTTCTACTCGAGTTTCTGTTCTTCGAGCTTCAGCCACCCCAGCTCGGCAACTGCGTCGAGGATCAGTTCATCATCTCGGTGCAGAACGATCAGCGCGCCTACCCGGTACTGTGCGGCATCAACACTGGACAGCACGGTGCGTAAGCTGCAGAAAATCCGCTTCCGAACCAATCCTGCTCAATTCCTCTTCGCTCCGCTTCCCACAGCGTATCTCGACATTGACCGAGCATATTCGCACCGTCTGCATCTAAGTGCCGTGTTCAACTCCAAACAACCGCGAGCCTTTCTTGTGAAGATAACGCAGGTTCGCTGAAACATTACGCAGCATGCAAAATCGGCTGCCCCTTATCTCTGCCTTTGCTTTCCCTTTTCTCTTGGGCAGCTTTCGACGCCCCGTGCTCCGGCCAGCTGCCTGCAGTTTCATGACGGTTTCAGCGGGGTGCTCAAGTCGTTCAACTACGACAACAGTACGGTGCTGGTGACGAACCGCAAGGCGAGCTACTTCGTGAGTTACAACTGCACCTCCTTCCCACTGGTGATGGGAAATGTATCTCGGAACAGAACGGAACGGCTAGGCAAATTGAACCTTGCGTGGTTCGTGAATCTACCACTCCGACTGTTCCGACGGTTGCACATCTACCAGTTTTACTCTGGAACGCGCACCACTACTTCCCACCCGCGAAAAGGCTAGATAATAGTCGCCTTATCGAATGTACAGCCATACTTACCGAGTCTCACGATAGGGAGGTAGGGCAGGCGGGGGTGTATTCACCCTATCACATTCTGCAGACAATGTTCTTTCCTCTCGATAACATGACGATCGTTTTAGGTTGTGCTGGTGGAAGTTATAATGGAAACAGTAATGCACTTTTCCCTTTCCAATTCGATTCCTCCGCTTCTCTGGTTTGCTGCTTTTGGACTTAAAGCTTTTGCTGTAGATAACAGTGGCAACAACAGCTTCCAGTGCTCGGTTTTTCGCTGCACTAACGAGATGCACTGCACTGGGCTGGTTGTTTGTTTATTTTTTCTCCTGTCTTCTGTCAACAACCATTTGGCAGGTTGGGAGGGGACGGATTTGCTATCAGTTTATAGGATGTGTTTGAGGTGCTTCTCTCTCTCTCTTTTGCTAGAATGAGCTTCCATTTTTGGAAAAAACTAAAAAATAACTAAAACAAATCCATCCCGCTGTAGAACAATCTCAACTATGCCATCTGCATCCGACGACACACAATGTTTTGCAACGTTGTGGTGAGCAACATGAACCCGGCAAACGGGAAAGCAAACACCTTCCAGCTGGTAAACATTGCGGAAGGTACTGCACTGGCTACATTTCCAGCGGTTTGTTGTTTAATTTTTGTTTGGTGAACTATTCCGAACAGATGGCAGCAGTCTGGTACCACCCGACCAGGCCGGGGCGGAGGTGTTTAGCTGTCCGGACGATTTTATCGCCATCGACTTTGTGCGACTGTGCGGGGAGCGATTGAACGATGGCAGCTTGGTGGCCGACGCGAGTAGCAACCAACCGGTCAGGTACAGCAGCGCTGGTCCAATCGTGATAGCCGTTCGAACGGACCAGACCATCGTTGGGCGCGGGTTTAAGCTCTACTACATGCAACATGTTTGTACGGACAAAATTATCTAAGGACGAGAAATTTGTACGATGATGACGCGTCGTTGTTCTCAACAAAGTATGCTTAAAGAAACGAAGACAACGACACCTGCAGAGTTACGCATAAAAGAACAAAACATTCATATCAGAACATAAAACAAAAGCAAATGAAAAGCGTTAAGAAATACATATAGGATTAATCATACCGTTAAGCATTTGTTTGAATTTCAAAACTGTGCAAAAACCCAATCGCCTTCGTTTGCCGTGGGAACAAGAAATACGCGCTGACGTTTACTGCTGCCGCCTTTGACGGCGCCTAGCCAATGCGTTGCGTTTACATCGCTGCTGGGTTGAGTTGACGGTTAATTTCACAATAGACGGGAGAGAGAGAAATAAAAACATTGACGGTCCGGCAATAGCCGAAACGCAAAGCTGAAACATTTCTATTTGTTACTATTTATACGTACGAAACACGACCAAAATCGTAGTGGAAACGAAATAAAACGAAACACAATAGACGCACTCGTAACAGAAAACTTGAGCATCCTTGCCGGTATTGCTGCGCATTGTTTGCGTGTTGCTTGCGTTGCTTTCGATGGTAAACAACGGCTAAGATTGTGAAATACACGCACGAATCGGTGTGTTCCAGAAGCAAGCAATTAGAACCTGGCAGTAAATGCAATCCAAAGATCCTGTAATGATCCACCAACTTCACTAGCCGATTGTACGGATAGTCCTTTGACGTGTTATGTAAACTTGTTCGATCGTGTTTTCCACCAGTAAGGTTTGTAAGTGTGACTACCGTGCGCCTAAACAGCCGTCACATTAACGAGGCCTTTTTTCCCTTTAGAAAGCTAGTGAATATATCCCACCCCGGCAGACACCATGCATCACTTGGAAAGGTGCAGACAGATGCTAAACAGTACCGCGCTGAAGCTGGTGGCACGTCGGCTAGAGCCCGTTATCTCACTTGCGCAGCGTACGGTCACCAGTCAGCCCCATCGGGATGCGTTCTGGCGTGAACTGCAAAGCGTCCATCCGAGAGGGACAAAGTCCGCCCTGACGCAGAGACAGTTGCGTCAGCTGCATGCCGAGCAGCGCGCCCTCATACGCATGCTGTGCGATTCGGCCTCGATACCGACGTACGTGTTTGCGCGCCATCTGCACACGTCGTGCCGCAGCCAGAACCAACAGCAGCAGCAGCCACAAAACCAAAAACCATCCGACCGAAACGGCGACCCGAACCGGGGCAGCAAAAAGGACGACGAGGATGACAAGGAAAAGATGATGTCGGTCGTGACGAAGACGCTCATCTGGATGATAACGATCTATCTGCTGGTGGGCTTCCTGTCGATGGTGCTGCCATCGCGCAACCGGCCCGAGTCGGCCACGCGCTACGTGAGCTGGCACGAGTTCGTGCACCACATGCTGGCGGTCGGCGAGGTGAAGGAGGTGGTGGTCCACCCGGACATGGAGATGGTGACGATCATCCTGCACGACGGTGCGGTGGTGAAGGGGCGACGGGTGCAGTCGAACATCTTCCACATGGCGGTGGCGAACGTGAACAGGTTCGAGGAAAAGTTGCGCCAGGTTGAGCAGCGGCTCGGCGTGACGGAGGGTGTGTCGGTGCAGTTCGAGCGCAGCGGGGACGTGAGTGGCCGCATTCTGTTCACGCTGTTCGCGACCGGCGTCATCATTGCGCTGCTCAGTCGCATTCGCGGTGGGCGAGGTCCTATCTCGATGGACGGCTTCACACAGATGGGCCGGGCCAAGTTTACGCTCGTTGATCCGGTCGAGTCCGGCGGGCGAGGCGTTTGGTTCCGCGATGTAGCCGGGATGCAGGAGGCGAAACAGGAGGTGATGGAGTTTGTGGACTACCTGAAGGCGCCCGGGCGCTACCAGCGGCTCGGGGCCAAAGTGCCAAAGGGTGCGCTGCTGCTCGGACCGCCCGGTTGCGGCAAAACGCTGTTAGCGAAAGCGGTCGCCACCGAGGCGCAGGTACCGTTTCTCAGCATGAACGGCTCAGAGTTTATCGAGATGATCGGTGGGCTCGGTGCGGCTCGAGTGCGCGACTTGTTCAAGGAGGCGAAGAAGCGCTCGCCGTGCATCATCTACGTGGACGAGATTGATGCAATCGGGCGGCAGCGAGAGGGTGGCTCGGGCGGTGTCGGTGGCATGAACTCGGGCGAGTCGGAGCAAACGCTCAACCAGCTGCTGGTCGAGATGGATGGCATGGCGAGCAAGGAAGGTGTGCTGATGCTGGCCAGCACGAACCGTGCGGACATCCTCGACAAGGCGCTGCTGCGCCCGGGCCGTTTCGACCGGCACATACTGATCGATCTGCCAAACCTGGCCGAGCGGAAGGAAATCTTCGAGAAGCATCTGTCCGGTATTGCGCTCGAGCATCCGCCAGCCACGTACTCGAGCCGATTGGCCACGCTAACGCCCGGCTTTTCCGGCGCCGACATTGCGAACGTGTGCAACGAGGCGGCCCTGCACGCGGCCCGCACGAACCAGCGCATGGTGCGCACGAGCAACCTGGAGTACGCGGTCGAGCGGCTAGTGGGCGGCACTGAAAAACGTTCGCACGCCCTGTCGCCGACAGAGCGGCGGGTGATTGCTTTCCACGAATCGGGTCACGCACTGGTCGGCTGGATGCTGCCCAACTCGGACGTGCTGCTGAAGGTGACGATCGTGCCCCGCACCAGCCTGGCGCTCGGTTTTGCCCAGTACACACCGAAGGAGCAAAAGCTGTACACGCGTGAGCAGCTGTTCGACAAGATGTGCATGGCGCTCGGGGGCCGGGCGGCCGAAAACCTTACCTTCAACCGCATCACCACCGGTGCTCAGAATGATCTCGAGAAGGTCACTAAGATGGCGTACGCACAGGTAGGCGCTTGAAGTGGAGGTTGCAGCGAACCGGCAGCCTTTGCTATATGTTACACGCTTTTGCCTATTTCCTTGCAGATCAAATACTTCGGTATGAACAGCACGGTCGGCCCGATTGCGTTCGCGGAGGACAGCGACAACAACCCGTACGCGGAGAAGCCGTACTCGCAGGGGCTGGGCAACCTGATAGACTTTGAGGCGCGCAAGATGATCACCGAGGCGTACGAGCGGACCGAGCAGATCCTGCGCGACAACGCGGACAAGCTGAACCGGCTGGCGGAGGCGCTGCTCGAGAAGGAGACGCTGAACTACGACCAGGTGGTGGAGCTGATCGGACCGCCCCAGTATGACGATGCGCGGCGCAAGATCGAGCCGGTCGAGTTCGAGGACAGCCTGAAGCGGCTCGCCCAGAACGGAGCGGAGGAAAAGTGAGCGCGGCGCAGAAAAGGGAAATCGACGTGGAAGGAGCTTAGTCGCAAAGGGCAGAATAGCAATAGAAGTGGGGCTGGGAGTGACAAGTGACAGCAAAGGATATGTTTTGTTGTAAATAAATTTAAAAGCGTATTTATGTTTGGAACCGTTCTCAGGTATTAATGATGAAAGGAAATTGTATTCTTTAAACGGGGTTTTCTTTACTTGATGGAAAGGAAATTTGTAAGCGCGGTAACCGGGCAAAATCTATCTCTATCATCACGATATAATCGTACTTAATGTATCAGACTATATAATGCGCCAAAACAGTTAAAACTCTCTCCTAAATCACCGGATTTGAATACAATCGTGCGTTTAATGTGGGAGGTCAAGCATTGATTGAATAGTGGCGAGAAAAAACGGCATCTGATCCAACTCCATCTACGGTGACCGCAAGAATCTCCTGAAATCAATATCGTACAGAACGCTAACAGCAGTGAAAAACACCCTTCGTTCCTCGAATTTAGCTTAATATTACGGTTTTTACCATAAACTTTTAGGTGCACGCTTAAAGCTTAAAGACGAGTTTCAAGATTTGGTTTGTAAATGTCCTTCCATTAAAATCCTTCCAGTTTTGTACGTGAAAGGTAGGTATCATTAAACCATCATTGTAATACGTTAAACTTATTGCAATTTTTCCATCCAGTGCTTCTAGAAGATAGAAAATAATGAAAATATTAAAGCTGTATGCTTAATTACACGATTGACTGTACGAGTATGGTATGTTCACAAGCCTGCTGTGAACATCGTGCCACTGGGAATACCTTTCCGTTGATCTTTTATTTTTACACCATATAAATACTGACATGATTGTCATTTGAACCATGTAAGTTACCATATTGTTTTTTTTTTCTTTCTTTTGTGTGTTTTCGTAGCAATATTTAGCTTTATTGGCGGCTTTTATTTAAAATAACTTACCGATCGGGGCAACTCGCCCATCCCGGAGCTACGAACCCACGCGTCTAAACGCAATGGCTGTCACGTTCTCATCCAGCGCTCGAACCCCACTCGCTAAGCCGTGCCCCCTCAAATAACCGGGCAACGTACAAACACACGCAAACGCGCTGAGTGTGCTTTGGAAAACGGGTACGGAGGCAGCGAGACACCACGAATGCACAAAATAGCAGTGGTTTTCACAGAATAATCCGTGCGAAAACCCGTCCGTCCGTGGTAAGCGAAGCGTGTGTGAGCGCTGGGTGAGGCGGGATACCGTTTTTTTTGCTTTCGGTGTGCAGAGTGGACACAAAAAAAAACCGTACCCCTCACCCACAGGACAGCGCCATTGTGGGTGTGTGAAAAGTAGGCACGGCGAGAGTGAATAACGTGTGAAAGGTGTCTTCCCCCGCCGGTGTGTGTGCAGTGTGTTGTGCGCGTTCACGGCTGCCGTAAAAGAAAAGGAAGAAAGACTTTATTGTTTTGTGAATGAAAAACTCTCGATTGTGGTGTGGTGCTATTTTCTTTTCCCCGAAGGAGTAGTGCTTAATTGTACGTCCCGTTTACGTCCTCGCCGGTAGAAGTAGAACGAAGGCGAAAACGTCAGTCAGCGTTTTTTTCTTTCGCCATTTAGACAGTAAGGAAGCCTCTTTGTGTTAGAAGCCTAACGCTTCTGCTGCTACTGCTGCTGTTGCTCATGTTTGCCGTTTTCTTCACGCCTTTCATCTTCATGCGAAGCTTTACCTGGACGAGTTTTCCTCCGGCACCGGTATCCTATCGGTGCTTTCCTCCACCGTTGCACGGCTGCCTGAACCATTTTCTTTCCGTTTGCGCATCTACGTACGCGTATCAGTTCACCGTCCCACCTAGGTCGGCCGTTGTGTGTGTGTGTGTGTGTGTGTGTGGATCCATGCGCACGAGTGGTAAAATGTGTGCGTGCCCATGTTTACACCAGCAAACAATTTCCACCATTTCGTTGCGTGTGTGCGTGTGAGGACATTTTCCGTTTTTTCTCGTGGTGAACGGTTTTCCAACTCGATCGATTTTCCCTCCCCATTCAACTTCGATGTTGCGAGTTTCCCGGCGACTTGCCGTGCCATGGCTGCCTGATCATATGTGGAATATGTGTGTGTGTGTGTGTTGGAGTTTTCTTTTTGTGTAATTTTTTACGCGTTTTTCTTTGTCGACTCTTCTTCGGTACTCGCCTTTCTTTGTGGGCTTCCCCCGGTGCGTTTTAATGGGTTTTCCTCTTTCTCGCTTTCCTTACACCTAATTTTCATTCAATTTCGGCATTAGCTTGCGCGTGTGTGAGTGTGTAGCTGGGTGTGCATTTAATAGATTTTAGCTGCAATGTCAGTTTGGATTGCGAGCGTGAGGGAGAGACCAAACTATTAAATAGCCTCATTTTTTGTATAAACATTTTTGTAAATATTTTTACAACACCGAGCATGCATAGAAAAAAGTCTTGATCTCTATTGCGTGTTTTGCATATCGACATTTTTAATTTGAACAAAAAACGCGTAGATTGATTTCAGTTTACTATGGCAAACATATTTTCATGTAGGAGAACGTGGAGCAGTATGGGCTCGTTAACGATTTTAGGCTGTAATTATTTTCAATTGATAGCCCAACACCCTTTTGACTATCCTGCTATGGGTACAATAAAATCACAACCCCCTATACACAGGATTAACAATCTTGATATGGTTGGGTACACTCAGTCACAGAAAGAGCCAAAGCACATTAGTGCTCTGGTTAGGCCTTGACCCTACTGGGTTGTTGTGCCACACAAGAATACGAAGAAGAATATTAAATGTTTATTTTCAAGACAGCAAAAATGCTGTCGTTGTGATGTCATGACTCAAATTCTTATTTATTGACATTAATATAGTCGACATGGTATTTTAAACGTGTAATACGACGTACATAAAGGGTGCCCATGTTGCCCCAATTTCTCTTTCATTTTTATTCGTGTATTGGAAAATGGGACCGGTTGGATGTGGCGGAGCAAGAATGAACTCCACCGAGCACTAAAGAAAAGCCCAGCAAAAAGATAATTGAAGAAAATAATTTTTCACCACCGATAGGCCTCCTAGACCATTCAGGGGAGTCAGGGGAAGAGGATCCACGTCCGCTCCATCTCTACTGTATGCGCCTGTGTGTGAGTGAAAAAGTGTACCCGTTCCAGGCCGATGGCGCCACCGTTCGGGAAAGGCTCATCAGGCCAACAAACTAGGGAGAGTGAGCAGGAGAAAGAGAGGGGAAGAAACAGGTAGAGTCGTAAGTCGCAATCCCCTCCCCCCACTCCCCCCCTTTGTTCGCAATGATTGAAGGAAAAAGAGAAGCATGGAAAAACATTATCCTCACCCTCCCCCTCACACTGCTTTGTAGATGTGAAAAATTAGCAAAATCTTGCTCCCGTTTCGGGGAGAAAGCTCCCACATTGGTTTGTGACTCATATCCCAGCAAATGAAATGCACTGTGCGGTTTTCCACTAAACCTCCAACCCAACCGTATCGATTCTTTCCGCAGCTCGCGAGAACGTTTGTTGCCGGTGTGTGGTGCATTCTGGAAGGCGCCCTCTAGTGGTTTGCTGGAAATGTCCCGTACGACTTCAGTGAGAAAATCCAAAAAGAAAAGCTAAACAGTAGCTTTTTCTCGCTCTCGGATCGTCCCGCCGAAGCACCGACCGGAAAATGGGAAGAGTTTCACAGAAACGGAACGAAAAAAAAAGCAAAGAGAGGGAGAGATTAGCGTTCTCACACTTGTTTAAGGGCATCTTCCTTCGGCTTCTGTTTTCGGGAAGGGGTTTTTTCTTCCCTTCATAATTGAAGGTCAGTCACCTGTTCGGAGGAATATTTATATCAGCACGAGACAGTTTCACCACTTCACTTCAGAAACCATTGTGATTGATGTGTGTAACAGTTTAGGAATTTATTTACATTTTTGAAATTAAACTAGAACAAGAGGGAAAATATTACACAATACGGCCTGGCCGTCACTACGGAAAAAGAGGGAAAATATTAAGCCCGAAAGGAATTTTATATACGGAGTTTCGTACAAAATGTAGGCCAAATTACTTTGGTATAATAAGTTCTAGGAAGCCAGAAATGACCTGAAAAGCCTATGAGGCTATTGTTATGATAAAGAAGAAGAATTGGTCCGATTTCATGGTGCACAGATCCGGCTTCTCCTGATTCCATTCGGACCGTCTCCGAATGTGTTGTAGAAGTGCACCCGATAGAGGGCGTTGTGACGCTGGTCTTTACACGACAGGGTCTGTAAATCCTATCCGGTTTCTCCATAGCACTGACTATCCAACTTCGTGGTATTAATAATTCTAGGTAAGGCATAAATGTCCGAAGATGTAAGATGCAAAACCAAGAAGAGTTTGTACCTCTCTTGGTCCTGAAACTACTCTCAAACCTCTTTAAATCTCAGAAAACCTCTTACACTAAACCTATTTGGTTAAGAGACTTAGTTGTCCTGGAATTGATCCTAAATCTATCCAGATACTGAAGCTAAACCCACAATCAAAACGGAAACCATATCCATCAAGAATAGCTTATCCCAAATGTATTCTAGATTTTACACCAATTTATTCTGGTCCCGAATTTACTATCAATCTTGAGTATTCAGAACCAAGTAACGATACTCAGAGCCCAATCCGGTACTGAAGCTGATCCTGAACTTACCTTGGTTGCAGAATGGATCAGGATATCAAGTCTAGTATAAGAACTTATCGTACTTGCTCCTAAAGTCGTCCTACAAGCGTTTGCCTGCATTTCCGCATGCACAGAATTCTGACTGTCCTAGCTAGTAGCGCTATGGAGTAAACCAAGTTAACCCTTGACCCTTGAAAGATTTTAGTCCCAAATGTGTAGAAATAGTTTTAAGCATTGATATATCATAACTTTAGGTGGAAAGGAATGTTGATAGAAGAATAGAAGTTGACTCAATACATTGAGAATGCGAAGTTTGGGCAGGAATCGAAAAATCTTCTTTAAAACCTATATGCTATATCCATTTCAAAATTTCTGGCAAACCTTACATTTGGCGCTCAAGAACTATCGTCTGTCGTTGACTCTGGCGCTATGCATGATCCAACATTGGCTTGGTGTTCTAAGAGTTCTCCAGTACCATACAATCGTTCATGTTGATCAGCGCCTGTTTTGATGTCAAAAACTGGTTGAGTTAAGCAACTGTTATGTTTGGTTAGAAACGTATAAGCTCGATGAAGGGAAACATGCGGACATATGACCTCTAGCTGGCTGCTCCGGGAAGCTTGAAAATTCCATGAAATATTCACGCAAACAAAAAAAGAATCCCGAAGTTGTTTTGATCAATATTTATCAACCGTCTTGGGATTGAAATTTCAAATGTGTGTGAACTAAAATTAGCCTTTTGGTTCTACCGCTCTCTTGGCTGTCCAAATCGAAAGAGAAAATGGTGAGCCTTATGTCGACCAGAACTTTCAGCCGAAGCACCCTTTACCTCACCCCAAAAAAAAAAGAAGCAAAACAACCAAAGAAAAATAGCAATCGATTTTCATCACTTCTCCCCTCCCCCCCTTCCTCATCTCTCGTCTCGCTTTTCTCTCTTGGCGATGGTTGCATGTGTATGTGTGTTCGTTGTGGTTTGTTCCGATTGCTCGGGAGTTTCTCGGGTTTCCGTTGCGCCGTCGTCGTCGTCCGATGTTTCCACGATGTGTCCCGCAGCAGCAGCAGCAGTAAGCAGCAAGACAGCTCCAGTTCGATATGTAGCGTGGTTCGGTCAACACTGAACAACACACAAACCCCACCGTGTGTTTGTGTTGATCTCTTCTTTGATTTCTCCTCACCCACCCATTACTCATCCTGCGTGTAGCGCACAGGACGAGAGCCGGACACGAGGCGAGCAGCGTACAGAGAGAAAGGAAAGGCGCGCCCTAGAGACAGCGTGCGAGTAAAAACAGGGCGAAGTGTGTGAGTGTGTGTGTACAGTGCCACCCACCGCCCGTAAGAGGAAGTGTTTTCTTTGGTATTTGTTTTTGTTGCACAATCAATCGCGCGTGTTCGACGCACCCGCAGAGAAGCACAGTGCGAAGGAAAACTTCGAAGGAAGGAAGGAAGAAGAAAAAGAACAAGTGAGTGTGCATGTGAGTGTCTTTTTTTCGGTTGGCGGGTTTCCGCGAGACGGGCTGCGTGCGGACAGTTTCCACCTGTTTAGAAGGAAAATTAAAATACGGAAAAATCCGTGCCCTGCGAGTGTGCCCCCCCCCCCGTTCGGGTGTATGTGAACGTGCTGTGTGTGTGTGTATGTGCGTTAAGGAGAGGCTGACGCAGCCCCGCAAAACAGCGACCGCATCCTCCTCCAATCCCAACCCCTGCGCCCTTCTGCGAGAGGAAGGGCTTTCCAGTAGAGCAGTCCAGTGAGCAGCCCAAATCAGGCCTCCCCGCCCACTCCCACCCATTTTCCACGCGACACAACAACAACAACAACCAGCGACAGGATGTCGGGCGTGCGGGAAATACCGGCGGAGGACAGCATCAAGGTGGTGTGCCGCTTCCGGCCGCTCAACGACAGTGAGGAGCTCGCGGGATCCAAGTTCGTCGTCAAGTTCCCGTCCGGGCCGGAGGAAAATTGTCTCTCGATCGGGGTAAGTCGCACTATTGCGGGTTGATGTGGAAGGGAGTTGACCTTGGGATGAGGAAAATTTGGAAATTTACTCTGTGTGTGCGTGTATTAAGTCATCCCGGCCATCCTTTGGCGGTCGCTCGTGCTTTTCCATTACGCAACGACAAATGGGGAAAGCTTTTTATTTGTATTTACAAACCGAAAAAAGCTTGCACAAAGGCGGGAGGCAGTACATTTTCCACCTTGTAAAATGAACACTAAAATCATGGGAGTGAAACAACAAGAGCGAGAGCGGAAGCGATTTTCTATCCTTCGTGTAAATCCAGACAATTTTTCGTTGTGATAATATATCAGCTGCGAAAATAAATCCTATCAAACTTTTTCCGATCGCACGGAGTGCCCAAAAGCTTTCTATTTGCTTTTCTGCATTTTCTCTGTTGCTCTCTTTCTCTCTCTCCCTCTCATTTTGAACTTTGATGGTAGAATAAAACATGTTACCGTACCGTACAGCCAGCAGTACGCAGGCTTCAATAACATGCTTCCTTTCGAACAAAAGGAACGGAAAGCTCCTTTCAATTTTCCGAGCGGGGAGGATGTTGACAACAATAGCAAGAAATTTGCTTCAAACACTAGCAATTAAAATGTGTGCAATTTAATGCTGCTATGGTATAGTTTAGCACTTTACTCTTGTTATTTACGCTGTGTTTTGTTTATATTGCCACCAACACACTCTGCACTGCTCTTTTTCGCGTTAGAGAGGGTGGATTGGAAAACTTTAGGCGACCTTGAATTTTCGGCTGCAATTTGCGTTGCAAAAGCACCCAAATCCCTGCTGCCTTGCCCGTTGTGCATGCGCATAGCGCGATAGAGTGAAAAGGACGGGAAAAACAACAGGAAAAATTGGGCACCGAAGCCTACCAAACGTGGAGCGCCCGTGCCGTGTGTGTGTGTTTTGTTTGATAAAATTTAGCCATTTTTTTAATGTATGCGGCAGCACCAGCAACAGTACAACTCAACAATCAATCTCAAAGGGAAAATCGATTTCCCCCCCCCCCCCCCCCCCCCCCCCCCCCCCGCCCTCACGGGTGCAGCTTTCTCTCCGTTGCAGTGTCCGCGATCAACCATAAAAACGCAACACACTACCCATCCATCCATCGATCAACCCAAAACCATACCACCCTCCCCTGGGCTGGAAGGAGTGGAGAGGGTGTACATCATTCAACCGTGTGGAACAATAATAATGCGGCCTTCTTCTGCTGGGGCTGGTGCTGCTGCTACTTCGGTACCATTTTGTACAATTTCGACTCACACACACACACTCACACCTCTATACTAATTTTCTCTCTTTCCTTCTGTATCGATTGTAGGGTGCACATTAATAATATTAAGTTTTTTTTTTAAACTACTGGGAAGGGCACACACCTGACCTGAAAACATACAGTAAGATAAGAGAGTGAGGGAGAGAGAGAGAGATAGAGAGAAAGTAGTGCAGATTTTTATTTTTTACTAATCCAATTTTTAAGCTGAGCTTCGTAAAATTGAAAAATACGTTTCTCAATAATAGAAAAGGAAATTATTTGAAAAACCATAGCCAGTCCGGAGAGTCAAACCCCAGCCGACAGCAATCGGCCTAGCACGTGCGCGTGCTGTTATCAGTTACCCCAGAAAAGCGCATCGGGAGTAGCTACGCGTAAAGGGGGTTTGCTGCTAGAACGGCAAACATTTGTTTTGGGCGCTAATCGCTTCTCAGTCACTCGGTTTCACTTCAGTGCAATAATCGATTCTTATTCGCTTAATTTCTTTGGCTTGTGTAGCAAAAGCACAGTAAAACAGCATCATCTATTTCATCCGGAAAGTGTGCGCCTGTTGACGTACAGCAAAATGACTCACCGCTTAGTAAACAATTACTGTACCTGTGCCCCCCCCCTGTTCTCTGCTTCTTCTGCTTGATGTGTCGGACCCAAGAGTCGTGGCGTTTGTAGGTTTCATGCGTTGGCGTGCATTTAATGGGTAGCAGCAGCAACATACCACCATCATCATCGTAAACGAAAGCTCTCTGCTGCTGTGTATGTGATTGTAGACGGGTTGTACGGTCTTGCAGGCACGTCACACGCCAGGCGTCGCGCTCGCTCGCCTACGAAATGATCTTCGGTCTGGCCTGCTAGAGGGCGCGTGGTGTTGGTGGTACTGCGCCAAGTTCCCGCTGCCTGTGGGCAGCCAGCGCTTGCTGCTAGATGCCCACATTTGGTAGAGTTTTGAAGAACTGCAACAAACAAAAAAAAAAGCACACAAGAACCCTTCGCAAATGCTTCCTGGTGACGTCACTTGGCGTACAGTGACGTAAGCCTTGTGCCCCGGTAGTTTTGCTAGCTTGATGCAATCGATATGTTTTGTGTTTCATCCATTTTTGCTCGGCATGTGTGCTTTACTAACGTTTTGCTTAGCACTTTCGCAGCATTCGGCTGACAGAAGCGGCGGAGCAATGGAGCAGCAGTAATATGTCAATCGTGTTAGACGGTGGGGGCCACCACGCTCCACATGCTTCCCAAAACGGGAATAACCTCATCCACACTCTGTCGGTATTATGCTGAATCATTGCCTCGGCACCTTATGTGGCACCTCGCTTCCACTCCGCTGGTTCCAGCAAGCGGAGTTGCGCATCCATCTTATCTTCCCCAACCAGAGGCCCATTTCACGCCGGATTTTATGGAAGGGGGTGGTTAGTTTCAGCTTTACTCATCTCTTTCCTGCTCACCGTGCACGAAAGTGGGCTTTTTGCGCGTGCTGCCAAAGTCGAACAACAAAAAGAAGGTTTTTGGATAAGTGAAGGGAGCAGCTGGAGGTTGGCAAAGAAAAGCTATAAATAAAAGCGCTCGAAACTTTCCGACTCGCCGGTTAGCCTGTTTTTTGTTGTTGTTGTTTGTTGTTTGCTGCTGCTGCTCTACCTCTTTCGTCCGTTAATTTGCTGCTTCTTAATGCTCGGACAGTGGTAGCAGGCAGCGCACACCGGAAGCAAACCGCACTGAACCGTGGCGGGTTAGCGATGAGTTTGGACGGTTGCCTCGCTGTGCTTTTTCCTTCGTTTGCTGTACATTTGTTGGACGGGGGGGTTTATTATAATATACTCTTTACAGTTGGCAGTGCCTCGCCGCGCAACTACTCGCTACTACAGCATCATATACCATCACAGCAGACACACAAACAGACATACCCACATGCTGGGTTCGGCACACGGTCCAGTGGGTCAGCGTGTGGACTACACACGGAGCGAATGGAAAGTCTGTGACCAACTAAGGGTGGCGAAGAGCAAGAAGAAGCGCCACACGAAAGCTCTGGAAATTAGGCACACTCTTTCCCGAGGATATCGAGTCTCTGCGCACCAGCTTTGTTGTTGTTTGTATGTTTGTGTGTGATGGAAGCAAAACCCCTCAGTAAAGCAACGCAACATTGCACAATGAGTGAAATAAACGACGTTGCTCTATGTTCGGTTTCGGCTTTCCGGTGGAGATTTCACCATGTCTCATGAGAATTTTTGGAAACGGTGTGGATACTTCAAAGACCTTGTTTTTTTTATACCATCGACTGTTAAGTTAAACAGTTCGATATGACCGTTTTTATGCAGCACAACAAATCGTACTCGTGTGGGATTAGAAGATTAGCAGACTAGAAGCATGTGCCAGAGTATCTTCAAGGCCGATGCGAAGGAAAGGCTTCTAATGGATTGGTTTCAAGCATTCCAATCACTTGGTGGAGGTTTGCAATATAGTGGAAGTGTGCAATCAAGTAGGGGGAACATTGCAAACGTACTGTGAAACAACCCTGAATCGATTGCAATATTGTTAGTTAACTGATCTTCTACCAGGAATCTGTTCCAATATGACATAACAAATTTAAGAGTTATAGCTCAAACAGCGTCTACCAGGTAAGGTGTACCCTTTAAAACTATTATATAATTGTCTGCTAGATGTCTGACAGCACTTCGGAGCATTAGGCATCTTCCTCGCGTCATGGAATCACATTCAAGAATATAGCTGTCGATTAAGTATTGTAATATACAACCAATCCGATGCAGCGTTCGTGAGCATCTCAGAAAGTTGAAATTTTCTCATTATCATTACTCGTATATGTAGCTTATATTACTGTAGAGCATTAGCATTTGAAGCATTTAAAATACTGTAGAAACGTGGTTGATAGAATCTGAGTTTTTCTTTTGAAAAATGGTTACTTTAATTACAATTACCAACAGCTGTAACAACATGAAGCTGTGTTCGTCTTATACAGTGCACCGTCCGACTGATATCGATTTTATGTTCCTCATTAGCGCTACAACACCTCATCGCGCGGGTCAGTTTCTTACGTGAGCGCAATGAGATCATCAGCTGCCATTAGATTGCTAGGTAGGGTGAGAGCAATGTACAATATACATGCTTGGCACTGCGTGGATCGAATGGGAAAAATGTGCTGAAAAGAAAGAAGACCCGAAATGGGTTCGGATCTTTTTTTCCCCCTCGCACAATTTAACTCTCATGTGACAAGTTAAATGGTTGGCTTGGGAAGTGTGTGGCGGACATACATTTGCCGCTTTACTTAGCATGGAGAAGAGCATGTTTACTCATCTTCGCAATAAACGCGTATCTAGAGGACCGGGAAGGGAACGGCAAGAGGACGCCTTCACCATTTCGAGCCAAACTGTTGTTGCTGCTCCCGGTTCACTTCCACTATCTGTCTGCCGCTACCTACACTCGAAGTAATCGGTGTGCAGTCAGGCGTGTTTATTTTAACGGCATGACGAATCGCGGCAGTATGCGTCTTGTGTATCGCACGTTGCGTTCGCTTGCCATTCGGTCGGTTATCCTTTGGTGTGAGACAGTTGGCATTGCCCCGCTTTATTGGTTAGTTTAATATTTTATGAGCTCTGCGGATGCCATGGAGAGCTGGTTGGATTTGAAGGCATTTCCGGACGAATAGATTAATCTCAACGATGGTTCATCTAGGTATTTTTGGGACGTTGCTGGGATGATCTCTTCTTAGACCACCGTATCGTTCTTCTGACGCTGATTAAACCCCTTCTTCCTCTTTCTCTCTATCAGGGCAAGGTGTACCTGTTCGACAAAGTGTTCAAACCTAACGCGACACAGGAGAAGGTGTACAATGAGGCGGCCAAATCGATCGTGTCGGACGTGCTGGCCGGCTACAACGGGACGATCTTTGCGTACGGTCAAACCTCCTCCGGTAAGACGCACACGATGGAGGGCGTCATCGGCGACCCGGCCAAGCAGGGCATCATCCCGCGCATCGTGAACGACATCTTCAACCACATCTACACGATGGAGATGAACATCGAGTTCCACATCAAGGTGTCGTACTACGAGATCTACATGGACAAGATTCGCGATCTACTCGACGTGTCGAAGGTGAACCTGAGCGTGCACGAGGACAAGAACCGGGTGCCGTACGTGAAGGGCGCATCCGAGCGGTTCGTATCCAGCCCGGAGGAGGTGTTCGAGGTTATCGAGGAGGGCAAATCGAACCGGCACATTGCGGTCACCAACATGAACGAACACTCGTCCCGCTCGCACTCGGTCTTTCTGATCAACGTGAAGCAGGAGAACATGGAGAACGAGAAGAAGCTGTCCGGCAAGCTCTATCTGGTCGATTTGGCCGGTTCGGAGAAGGTGTCGAAGACGGGCGCCGAAGGTACGGTGCTGGACGAGGCGAAGAACATCAACAAATCGCTGTCGGCTCTGGGCAACGTGATTTCCGCGCTGGCCGACGGCAACAAGACCCACATCCCGTACCGCGACTCGAAGCTGACCCGTATCCTACAGGAGTCGCTGGGTGGTAATGCGCGCACCACCATCGTTATCTGCTGTTCGCCCGCCAGCTTCAACGAGTCGGAAACGAAGTCGACACTGGATTTCGGTCGCAGGTAAGGTGCCAGCAAAGCCATACGGCCCCAATGTAATTCCATTCCGTCACTAACCATGTCTCTGTCTCTCTCTTTCATTCTTCCCCCGCAGAGCAAAGACGGTAAAGAACGTGGTATGCGTGAACGAGGAGCTGACCGCGGAAGAATGGAAACGGCGGTACGAGCGGGAAAAGGAAAAGAACACGAAGCTCAAGGGCAAGATCGAGAAACTCGAGGCGGAGTTGGCCCGGTGGCGCGCGGGCGAAACGGTCAACGTGGAGGAGCAGCTCGACCTGCAGCAGGATGCGATGGAGGCTAGCACGCCGAACGTGGAGGTACTGCTCAGCCAGCCGGCCGATCTGCCAGTGCCGGCCACGCCGGGCGGTGGCGGTCTGCCACTATCGGCAGAGCGCGACACGCTCGAGGTGGAACGCGAGCGCCTGTACCAGCAGCTGGACGAGAAGGACGAGGAGATCAACCAGCAGTCGCAGTACGTTGAGAAGCTGAAGGAGCAGATCATCGACCAGGAGGAGCTGATCGCCAACACGCGTCGCGACTACGAGAATCTGCAGTCGGAAATGACGCGCATCCAGCAGGAGAACGAGAATGCAAAGGATGAGGTGAAGGAGGTGCTGCAGGCGCTCGAGGAGCTCGCAGTCAACTACGACCAGAAGTTGCAGGAGATCGAACTGAAGAACAAGGAAATCGACACGGTCAACGACGAGCTGCTGCAGAAGCAGACTGCACTGAACAGCGTCCAGTCGGAGCTGCAGCAGCTGAAGGACATGTCGTCGCACCAGAAGAAGCGCATCAACGAGATGCTGACCAACCTGCTGCGCGACCTGTCCGAGGTCGGGCAGGCGCTTGCCGCCGACCAGAACGAGATGAAGATGAACGTGGAGGCGTCCGCGGGCAAGGTGGAGGAGGAGTTCACCGTCGCCCGGCTGTACATCAGCAAGATGAAATCGGAGGCGAAGAACCTGTCCGCCCGGTGCGCCAACCTCGAGTCGCTGCAGCAGGACACCTGTCGGAAGGTGGGCGACTACGAGAAGGACCTCAGCGAGTGCCGGCTGCTCATCTCGCAGCACGAGGCGCGTATGAAGTCGCTGCAGGAGTCGATGCGTGAGGCGGAGAACAAGAAGCGCACGCTCGAGGAGAATATCGACGCGCTGCGGGAGGAGTGCGCGAAGCTGAAGGCGGCCGAGCAGGTGTCGGCAGTCAACGCGGAGGAGAAGCAGCGGGCGGATCAGCTGAAGGTGGCGTTCGAGAGCCAGATGGACCAGTTGCGCGACGTGCATACGAAGCAGGTGTCCGCACTGCGCGACGAAATCTCCGAAAAGCAGGAGCTGATCAACGAATTGAAGGAGTAAGCTACACGAGGCCGACCCGAGGGGGTTTTCTTCCTTACTCACCCATTTTTCCCCGCATCGCTTTAAGACAGAAGATGCTAATCGATTTGTTCTTTCTCTCTTTCTGTCTCTCTATTTTTCAGTACCAACCAAAAGCTGACGCTTGCCCACCAGCAGATGACGGCCGACTACGAGAAGCTGAAGCAGGAAGAACAGGAAAAGTCGTCCAAGCTGCAGACGCTTATGTCAGTATCACCATTTCCCGACTCGCTTCTAACAACACCACCACAGCATCCCTTCCATCACCATCACCCATCTAACCTCGATTCGAACAAGCTCCTAGAACAGCAGCAGCAACAGTACTACGAAAAGCAGCACGACTGGCTCGCGTTCGACGCGGACTCGCTGTCCGCCAAGCGTACCCCGGTCGATCTGCCCTCCGGTCTGGCGTCACCCACCGACTCGAGCGTTGAGCACTTGAGTGGCACGAACCAGCTCGCGCGCCTGCTGCAAGCCGTCCTCAGTGAGAACGACCAGCAGGAACAGGCGCAACAGTGTAAGGTACCTTCCTCTCCCTCGCTTCCGGTCGGACAGCGGCTGTCCAAGCGGGACAAAAACCGTGCGAACGAGGAAAACGCGAAACTGACACCGTCGTCCACGCCGGAACGGCACTACCAGCAGCCGGCTGCGCAGCCCCGCAAGCGGGCGGCCAAATCGCGCCGTGTGCTTAACCTGCGGGCCAAGCGGGATGATGAGCGGGAAACGCCCGGCTTGGCGGCGGCCGTAGCGAACCCGGGCAAGCACCATCATCACCATCAGCCCCGCTGCCGTTCGGCCGACTCGTCGCCAGCACCAGCCTGTACCGAGCTGGAGGGTGTGTGTGCGTGGCCCAGTCGACTGATCAGCTCGCTGCTGCCAAAAGGCATGCCGACGCTTCAGCTCCATCTGCTCATTTCCCTCACGATGGTGCTATTAACGCACCGCTGCCCCCAGTTCATGCTGGTGCTGTAACTCATTCCGTTTCTTTTTGCCATTTATCTTCCCCCTTTTCCCCATGGCCATCCCTTTATTCTGCGCCGGGGATTCTAAATTCAATGTTGTGGTGTACTGTTCACCATTCCTTGATGAAATTTATCAGTATTAGTTTTGTCGAGTGTGCGAGGCTTCTCAAGAAAGATGTAGCAAGTCTTCGAAATTCAGACAAGCTCAAACAACTCTTGATGCTAGTAAACATGTGTTTGAAAAACGCGTGTAACCGACACCAAAGATTTGATTTGTTAATGCAATGTATATATGACGGTATACGTATGGAGCGTTGTACACCTTATTATCCATGTTATGTCATGTCAAATTTTTATTTCAAATTACCAATAGAAGTAATTGTAAATTGGTGCGGTATTGTTACGATCTGGCCAAATCTGTAAGCAGGCTTTGGCCTTGGCTGGATTGAAACGCTTGCGTTTACCGTTTCCCTCCCAAACTGCATGGGACATTGTTTGTTAATATGTTTAGGTTACGTAATAGTAATGTTGTTGACTATTGTATAGGACATACCGGACAACCGAACGCTCCTCGGAGAGCATTCAACAGAGGGACAAAGCTTATCGCAATCCTTCCGCGGTTGTGTATGATACACACTGTATAAAATGAAATCGTGTTACTTTGCTCCAAAACGCCTTTTTGCTTCTGTGATAGCAAAAGAAAAAAACCCGTAACTACTCGTACCCCCTTCCCCCTTCTGCCTTCAAAAATATTATTACAGCTTCTAAACAAAGGCATGTAAAAAGATAAATCGAATGGCGGAAAAGAAGCTTTATCGCTTATCGTTAGAAAATGAGTTCGATTAGCATTTCTAGTGTTACGCAGTCGTGCACACCGCTAACCGTCGCAATGATTTGTGTGTGCGTGTGAAATTTTGTGTATATTAGCTTCAGTTCAGCTTGTGTCCAAGTCCCCACTGCCTCTCTTGTGACGCGTGTGACAGACATCGATATCGATGGATTAGCTTAAGCATATTAAGTTCAGGTGGCAAGAAAACGCTAACAGTAATCAGCTGCATGCTAGTGGTGCTGCTGATTGCTCAGATTATAGGTTTAGGAACGTGTTAACACCGCCGAAGGAATACTTCCTTCGAGGGCGGAGCGTGGCAATATTGAAGAGCTGTGATACTGTAAAAGAAGAACATTTACTTAATTAGTTCGATTCGAATATTTTGAGCGAATACCAAATCGGTCTGGTAGATTTCGATCCCTATTTTGTGTGCTTGCGTAAGGTTTAATCTCTCTGCAGTCCCTTCCCTTCTACGTGTAGCAAGCACTTCTCGAGCATCATACGCACAGAGCCAGGGTTCGATCCTTCGATTTTCAGCCTTTTTTAGCACCCGTCAACTAGTAAAAGCAATGGGTGTTGTTACCCCAATACAAACACACACACGCACACTCGCGAACGTGAAGCGACCCATAATCATACACTCGTCACACCCGAACTTTTTCTCTCTCTCTCTCTCTCTCTCTCTCTCTCCCTCTCTCTCTCTCTCTCTCTCTCTCTCTCTCCCTCGCTGGACAAGTAACAAACATTCATCTCGCCCTGTTTCTTCGCCTTCTGTTTTGTTTTGGTGTAGTTTTTTGTCTCTAACTTCCTCTAGCTCATTATTTTCTAGTCTTTATTCCATCACTTCTCGTTTGAGATGCAGCTTCAGTTACATATCTTCAGTTCCCATTTTTCCTTATCTTGTTGTGCGCGATGTACATCAAATTCTAGGTTGTTATGCCTTCAATGTTTTTATTGCCCTGCTTGAATGCAACATAGTGATAATTTATTTTTGTTTATCTGTTCCTAACTCATCCTACCATTTATATATATTGCCTTTCCGTTTTGTTTTTGGCAGGCTCGTTATAAAACCCATTTTTTGTTTTCTTTTTAGCTTTAGCCCGTTAAACTTTATTGTTTTCAGCTTACCTTATGTCGCTTGCGCATTCTAAACGCAACCCAATGATATATGTTGCTTGAGCCTTGAACGTGGCAGGCTGATGCATATGCATACGAAAGAAGAGCAGGAATGAGGTAGACCCCCCGGAGCCGAGAAAGACCGTGTTACGTATTCGTGTGTCGTTGTGATAGCGGTTACCTATTTTCTCTGGTCAAGTCAAGTCCAGTTTTGGCACACAGAAATGGCACAGTGAATCATTGAATCCGTTTCTATGTCGTTTTTCGTTGAGATAGATCGAATGATCTTCCATGATTGCAAACGAACATCGACTACCACGCCCGATACATGAACGGATTCAATGGTTCCATGCCATCCTGAAAGAGACCCACGTACCTACCTCCCCAAGAAAATGTAAGGGCATGCTTCTAGCAGCGTGTAGCGAAAAGGGAGCGAGAAAGAGAAATAGATACAGATGATGAGGAGAACAGACAATATGAGGAGACGCGTAAATATATCGACCACACAGAGCTGCTAGATTTTCTTAGGTGTGACGGAGGCTTCGGGGCGGCGTATGCGTGCGTGTGTGTTCGTTTCTGTTTTGTTTTTAGGTTTTTCTAGGTGACCTTAACCGTGAACCCATATCATCAATCTCCCTTCCCCTGGGGGATCCTGAGCAACTTTCTCTAACTGCTGGGGTTGCTGCTGTTACTGGGAGCTGTACGAGCGTCAAGAAATTTATCAACCAACTCTTCCTTCCTCACTCGAAACCCACTCGAAAAGCATCTTCACACCTTGATACGAAAAAAGAAATGAGAACATGAGCGTGTACATATTAACGATGGACGTGTGGATTTGATATCCGTTTTCCTGGTAAGCTTGTGAATGCAGATACAGGTATCAGACGCAGACTAGCATATCAGGAGACAGCTAAACGTAGACAAGGCGGAGCGCTCTCACGGCAGGATGAGGTGTAGAGTTAGGCATGACTGAGGTAGCTCTAGGAAGAGAAAGCTTTAGTATACACGTATACCTCTCGATACAAATACGACAATGCGTCTTTCATGGCAGACAAAGGGAGAAAGAGGGAGAGAGAGAAAGAGAGATGGGGGCGTACGCGCTGCGACGTCTCCGGCTTGTTTTGGAATGCTTGTGTTATGTTTTACATGACGCGCTTTCGTAAGCAGTGTACAGTGTAGCAAACATTTTACAACAAAGTAAACAAAAAGCTACTCGCCAAGCGCCCCCTCCTCGTAGATGTCTTACGTTCTCTTTTTCCGTTTGTATTATGCCTGATCAATTTATTGTTTCTACTATTTTAAACTCATAAACTTCATACGTATCTTTATGTACTCTACCCTCCCTCTTCTCTTGCGTTTGATGTACACTCTTTAGTTTAGTCAGCTTCGAAAAGGATACACTAATACACATAAACACAAACACACACAAACTGAGCACTACGCACATGAGAAAAACACTAACATTTAGGCTTTTAAACTGTACTGAAATCATTCTACATATGATAGTAGTGAATCTTCATGGTCATAAGGCCTATAGACACGGTGTCTTTAGATGGTGTCTTGATTGTGCACCAACCGTGTTGTATGTTGGATTAGGTTACCGTGACTTGTCGAAAATAACCCGCAGAGCTACTCTCAAACCACTCACAATACAAACTCAAAACACACTCTCATATCGTGCGAGGAGACCCATTCGCTATATTACCTCTACGTTCGCAAAATCTTCACTCCACCATGTGCACCATTCCATCCTTAAAAAAAGGATTTAAATGGTAAGCACTTAAAACAGGCAAGCAGCAGAAAGCGGTCGCCACAGCTTACCACATGACAATAAGTAATCGGTGCGAGGTGATGAGGTGAATTTAAAAAAGGGAACACCCCTGCTACTAGAGACTGTTCCTAGATTGTGCGCCACTTCCGTTCTGTTGCGAAAAAAAAACTACAAAAGTGTGTGTTTGTGTGTGTATGTGCCCTAGTTCTGTAATTATCGCGATGTGAACCAGTACTAATCGCATCTTACATACACTCCCCTTCCCCTTACTCTCTCCCCCTGTCGATAGTGACCGTCGAAGATATCCAGTAGAGGTGTGTGTGAGATACACTAAAAAGCCCTATAAAGTGCGAAATAGCAATGCGCAAACAAATGGAGCAAGAAACCAAAAAGATAAGAAAATCAAAAGAGCAGTATGTTATGTACAGTTAATAAATTAAGAGAGATGATCATATATATACAGATATTTATATACATACACATACACTGACTAGAAGGCTATTCTAAAGCTGAAACAAAATATGTAAATGTATTTTTTAATAGAAAAAAAAAACAACATCAGTCGTCGTTAATGTTTAAGGAGACCGCGAAAATTGTAATCAATGATAGGGCGAGCAGAGCAGGTGGAAAACGAAAAAAAAAACGTTTGTAAAACAAGCAGTAAATTAAACGTTAAACACGAATATGTACACAAGACTGTTCTCATTTCGTTTTACGTTATCGATTATGGTTAACTGTCTTAAGTTCATTTGCCCTGTAACCTTTAACCATTTTACGAAACAAAAAAAAATACTGTCATATGTTTATGTTCTATCATAGGCTTACCGACGAACGACGCGAGCAGGCTCGCAAGGATCTCAAGGGGCTGGAAGACACGGTGGCAAAGGAGCTGCAGTCGCTGCACGCACTGCGCAAACTGTTCGTGCTGGATTTGCAGGTACGAGTATGAAACCTTCGAGGCACTGGCCTGTGTATGTCATTAACTTTCTCACACCCTGCCTGCCCTTTTCCAGGCCCGCATCAAGAAGTCGCTCAACTCGGAGGACACCGAGGACGACGGTGGTTCGCTCGCCCAGAAGCAGAAGATTTCCTTCCTCGAGAACAATCTCGAGCAGCTGACGAAGGTGCACAAGCAGCTCGTGCGGGATAATGCGGACCTGCGGTGCGAGCTACCGAAGCTCGAGAAGCGCCTGCGGACGACGGTCGAGCGGGTGAAGGCGCTCGAGACGGCGCTAAAGGAGGCGAAGGAGGGTGCGATGCGCGACCGCAAGCGCTACCAGTACGAGGTGGACCGCATCAAGGAGGCGGTGCGCCAGAAGAATTTGGCCCGCCGCGGACCGCAAGCACAAATCGGTAATATGTCGATTGGCAGCACACTGGTGGAGGAACACCCAAACATTAATTACATCTATCTACTCTCTCTCTATCTGTCCCGCAGCTAAACCTATTCGAGCCGGACAGGGGCAATATTTGTTCAAGAGTGGTGGAACGGGTGGGGCCACAGCAGCGCCCGCTGGTACCGCCATTACACCGAAGTCGATGGCGGACGAGAAGCGAAAGTCCCAGATTAAGGGTAAGAGGAGCTTCCGGAGCGTGTCGGGTCTTATATTTACAGTTTTTAATTCCTCTTATTTTTCTTTAATTGTAGACATGGACAGTTGAATGCATTGAGTAAAAGCTCCGCATTATTGCTATCTACGCGGCGACTAAGAAAGCTACTAAAGTGTGCACGAAAGTAGGGACAAAAAATTGCATAAAAGAAAAACAAAATCAGCTAAATAATGTATGAGAAGAGGGATCACGGGGGAAGAGGCGAAAGCAGACACATTTAAAAAATCAGCGAAAGCAAGCAGAGGACGCCACAACCACATGCGGCCAGAACAACGCGTATATCGAGAAATAGGACGGAAGACACTCGAACCAGATAACTGAAACATCAAATCTATTAGCACCGAATGGCCAACCGTTCCCGTCGGTCGGATTCCTTTTTGAACCCTCTATTTTGAAAAGCTTCGGACAAACACGGCTAGCTCTTTCTCTTTCGCTCTCAACTCCGAACCCTCCCCCTCCCCAAAAAGTATCCACCATTTTTATACATCCTCCCTTTTTACCATTTTTAACGGCGTTTACAGACACTATCTCTCTCTCTCTCTCTCTCTCTCTCTCTCGGCGCCGGGACAGAAATAGCGAAATTTTGTAAAGATCTATCATTTTTTTCATTATGAGTACTATTATTATAATTATATTATTATTATTATAATTATTAAAGTAATTAATGTGTTTGTCGATCGCTTAAGTCAGTTGTATTGAGAGAGAAAGAGAGGATGCAGGACAGCAACACAGACCCATACAGACGCATACACCGGTGACAGGATGAGATATTTAGTATAGTTAGGCAGGTTAACGGAAGAGTTCGGGCGCCTAGGCAGAGTAAAGCACTGCAAGAACAATAACGAAAGTTGAACGGGGAACGGAAGAGGGAATGTTGCGCTTTTCGCTTTAAGAGAAGAAAAAAAGATAAATAGTAAAAGGAAAAGAAAAAAAAGATCACTTTAATCATCTGTGCTACTACTATTGTGACAAATGCGCTATTTGCTACTATTACTGCTGCTGCCGCTACATTTCGTCGTTCGATCGATAAGGAAGGTTCGAGGGGAACGTGCAAGGATCAAGAATCATTCCTCTTTATTTACGGTTAACAGATTCTCTCACACATACACACGAGAAAAAAAAATATTACACCACAAAACGCTACATGCTTATCTCGTTTGTGATCTCGTTGGATGTACTCTCGCTGGCAGAAACGTGTGCCAGAAAGTGAAAAGAACAAAATAAGAAAGTATAATTACAGCGAATCAGAAAGAGAGAGAGAGAGAGAGAGAGAGAGAGAGAGAGAGAGAGAGAGAGAGACTTAGGGAAAATGCAGAGAAGAAGGGAGAGATAGAGAAACAAAAGAGGACAAAAGAGTGTTAAAAAAGAGTAGGTAATGGTAATGGATAAGGGAAAGTAAATTAAGCAAAGCAAGCGTATGGTTCTTGAGATGACTCTTTATTCCTCTATCATCCACCCAGGCAGTATCTCAAGCACCCCGGAAGAAAATTTTCTTTTCTGGCGACGCTGGAAACTCTATGTTGGTGGTAAAGGTGTAGGGTTATAGGCTTCATTCATCCCTTTTTTCCCTTTCCTGTTTCCTGGAAACGGGAAATTATTATTACCAGCCTTCTTAACACACAATCAGTCCACTCAAGTCAATCAATGTATGGTGGGAGGGAGGGGGTTATTAAGATGATGGTGCTTCGATGCCGGAGAACAAGAGATTCGGGCAAAAGACGGATGCACAGTGCAAGAGACACAGTGCAAACGCCGGAAGCCGAAGATGACGGATATGATCCGTCCCGTTCAATTCGGCGTCCTTCACACGCTGTTCCGAAAACACTCTGGGTGCATTTTTGGGTGCTTATTGAACGAGTAAATCGAAGACAGTGAAGTAGAGAGAGAAAGAGAAAGTGGGGAAAACATTAAAGAAAAACACAAATACATGTCATGTAATCACACGCTTCAACCGTTTACCGCCGCCTTCGTCGCCCAGTATCCCCAACAAATCGATCAGAGCCGTAAAAAAGGACAGAGAGAAGAGAGAGAGAGGAGAGAAAAGCATGGCCCCTGTGCGCGTTGGCCTGCGATAAATTTGCGCTAATAAACCTTATTATCCTAACAAGCAAGTTATGATGTAGCTCCGGATAAACAAAAGCTGTGTAATCAACCCTCCTCTTCCTCCTCTAGCCTAGTTCCTTCTAGAATCCTCCCGCCCTTCCTCATCCCCAAACTGCTGCTTATTTTAGTGATCAACAAATATATAAAATGGATGGTAAAATGTAAAATCAAAAATCGGATCCCAGCCGGCGGCTTGGGTAGCTGTGTTTTTGTCAATTGGTCGTTTTTTCGTTGGCGTTGGTATATTTTGGAATATTTTGATTTCGATGCTCATGTTGTTGTCCGAAGTTACGACCGTACCAAGGTAGCAGAACTCCTCTACTACCTCAAGATCGTCGCCGTCGACTAATACTCTGCTTCCGAGTCGTGCTCTATCTCGGTCAGAGCCTCCGGCAAGCAGGTACATTGTCTTCGTCGCATTGATCCTCAATCCAATCCTATCGGCCTCGCGTTTCAGTCGGGTGTATGCCTCGCACACCGCCGCAGATGTCCTTCCGATGATGTCAATGTCATCCGCGAAGCCAAGGAATTGGAGAGACCGGATGAAAATCGTGCCCCTGATGTCGAAACCTGCGCTCCGCATGACACCTTTCAGAGCGATTTTGAACAGCAAAAGTTTGGTCTTAAATACTCTATTTTTTTCTTATAATTCTTAGATTATATTACCTTTTAGGGTTTAGAATTAAATGTTGTACTTGTTCGTAATTATCGTGTTTGAGTTTAAAAAACTAAATTAAATTAAACTACCATTTCCATCGAAACACACGGTTAAAATTCTAGAACTTACTGGCGATTTATTATGATTAATCGGCACCTGGATTAATCGGAACCGATTCCGGTTACGCTCCAGCTACCAATTTGAATGCAATTCCTCTGGAACTTATCAATTCAGCACCATCACCGCGAAACATTTCTATATTAGTTCGGTTTCTCTCGGTGAAATATTTCAACGTGAGCGTGAAAACTTGCCACGAAAGCACGAAATCTTCCAGCGCGCTGTGGTAGACCGGGCATCACGGCAGACTCCAGCGACTTGGTAGCTGAGTAGAAACGATACGATAACTTTAATAGCTTAAAACTCCATTTCTATTTTTTGTATCATTGTAGCAGTAATTACTGGACGAAAAAAAATAGGCTTCAACCGTTTACAGCCGCCTCCAGCGCATCCGGGCAGACTTTTTCGCCTCCTGTCAGATCGGATCGGAACGTAGCAGTTCCGAGCGGGAACGGACGGCGGCGCCGTACGCACGTACCACCCCACGCACACCGGAGCAGTCAGTGCCGGAGCTATTTTCCATTCGCCGGACCGCCGAACATCACTACTATACGTGAGGTGTCACTAGATTACGGATGTGGATTTCGTCTTCCCGAGTCACGGCCAATACCGTACGAATATTTTCTCGTTTTGTTTTTTGGAAAAAAAACCCACCCTTTCTCTTGGTCCTTGTTTTTCTGCTGCCACTGCTCGTGCTTAGTGCTAGGGCGATCATTTGGTGTGTGTGTGTGTGTGTGTGTGTGGGAGTGGCTGTGTGCTGGCAGTGTGAACGCGTTTTGCTTTAGGCTCCTTTGTGCCCGTCAATTCGTACTGTCTCGTGCCTTTCTGGAACGTTTGCATTTGCCCACAGGGATCCCCATGTTCGTGTGTGTGTGTGTGTGTGTGTGTGTGTGTGACCGTGTGTGTCTCT
>KB670848.1:0-60554 GCA_000349105.1 Anopheles epiroticus
ACCGAGTTTCCTGGAAACGGATTGGCGACCTGGCCATGTCACGTAGACGTGCTCTGCAATGAGCGGGCCAAGAAGAGAGAGAGAGAGACTTATGAAAATAAAAAAATATATCACCTTAAGAAGCATTGATTAAACAAAATCAAAAGTTTGACAAGTTATGTTTGAGTCTCTATTGAAGTATAGTTTTCATTATTTGTTCACCGTGCTATGTAAATGATTGTATAGTGATATTCTGTTTTTAGTAAAATTTATCAAAATAAGTTATTTAATTAAACTATGCAAAAACTGTATAACTGTTTCCACTTATGACTCAAAACATTAATTTAACAAAATGTTGTGATTTGGGCCTATGTTGTGATTTGGGTTTTATTTGCTTGTATTATGTTTTAGGTTAACTTCTTCATCTTAATGAATCAATAAATATTTCGTGTTGATCAAGCATCCATGTCACTTGTTTACTCTTGTACTAAAAAATGTTCAGCGATAGCAGTTTTTTGTTTTGCTATCGTTTCATCGTTCATGTGTGAATCATTGATATCATAATAGCTTAATCGGATGGTGCATCATTCAATTTTCCTAACGAAATTGTTTCATCGATATTCCTTCCATGAGCGTGACTGATGTTTTGGAAATTGGTTTTTATTGATGCTCAGTTTTTGTTTTTTTGGCAATTTTCATTCTCTCTGTTTCGGTGAAAATTCGATGTTCCTATTGGAATATCATGCCTCATCCACGGAAGCACAACTTCGTTACGCTAAACCCGTTTAAATTTCTTCATTGTTTTAAAAAAATCATTCAACGATAAAATCATTCATAAATTGATCCGTTCCACCACTCGAGCAATAGCCCCGTAAATCATGGTCCCGTAACCGGTACAACTTTCGTGATTTTCATTTGCATCTATTGTGAAAATCGTGGCAAGCGGCAAGAGCAACTCAGAAAGCAGTGAAACGAAATGGTAAACTCACACGAGTGAAAGAGAAAAATAATTTTTATGAGCATTCATGCTTAAAATGGTATCATAGAATCAAAGCAAAATCAATGCTTAATTTGGAGCTAGAGAAAAATAGAAAGCTAAACCATTGTTATTTGATTTCACTACATACATAGCACTGTGAAATTCCTTGTACATTGTTTTCAACTGATGAAAATATATTTATACTTTAATGAAAAGGCTGAAAGAATGTTTAATTTCAATGAAAGTAGTTGAATGACAAAATAAACACTTTTATCTTCTAGCAATATCTTCAAGTTGGCAACTGTCTCCTAGTAGCTAACATGATGATGCAGCTACGAAGTGCATTTGCTCCTATTTTGAATTATGAACCACTTCACAACAGCCTCTGTCAATGGTGTTATCACGATTCTCGACGGCTATAACGTAAAACTGGTCCTAATTAAATGTACACCAACTTCAAAGTCGCTTCCAAAACATCCGACCGGGCACATTGAACGCATAAAGTTGCTACAAAAAACGTGTTTCCGCTGCGCATTGAAGGATCACCGTTCGTTGTACCGTTTGGAATGTATGGTATGCATGTTTTACGCGATGCCTGTTTCCGGTGTTTGAACAGAGCTTGAAAACATACCGTTGCGGCATCGATCGTGGTGAAAAATCTGGACTGCATTATTTCTAAACCTGCACCGCATCGGATCACCCACCCCGACGAAAAGGTCAGCCTTTTGCGCGGGACCAGATTTGAAACTGGTTGTTGGTGTTTTGATTTCACTTGAGCATCCGGGTTTGGTGTTGGGGCCAGAATAGTTCGTACCGCGCTGGTGGTACTTGTTAACCTCTCAAAAGGGTGCTCGGTTTTACCGCCAACGTTATGTTTTTGTTAAACCACCAACCTAGGGTGTGGTATGGTGCAAGAGGGGTTCGATGTTAACCATGTGAAATATGCTAGTGAAGTAAAACGAAACATAGCTGCGTGCGTACGAATGAGATGTGCGAGTACGAAAGCTCGTGTAGAGCATGTGTAATTAAAAGTGAAACACAGTCTACTGGTTGGTAATGTTCTACCGAATAGAAATTTATTTGAATATATGTAGCAGATTCCTGCTAACAGCAAAACACAAGATACAGGCCAACAGTAAAAATATAGACATAAGTTAAAGCTATAGTCAGTCGAAGCAACACCTTTGTTTTGAACTACTTTATAAATTCACAAATAAAGCACTTTTCGAAACATTGTATGATCAAACGTACCCAAAACAACAACTTGTGCAATAAGTATCGATAGACACCAGCATAATTTACCTATAACTGAATAGACCAATTTTAATAAACAGGAAAAGGCCAAACTTAAATATAAACATAAACATGTAGAAAGTGTGTCACCGTTTTACAATAATTGTTTATAAATAAAGCTTACACGAAACGGTGACTTCAGTTCACTAGTTCGCGACACACGGAGAACGTGCGCGTAGTGTTTCTCACTATTATTATAGTTTGTTATTTGAATGTTATTTTATTTAAAATTCGATGGACTAGTGGGTCCTCTCGTTTAAAATTTTAACATTAATATCTTCAAAGTAAGTTACAGTGCAACACATCAAAAATAATTTAAAACACAAAACGCTAATTACGCTGGGCACGGTCTATGAAGACGGCAATCGGAATCCCTGGCTCAAAGACCTCTCTATGTGCGTTAAATGTAGGACACGCCCGAGTACGGAGAGTTCTAGCAGGCACATAGAGGTTGATCGTTGACAATAGCGTTGGAGAATCGATGTGGCCGTTGATTAATCCCGCAATAAATGACAGGTTAGCACGATGAATTCGCTCCCCTAACGAGGGAAGCCCGAGAAGCAAACGCCTGGTCTGGTATTCCATATCACTGTTCCACGATCGGAGCGCAAATCGTGTGAATTTCCGTTTAACAGATTCAAGTCGCGCGAGTAGTTGAGTTGCAGTTGGCCACCACACTACATTCGCGTATTTCAGCAGCCTGTGCCTTCAAGCACTTTGGGTCTCGTATTTCACGGGTCATGTTAATGACCAGCTGATCCTTAAAGGATAGCCTTATGTCGAATAAGATGCCCAAATCTTTTATACACTTCTTTCGCTCTAAAACTTGAGCGTCCAACGCATAGTTGTACTGTACAGGAGTGCGCAAGCGGCTATAGGTTATCGTTACGCATTTGCTAACGCAAAGAGACAGGGCGTTACGATCGCACCATAGATGGAACTCCTTCAGGGTTGCTTGCAGGTGGGAGGGATCATCGGGTCCAAGAACCGCACGGAAGATCTTTGCGTCATCAGCACATAGGAGATGGTTGTCGGCAGGTAATACCATAATAGGCCCTAAGTTACTGCCCTGCGGAACGCCGGAGGATACACGAATAAATCTCGCCACATATGAGCCTAGGTTTACTGAGTAGTAACGGTCAGTGAGGTAGGAACTCATCCACGACATGAATATTTCCGGAAGTCCTAGACAATCAAGCTTAGCGAGCAGAATGGAGTGCGATACACTATCGAATGCAGCCTTGATATCTGTATATATGGCATCTATCTGGTAACCGGCGTCGATGGAACGTTGACATCAGCTGACAAACTCCTACAGATAGTTGTTGATCTTCTGGATACAAACCCATGCTGGTTTAGACTGATGTAGTTGGATGCCGAAGCCATCGAAGACTCATATACGAGCATCTCGAGCACTTTAGCGCAAACACTGAGTGAAGTTATGCCACGATAATTGATCGCCTCATTTTTGCCTTACTTTTTGTGGAAAGGTGTTAGCCAGGTGTTTTTTTCACGGGGCAGGAAAAGTGCCAGTGTTAAATATTTCGTCGAAAATCTTCACCAGGATAGGCGCGAGAGAGGTAACGTAGCGTTTCAGTGCTATTACTGGAATGTCATCAGGACCGGGAGCACAGGAGGGCTTAAGCCGCCCAATGGTAGCAATAACCGACTCTTCATTAAAGACAGGACTCATAGTAAACAGTATATTGATAGGTGTGTTTGTCAGAGCGTCAGTTATAGTATTCGGATCCATAATATCTGGAGTGAAATTTTCTTTAAACCTATTCGCGAACAATTCACACATCTCAGCGGTGGTAGATGCAGTTTCTCCGTTATGACGAATGATGCTTGGGAGACCAACTGAATTACGCTTCATGTTAATATGCTTCCAAAAGGCGCGTGGATTCTTGCGTTAAACTCACTCAGTTACAGGGTTTTCAAGCCAGCTCAACATCGTAACACACTTTCTCAACATCGTAAAATGAATCTGTCAAACTGTACGTGCAACTCGGATCTGTTAACTTTTTTCAGTTCTGTAACACTGGATTGTGGATCAGTAAAATCTTAACTCGAACGTGTAAAATTTGTGAACGTAACAATTGAGCCGATACATACATTTTACACATTCGAGTTAAGATTTTACGGATACACAATCCAGTGTGACAGAACTGAAAAAAGTTAACAGATCCGAGTTGCACGTACAGTTTGACAGATACATTTTACGATGTTGAGAAAGTGTGTTACGATGTTGAGCTGGCTTGAAAAACCCTGTAAAAGCTAAACTCAGCTAAACTCATAATAGTCAAACTCTCTACCACTGTGTACCACCGAAGGTACAGAGGAAAGATTTTCCGCTTTAGAGTTTGTCAGCCGACTCTGCTTAACACAAGTCCGCACCCTTCCCCCTGAAGTTCTAACGGTAACAGTATATCGAACCGTTGTTAAATCCGACGCGCAAAGTTAAACCGTCCACGTACCGTACCGTAAAAATACGCCGACGTAAAGTAAAAGTAAGTGAAGTGCGCGCCGAACCTATTACAGATATATTAGAATGTTTCATCTTATTCGATTGTTTGGGTAAAGTATACATTTAAGTAACAATTAACGATGTAAATTTTAAATTTATTGTAGTCAGTGTTGTTAACTATCGACATTTATTATGGCATTCGCAATATGCTGCAAGTCAAAATTATTGTTTCATTATTGACAATCTGAGTTACCATGACACGACATTCCAAAAACGACATTCATCTGTGTTGCTACCGTCGTTGCCTCTTTGATGATCATCAGTTGACATTTTTCCACGCATTGCTCTTCTATAGTGATTTTAATTTGAAGCTTAATAATAAACAAATATAATTGCATGTAGAACGAACACAAATATGTTGCAATAATGCCATCCATCCATAACTTCACAAAATTCACAAAAAAAAAAAATTCAAATTTAAATTAATTTTAAATCCAACTTTATGCACAAGGAAATATTTTACTAGATTCGTCTGATTTACATGACCTAACACGATAAGTTTGATAGAAGAGTTTTATTAAATGCTTTACCATACCTCATCATATAACACCGAATCAAATAAATATAACTGAAAAATGTAGTCGTTTAAAACTATTTTTTTAAGTGACAGTCAAATGAAAGAGCAACCTATGACTGTGAAGCTTCAAAAACGATTAATGATGATGATTACAATTATACAGTTACTCCCAAAATTAATGGTATAGCCTCGATTTGCCCGTTTAATCCATATTTTCTAGGTCAATTCTCATCACAGCCGCAAAAGTCTACAGTCCTGTGCTAGAAGAACTTGCTGCGCTCTAAATAAACTTATTAGATTTGTATATGCCAAGTTGGTTTATTTTTAAGCCATTAACTGAAAAAAAACGCCTTATTGAGAACTCACAAAAGTTATGGTACACGATGTGAACTATGATTAAAATAGATTTATTGACCGCATTTTTATATTATATGCATTTTTATATTTATATATATTTTATTTATATATTTTATATTTTGTTTGGTCTCCTTTTGCATCAATAACGGCTTTCAAGCGACAAAGCATCGAATCAACTAATTTTGTGGTTAATACAGGTTCGGTATCTTCCCAAACTCTTATTAATTTTGCTTTTAGGTCACTCTAACTCGTCGGGTGACTTTTTTGAACCCGAATTTTTGCTTCACGCCACAAATGTTCAATGGGATTCAGATCTGGTGACTGTGGCGGTGTTTTCAGTTGTTTGGGTGCATTATATAGTGGCCAGTAGTTTATTTCTGTACTAAACGCGTAGTATGTTTGGCATCATTATCTTGCTGGTAAAAGTAATCTGCTGGATGTCGCAGTTTCGAAACACTTTCTTTAAGGTTTTTAAGATGTTTAAATACACCATTTTATCCATCGTGGATTCAATACAGGGTTTTCCAAGTCAACTCAACATCGTAACACACTTTCTCAACATCGTAAAATGTATCTGTATTTTCGGCTCAATTGTTACGTTCACACATTTTAAACATTCGAGTTAAGATTTTACGGATCCACAATCCAGTGTGACAGAACTGAAAAATGTTAACAGATCCGACTTGCACGTACAGTTTGACAGATACATTTTACGATGTTGAGAAAGTGTGTTACGATGTTGAGCTGGCTTGAAAAACCCTGTAAACTCCATGTTTCCTACTCCATTTCTGATATAGTCCCACGGCAAATCGTTTCCACCTTTATGTTTGATGGTTTGTAGTAAATGCTTCGGGTCAAGCTCCGTATTCTTTGTTCTCCACACAAATCTCGCTTATCGCTACCAAATAGATTTATTTTGATTTTGTCAGTAAAAAATACATCCGACCAAAATTCTATGGGCAAATCAACGTATTTTTTTATTTGTGCTATCCTGCCATTAAAGCCATTTTTTCTTAATACCCTTAGGACTGTTTCAGCAGAAATTGGCCTTGAAATAGACCCTACCGACACCTCAACACCTTCAACTAATTTTGGGACACTGGTGTCTGGTTCTTGCCGTACCTTTTCAATTATCATTTTTTCATCAATTGCTGATAGTATTCTTTTTCCCCAAGTTGGTGGACAATTCTTCAATCTTCCTTCGCATCGCCATCCGTCGATGACATGCTGGACTGTATAATATGTCCGTCCAACTATGTCACCAACTTTTCACATAGCATATCCTTTGAGAAACAGTGCAATAATTTGTTTCCTCAATTCTACACCAGTTTCCTTTTTTGATTCCTTCATTTCCCAAAAATAAAACTTCAAAGAAATTTTGCGTTCATAAAATGCCTTAAATTATGTATGTCATAATTACCTAAGCTTACTTGACAGTTTAAAAAAAAAAATCCTTGAGGAACTAAACGGTGTACCGTGACTTTTTTGAGTTCTCAATATGGCTTTTTTCAATTAATGGCTTAAAACTAAGCCAACTTGCCCTAAACAAATCTAATAAGGGGCCTATTTAGAGCGCTACAAGTTCTTCTATCACATGACTGTAGAATTGTGTGGCTCTGATGAGAATTGACCAAGAAAATATGGATTAAACGAGTAAATCAAGACTGTATCATCACTTTTTAGAGTAACTGTATGCCATTGCCGGTAGCCGTTAACAACAATTATTAGAGAAATGCAAAAGCTGTAACTAGAAGAAGTAAATTTCAAAAACATTGAAGGAATAAAACCTTGGACTTTTTCTATTTTTTTTTCCTTTTGCTCATCATTCATAAACTTGATTCTTATATTTCTGTTTTACATGTGTTAGATCATCAGCAAATGTCCAAATAAAAATATTCAAGAAAAAATACCTTCAGTTAAGAAAACTCTTGAGCTAAATGCGTTAACAATACTACGATTATTGCCAAATAATTAGAATTATGAATAAATTACAGATAAACACGTCATGATGTCATCGTCTTAAAATTTAATCAAACTAGTATTTTACAAAAAAATATTTCACAATTCAAATAAGTGCATTTTCTTTTTTAATTCGGTTGTAACGACCAGGCTGTATTGATAATGCAGTTCAGTATACTTTGTAAATAATCGAATGCAAAACATAAAAATGACAGGAATTGCTAAAAAATGATAAAAAATCAAATAATTTGTGACTAAGCAAAATTTATTTCCGACGCGTTTCATAAAAGCTATCTAAATCCAATTCCTTACTTTTGATGCACTGTGTAGTAAATATATCAATCCTCAAAAGAAAAGTCTTAACGCGTTAAATCAATGCTAAAAAACAAATTATACACATTTTTCATGGATTTTCTCATGAAACTTTTCCCTTTTTGTGCATTGGCTCACTGTTGAAGCCAAAAGACAGAACAATAAATACAAGCTTAACGTTCCAATTTTCCCAAATCGTTTCGAAGCGTTCGCCCTACCGCTCACTAATGTATCTTGTGACCACGGGTACAACAGTTCATTACCCGACACTATCGCCCTGCAGCGTAACCCGTGTCGCCGGGAAAAAAATAAAATCTAGATTGAATAGCTGAAAGAGTTGAGCCGGATTATGATTTCATTCCGCTTCAACTCTTCGGTCACTACGTCCGACAGAAGATTGATTTTGTGCTTTCGTTCATCGGTTTTGCAGTAGCTCTAAGGAAAGAATCTGTCATTGCGATTTGTGAGGTTCGTTTTTCCTACCCATCAGTTTGGAAAGATCAAAACGGGAAAATAAACTTTTTATCACGTTGGAAAAAGATAGAAAAAGTTTTACAAATCGAACACAATCGGAACGGAAAGAAGATGAGGCAGAAACTTGTAAAGTTGTTGCTGACAAGGGTAAAAAAAAAGAAATTTGTCCCCTAAATCAAAATCAATGAGCAGATTTTGGGGAATGAATAGGCTTAAGGCACACGAGGAGCAATAAATCTGGTCTCAATCTATCCCTAGAAAAGGCAGTTCCTTTGGGAGTCCTAGGCACTGATGGTTCTGAAGAGTGTTTGAAGAATGGTTAATGTGTTGTTCGATACATCGATAAACTTTTTTCCTGACAGGAAAAGCAACCAAATAAAGCATGGGACCACTTCACTTCTCAATATGTTAATCGAAGGGTATTGAATAGCTGGCCTAAAAGTTAGTCCCTATTATTTGACCGTTTGCTGAAGTATCTTATCTCCAAACAGACACGTCAGAGAAATCATCCTTAGAGCTTCAGAAAAAATAAAAATAATAGATGGTTTTTTTTTATACAGTTTGCCTCATGCAATCAGTTGGTTTTTCCAATTTAAGTTACAGTATAAAATTTTATTTTTTCATCTCTCACCTTATCTGCAAATTGAAAATTTTACTTTTTTGTGCAGGACATAAAAGAAAAGAATATGTGTTGTTTGTTACCTCAATTTATAAGACGTTAAGAGCGTAAGCAGGAAAACAGAGTTAAACCTTAGAAATATGTATTGGGAAGTTGATTCGTTAAACTCACTTGTATTTAAACTTGAGCAATTTCTAAAAATTATATAAATTAAATTGTAAAATACGAAATCCTTTAAACTTATGTCTCTTTTCTTAATTGAAACTGCTTTTTCGCTTGTGCCGATTCCGTTCACGTCTCATATGCTAGGGAGGACCTTTTGGTTCGGTATTGATCATGTGTTCGATAATAGGGTGTGGATTTTCAATCCCAAAGGTGCCGTAGGCCGTGAACGTACGTCAATGCAACAGTTTAACTGGAGAAGCTGTACAAAACCTACAACATCACAAGTTAAAATAACGAGTGCGAGATATAAATAGTTACTGTAAATGCATATCTCAAACTAGAAGTTGACGATTTTTTGCGCTTCACAGAGCGAGTTAATAAGAAAGAAAATTGAAATAAAAGATTGTTGGGTAAACGGTATTCTATTATTTTACTTACTTACTTTACTTATTGGGCGCTACAACCGCATCGCGGTGTTGGCCTGCTGCTAAAAACTCAGGCTAAGGACGAAGGGAGTGGGGAGAGTCAGCACAACGATAAAACCATCTATCACGAGACTCTCCAGAGGTACTGGGGGCGTGTTCGAGGGGTCAGTCACCCTGCCCCACGTAAACAACGAGTACGACAAGTCTACAAGGAATTTCGAGACCAGGACCTGATCCACGTTTTGAATTATTTTATAAACCAAATAAATTAGTTATTGCGTTATTTAACAGAAAAAAGAGCTTAATTTAACAGAAAAAAGCTGTTCTTAAAGTATTTTTCATACATAATTTATGCTAAAATTTAATCTGCGTATGGCACACAAATCGATTTTTGTACGCAAATGAGCATAGAATTACTGCTGCTGACAAATGTGTTCGATACTATTGAGGTCCACAGTAAAATGCGATATAAATAACGAAATACTAAAGTTTCTTGCTTTGCTGATCAAACAGTTTCCCCCCAGCCGAGAAAAAAATAATACTCACCTAAAAAGGAGCGATTCGCCAGTGTACAGTTTATTGAAATAATTTAAACGCTCGCCAAGTGAAACAACTCGAACAACTTCCCCAGATTGTCGCTTTGCCTCGGATGGAACGCTACGATTCATAAATATCATCTTTTTATACGCACCCTTAACGCACAATGACAGCACAACGTTCAACTGGCGAGCACTGATACGACGGAAAATCGTTTCGTACCCTATTGCTAAAGCCCGTACTATGAACAGAACCGAACCGAGGACCGCACAGTTTCTTCGGTCAATAAAATTCTTTCCATTTTAATAACCGTCTCCGTCTCGTGTGGGGGTGTGCCGGATCCAGATGAGATGGAAAAGTGAAACACAAAACAACGAGATTCTGAACAGCTTGAACAAGTTCATAATTTTTCCCGCAAATTGTGCTGCGGGCGAAGACTAAGTGCACTGGATGGACTCTCGCCGGGACACGCTGTCTTTTTGAAAGGGTACATTCCATCCTTTCGGTCTTGCATTACTGAACGTGAACGGAGGACGTAACAAACACACACACTCTCACACTGGCAAAAGGAAAATCAAAACTCGAAACATGGATAAAACACAGAAGAACAAGACGGAGGTTTATAGTTTTATAATCAACTCAGATGCTATATTTATTAATCATTCTTCAAACCGCTTCACAATCTACTTGGCTGCCACTTGTTCGCTTTACAGTACATTCTGTCTCCCTCTTCTCTTTTCCTAGTCCTTCTCACTCTCGCTTCCGCTCGTTCTTTGTCAGGTTCACAGCATTTAAACCACTCTCCTTTGGAACGGGTTCAAAATTATTTTATCCACATTTGTGTGCAAAAACAACACCACCACCGAATCAAAGTTGCTCTTCACATTTTACTATTTTGCTATCCATGTTTTGTGTTTTTTTTATTTGTTGTGATTTTATACTGTCATAAATCACTGCGGGATTTTGTTAGTCGATTCTTGTATGTGTGTGTATGTGTGTCATTTATTCGAGAAGTTAGTTTACATTAGTGATATTTACAAATGTTTTTGAATGATTATTTTCTTCGGTTTTCTATTTTCTTTCTCTCTTTCCCGCTCTCTTTCTCAGCAGAATCGATTTATTGGAATGGTTTATTAGCTCTGTTACGTTGTTATGCACTTAATCAAGATTTATGGATTGATTTCTTTTGGTTTTGCTTTATTATACTTCTGTACTTTAACTTAGCTCGATTACCGCAAATCATACATTATCTAGTTTTGTTTATGCACTGTGTAACCTTTTTCTGTGGATGTAACGTTTCCCTCCATTTTTTATATGTACACATTTTGCTATCCCTACACCTTACTAGCCACGATGAAACAAAACAGCTGACCATTTATCTTCCAGTTTCAGCCTTCAATCCACGTAGATTGATTGTGAAGTATGCTTGTGGGTGCTTGGAGCACGTTTAAGCTAGAGTTCTTCAACTTCCTGTACGGCAACAACTTTCTACGCTTCATCCTTTATACGTCTCTGTAGTTCTTTTCCACCTTTTACTCTGCATTTTTCATCAACCCTTCATTAGTTAAACCGCGAAAGCACGCAAAATTAAACTCTCTCTGCTCCCCAGACCAGCCCTAACCATACCTGCGGTTTCATTAGCTTCACGGCTGCACGGTTTCAATTATCAAACCTCAATTTTTTTTTTGCACAAATTCCCGAAAGTTAGCAACACAAATTAAGTTCTTCTCGTGAGCACTCGACGCGGAAACGGTTGGTGGCATCTGAATTTCAATCGCACAACCGCATCTTCGGTTTCCCCTTCCTTCCTGCGCCCCATTCGTGCAATAAAAACAATCTTATCAATTTCCCATGCAACATACCTACACAGCTTTCCCAAGCGATCTGGTTGTAAGAGTACCATTCGGCGAGTGTTCGCCTAAAATTGGAAAGCCACTCAATGTATTCGTAGTCTGTGTTTTGTTTTGACTGCGAAGCTTAACTGCGCCTTAGACTGCTAGGAATCACCGGGAGTGAAATGATTTGTTCGCGTTCGTTTGCGGAAGTTGATTGTGTTTAGTGGGGCAAGAGACGCTTCCGCCTAAGACGATGTGCTTTTTTTTTCAGCACTTGGAAGGTGTCGGTAAAGGTTAGCTTTTACTGTTAAATGATTCAGAAGTGCCAATTTGCCTGGGGCACGGCACGTACCGTAGGCTTTGCGCTAGGATTTTCCGGCATTCCTTCTGTGGGAGCTTATTTGGATTGTTATTGGAGCAGGTTTCAGTTACACAACTGGTGGCAGAAGAGGGTGGAAAATCTCATACGAAAAAGCAACAAACGCACCGAACGTGATGAGAGAAGCACGATGGTGCCGGAAGTGAAGCCCATCAGCCTTCGGTCAACGATTGAACCGTGTAGCCGATCCTCTGCCGACACGGGTTCACGTACGGTCCAGGAAAGGGAAAACCAGATCAATTATTTATGCATCAATATTTTTTTAAACGATATTGAAAGGCATCCCAGGCGTGGCTCGCGGAGATTGCGTGTAGCGCGCCATTGTGGTGCACAGTTTTTCGGAAATTGTTTTTCATCCTTCCGCAACGCACAAGGCACCATCACCTTCTTGGTTGCCATCCGGTTCCATCAATGTTAAACGGCCACCTCAAGCGTGGGGGAAGTGAAAAAAAGCCTTTCCTTACGAGACGGTGGGATCATTTTTATTTCTCTGCCTTCATTTTGTAACCACAAAACTCGTACTCACACACACTACTGCGTTTGGATGGGATGCGTACGTGTTGTCTGGAAAGCTTGCTAGGAAGCGCTTGGTTGGTTTGTGGGGATTGCGGGTCAGATCCTGCTGATGTTGAAATGGTTACCCGTTAAGCTGCTACTGCACGCGGTGTTTAATGTAACAGTGGAGATAAAGAGAATGGAAAACCGCACCGATTATCCAAAAAACCGACAGCAGTTAACTGGCTGTCGGGGAGAGAGTTATATCATGTTCGCCTTGTGATGGAGTGGCGCCAGGTCATAAGGACTGGAAGCAGGGCAGCCATCTACCGATGGCATTATAATGGGTTTCCATAAATGAGCTGATTATGAACAAATTGTTTCGCAATTGATTTCGTTTGTGGAAGCAATTTTTTTTTTTGGATCATGATGAGTTAATTAGTTGAGCCAAATATAATAAACTTCGGTGCGGGCGGTGTGCTGAATGATATTGTTACTTTTTAATTAATCATTTTTCGTGGATTCAGGTAGCTCACACCATGCGATAAAAATGAGTTTATTGAGTAAAATGAGAATACAAAAAATGGTTACAGGGTTTCAGCTGTTAGATGAACGTCTTCCACCCCAAAAAAAAGTCTTGCAATCGTTCTCTCAAAAAACGATGTTGCAGCTTTTTCAACTCATACTGCATCAAACACATTCCTTCATATTGCTTCCCATCTATCATTGCATCAACATGTTTCGTTGCTTGTTTCAGTGAGTGGCTTGATGGAACATCAGTGAAAGTTATTAAAGATTCTAATCGTATAGTTTTTGTATGTACAACATCTCGCTAGTGGCTAGTGAAAAAGTAAAAAGGAAAAATCAAATCACACCCTTCCACTTGTCCCACTTGTCATACAAATAAGTGTTCTACCATACACTTTACACGGGACGTCTGTTTTTTTATTTGGGAATTATTTTCATGTAGACTTTTTACGCTTCAAAAACTACTTCGTGATTAAAACCTTCCTCAACTTCGTTTAACCTATCCCTTCTTTTGTTTTAATTTCTTATAGTAGTCGAGTGTACTGTCGTTTCTTGCGTTTACTTGTGTGTGTTGTGCTGTGTAAGTAGTGTAGTTGTGTTTCGATTTGCGTTTGCACGTTTGCTAGCAACTTTATGTATTTCTTATGTTATACATGAACTCGGGAATGTGTGTATGCGTATTATACTTTTTTTGTTTCGTATATACAAGATATCCAGTCAGAGAAGTTTCCTTTCTCTGTCACTTTACTTCTACCAAATTTGCATTTTTTTTACTTACTCTAATATCAATTTGATTGATTTATCTAGATGCATGAAAATAAGGATGCAAGGAAAACGTTCACTTACGCGAGGAGTTTGAAAACAAATGTGTCTCACTTTTACCTCTGTATCAAATGTGAACGATAGTATCGTTTTTATTATGTATCTCACAATTTGTTGTTTTGCAGATCAACATTATATGTATCAGTATGCAACTTTTTGGGCAAATGATAACCAAATGCAAAACAATTCAAAACGTATGTGTACTACATTGCGGAGGATCAACGTTTAGTAGCTCCAAGCCTACATGGGCAGATGCTTAATTTGTACCGTTCGCATTAGGTTGATTCAGGTGGATTGTGGTTGCTAGTGTATAAGAACTACCTTTTCTAAAAAGGATGAGTTAAAAGCAAACAAGGTGAAGCCTTCAAATCAATATGTTACCTGATATTGAACGATAAGAAAAAAAAGGAAATAAGAAACAAAAGAAAAACAATGAGATAAACCTAGTTGAAGCGCAATAACAGAAGCAATTAAACCCCATGTCTAGCAGCACAGTTCGCGTTCAGCTTCATTTTTCGATCAATTTCAACTTTTCCTTTGATGCTATTCTATCTTTCAACCTGGCACACTTCAGCTACAAAATCGTATCCTCTCACAAACACTTCCCATTGCGATGTCTCTTGGGAAAAGGAACGGATTTATGAACATTTTTCCCCATGACACTGCTACCACTGCAGGCAGCACGTAAAACGGTGGAATATGTGCAAAGAAATCTATAACAAAGAATGGGCAAAGAAACAAAGACCCCGTGCCCTGGTTGCGGTATGACACTGCTGCTCTCGGATCCATATCGATAGAGGGGGTTTATCATCTCACGGAATCACATCGTACGGACGACCGTTTGTAGCTGCTGGCAGTGACGGTAATGTAGCGGTGAGCAGTTGCAGCTACCTCATGCTGTAGAAGCGCCCGATCCCGGCAGCAACTATCGGCGGAGAGTGAAATCAACGTCATGGATAGTTTTCGTTGGCTGGAACTCGGTTGCAGGTCGAGTTTTCTGCGGGGAATCGGTGAAACGACGCTCATCGAAGCTGACGGTGATATCGTGAGGAGCAGCAGGGAGAGCAGAACCAGTGGTAGCAGCAGGCGAGTGTCCGATGAAACGACTGCCGTGGCGCCACCAGTCTGCATCGCCTCCGGATGTTCACCTGAAACGACCGCGCGAACTGATATCAGCGTTAATAGAAGTGGCGTGTGGTGTGAGTGTGTGTTATTTTTCCGGAAAGCAGCAGGAGCAGTGAGAAACGGAAGGACCGTCCATTTCCTTTCGCACACCTTCCCATGCTGACTGCTCCTCGCTCGTTCGTTGCGGTGGGTGCTCGGAAGCACCCACACGCCATAGTTACACTTACCGTTGAGAACGTGCACCCGTACGCTGGCCACGTCAGCGTTGGACGGCGAGCACGAGTACTTGCCCGAATCGTCCAGATCGGCATTCTGGATCAGCAGGTGCGAGGTGGTGACGTCACCTTTCTCCGTGATGACCGAAACACCGCCACGGCTCGAGTCGTAGCTGATCACCTCGTCGTGATGATACCAGAAGATGTACGCCGGCGGCTCCGGACTGTACTTGACCGCACAGGTAAGGTTGATGGTGCTACCCTTGTCCACGTGCAGATCGGGTCCGCCGATTATTGTTGCCGTTGGCACTGCAAGAGAACAAAAGAGAAGAAACAAGTGAGCCAGGAGAAAAGTCTGTTTATCGATTGGAAGCGTGCAATTGCAATGAACCATGCACGGGATGTGATGGTTTTGTTCCGGCAACGTCTAGGACGATACATATGTTCGTCATATATGCCGATGACTTCAGCAGTGAAGTGAGCCAATAGGATGAAACTGTCCCAAAGGCTATCGACGATGGTGTTGCGTGACACTGAACGGTATCTTTATTGAGCAGTCAAGAATCTCAAGGGTACTTTCCGTGGCACGGGTGGTGGAGATACAAGCATACTGCTTGCGAAAATCACATCATACGTGCCAGTTCAATGAGAATGTGACGATGTTGAAATTTGGCAGAAGATTGTTTGTTCCCACAGGGTAAATTCGTTTGAATATGAGACATCTCAGACTCTACCTGACAAGTAAGACCACGCTAATTTTTTACGTTTAAACCTTGTAGGAACTTTAAACTAGTGTTTTCATTGTTCTTGAAAAGTATTTAAATATTTGTTTTTCGTTTTTAAGTATTTAAAATAAATATTCATCAAACATAACTTAGCTTTCCAGCTAATAATTCTGCCATGCCAGTCCCATTTCATACAAATCATTTACCTGTTTTCAGCTTTTATGAGCTATTGCGATCACTCTTTTAAACGAACACACTTTAAACCAATCCGAATGGTTTGTTTAAACATAAACAGAATGTTTATGTAAAGTTTGTTATTCTTTACCGTTGAACATAAATTTCTATCGCAAAACAGCCATCTGTCATACAGTTTTATCAAATTCATTCAAACTCGGAAAATAAGTTAGTATTTTACTGAGTAGTTTACAATTACTGCCTTCCCGCAGTGTAGCTAACCTTCACTAAGCTTGATTTTTTATAACTTATTCAACTTGTTACTATTCTCTTGAATCGTGTTTCATGAATGCCATTAGTGATTAATTTGCGCAGGCTCGGTAGTCTAGTGGTAACGGCGTAGGCCTGTCAAAAGGCCCATCGTCGATTCGATACGCAGGATTGACTATCCGGTTATGGGTACACTAAATCACAATTCCCCATACGCCGCAGGATTAACAATCTTGCTACGGATGGGTACACTTAGTCACAGAATGGTGTTCTGGCTAGGATTTGAACCCCCACTGGGGTTGTTGTGCCACCAAAAAAGAAGAAAAAATAAGTGTTTAACTTTCCTTGACAAGAAAGAATATAAAGTTTATAACGCGGTTAAAGAATCAATTAGCTACAAATCAACACTACGTGCTGCTTTTTCTATTATATTTAATTGAATCTGTATTTAAAGTCCTACAATCATCAAACTAATATTAAGTATAAAATAACTTACTTACTAAGATCCATATCGTTCTCTTTTTAACTTTAGAACACATTTCATTAGATGTCGATATCGAGTAACGGCATATTCAAAACTTATAGCAAGATTCGTTAATCAAACCCTATCCTAGAAAATGAGAAAATTGTTTTTTCATAATTTATTTATATGCTCAAGGAATTGATCGGAATAACAGATAAACAACAGGATATCTTCTGGTTTATCTTCCTACAAGTCGGGTTAAACTACGTCTGATATTGAAAATCCACTGTGTTCGCTACTAGTTGCCTACCAATAATACATTTCAATACAACCCACCTGCTACACATCGCCCAAAGAATAGCAAGACAAAAAGCATTGAAACACGAGTCCGTTCGCTCCAATAAATACGGATACATGTATAATCGCATCAGAGCATAACAAAGCATAACATGCGTTGCCACACCTTGCTATTCCCGGCTCCTTATCTCTATCGATTCAGGACCGCAGTATAAGTGTTTGTGTTGTTTAACCAAATCAAACAAAATCTTACCACATCTGAGCGGGCCGTTAAGGCTCATTTCCACTTTGTTTTGTTTCGTGAACCACCATCCAACACACGGTCATTAACGCCAGGGTTAAGAACTTTCCCATCACGGGCCTGGTCAGGATGGCGCTTCTCGCAAATGGCCAGGGACAGGAATAGGCATTACAATTAATTAGGTCCTCGGTCCAACCGTGCTGACCCACCCGTCAAATGTCGAACCGCAACAAGTACAAACAGCTGTTCTAAACCAGCAAAGCGGTGAAGCTTAAAATCTCTCGGCTTTTCTAGGAACCATCCGGACCGCCGATGGTGGCTGAGGTAGAGTGCTGGAGCATGGATGAAAAATGAGATCGTCCTTATCTAAACGATACTGGATGGACAACGCAGATCGACAGTCGAGGGGAGGGCGAGCCGGAGATGGTGCGCAAAAGCACATCAACCGTTCGTTCGCACGGGGGCGTTCTCAACGAGGCGTGAAAAATAAAAACACCCCCAAAACTAAGCGAACTTTCCATGTTGCCTTCCATGCTGCTCCCATACGCCTGTGGGGCGCTTCTGCGGGGCGACAAATGTCATCCATCCCTGTACGTTGTGCGTTCGGTGCAAACCGTTCGGTGTGACGGGCGGGCCTGGACTAAAATTAAACATCAACAGCGATTCATTTCCGCCACGTCGTTTACAGCATTCCGCCACTGAGATAAACAGTGGCCTTCCCTTTCCCTGTGCACCAGCAGCGATGCCGCAGGTCGATTCTGTGACAGGGATATCTTTTTCCCACCATCGAGGCTTACATCGGACAACTTTTTTGCTACGAAACCCAACTGGACCGTTGCAGCAAAAACAGCTCGAAGCAGGGTGTATTTGGGTAGTGTGTGCCGTTTGCCTGGGTGTTTTTTTCCCCAGCGTTTGAGCGTTCCTGCTAAATTCCTTCATTATCATTATCGTCGTCACTGACAATGTTTACATTATGGCTTTCGTTTTTGTCCTCACGGGTCGACCATGCTCGGGGATGGTATGGAATCGTTGGAGGGGCAGCAGAGTCGTGATTTAGGACTAATGTAAACTGTTTAATGTTACGCTGGAAAATGGTGAAATTTTACCATTGGAACTAATTTGTTATTTGAATTAAAATTTTGATGCTTTTCGAGCTGTATCTTTCTCGCGGAAGGGAACGAAAAGGATAGGAAAAACTCAGCAATTTTTGAATTTGATAATTATATTTAGCTGATAAATATCAAAAAGGAAAAATTACTTTAAGAAGGGTTTTTTATTCCCTTCAAAGTTCGCAATGCTTTAAAAACATCTGCAAATTGTTGCGTGTAGTTAGTAATAGGTATTGGAAGGTAAATGTTAATTGGAAATTTGTTTTTTTTTATATAAACTTTTGTTTTTTTTTTTTTCATTGTTATTATACAAATAATTAAGAAGTAAAGTTAAGAACGTTAATTTCTTCATTATGAGATTTCACAATTCAATTAAAAACTTATTGTTTTGAATATGCTACTGACTCATTGGTATGTTTCAGAACTATTATAATTATTAATGATAGTTAAACCAAGTCTTTGATTGTTATTGTAATAAATTAACACAGAGATCGATGAAACTACATATTTGTGTATTATCATTACTGCTCTTAAAGTTTTCACAAAATGTTTTCAAGTCATTAGTACAACGGTAACAACCAATCGCAAAGCAGCAAACAAACAATTGCCGTTGCTGTAAGTGACCCTTGAGGTACCGCTGGATTTAGAAAACAGTGGCCGTTTGCCGTCAATTAGTGAATTTATTCGATTCGAAAGCAAAAAGCATGTTTCTTCGTTTGAAAAGAACCTACCAGCCCTTTCTTCTTCTTCATCAATCTTCCCAAGCAACATCCATTTGTCTGAAAGGCGCTGGGAGAAAACCTGGTGACAGCAGCAAAGACTCAAAGCTCATTCGCTACTTTCTCAATTACTCAGGATTTTGTTTCCCGAACGGTATCGAAGATTGTCATTGCCTCAGCGTAAGAAAGTTTTCATCCATTTCCAAAGTCGTTAGATGCTAAATTCAATAATTTGCACTAAAACTTATGCGACCAAGTTGCGACCAAGAAAGGGCGGACCAGCTGACCCTGGAGAGAAAGGGGACACAAATAAATCCACTCGAAAGTTTACTTCCATTTGTGCCTGAAGCTAATGGCTCCCATTCGCCTTGCCGTTGGCTGTGATGGTTTACGCTTATCGTTTTTTTTCTTCGTTTTTTACCCCGTGCATTGAAATCCTGAATGAAAGAAAAGCTGTTCACGGTGGACACATTTCTATGTTAATTAATCGAACGCTAATACATTTACCGGATAAAGTTTGTGTAGTTGCGCTGCTTTCTTCTGAAGCACAGTGAGGAGCAAGTGAGAAAATGTAATTGCACTTTTTTTGATTTTTTGTAATCGCATTCAGCCACTTTTGTTTCGCCCTTGTACATCCTAAGGTGTGGAAAGGTAAAGAGGGATTATCATTTACGAAAGGTCAGTCTTGGACAAGCTTTCTTCCTGGAGTTTCGTTACTCAGCATTGTTCAACGGATTTACACTTTTAGCTGAAGCGTAAGTTTCTCCTCCTGAGTCAGAGAAAGAGCAGCAATAGTAGTTGAAGCAAAGTATGGTAGGTACAACAAAGCTTAAAATAATATTGTGCAGATCCCTACGGACAAAAGAAAACATGGAATGTAGAAAAGACACTGCAAATGGTAGGTATATCATTAACATAAATAAAGCTTTTGTACTTCACTGTTTTCAAAACAACGTGAGTGAAGGAAGAACCATCAAAATTGACGTAATTGAAAAAAAAAATCTTTCAAAATAAAAATGACTCATCTAATAATGCGTAGAGTGCAACTAAGCGACGAATAAAAAAGGAAACTCAGAATGGTTATCAACTAGAACTTTGTTTCTTGAATGAGATATACAATTATAGTTGACCTGACTGTTTCTAAGAAATTAAATAGTTCGGTTTTTCTTGCTATGCACACGAAATGTGCTTGTTATCCCATTTATTATACCTGTGTTGTTGCTTCATGAAAATTTACTAAACTAATTATTCCATTCAGACCTTGTTACGAGGCAAGCGTCTTAATGTTAATCAAACAAGGCCAACGGTACAATAGAAACAGTCCATTGGTCCAACAGCTGAAACAAATGACGCACAGAATAAATTTAAACGAAACGTAATGTACGCATTTACTTTAGCTCTCCTTGGAAGTTTATTGATTTCGAAAGCCTAGGAACGTCATTGCAACTTTTAAATTATTCATAAACATCTAAAATTAAACGTAACCTTTCGTTCGGTGCAATTTATGTATGATTGCAGTGCACGCGCTAAAGTAATAAGAAGTGCAACACCGTGTGCAGATTCATATGTTATGGAATGCAAGAAATAATGAGTTGCGAATGCATACTCACCATGAACTATTGGAATGTGTAAAAATAGGCGACACGAGTTATTCAACACAACAAACACCCGTAAAGATCAAGCGACACCAAAACAAAACAAGCTGTAAAATTTGCGTTAGAACACTTGCGTTGGAACACGAAATCTAGCCTTCTAAGTCACATAATAAAATGCTGTTTTAAATACTAACATTAAAATAGAACCTTTTAGTGACCTGGTAACCCCCGTGTTCCAGAGGAAATAAAACACCATTGACTGAGAAATATATATTCCAGAAAAAAAAACAAAAACCCGTGTTGCATGGTTTCTACCTCATCAGTCAATTAAGTCCGAGCGTTCCTTGCATGCACCATGTACCACGATATCAGGCACGAAATTGATTAAATCTAAACTGCATAATTTACACCTGCACGATGGGAGTTGTCAGCGTCATCGTTGTCGCCCGTTGAGGTTAGATTTTGAGCCACAACTGACTCGTTGCTTTTTATATCCTTTTGCGTCAAAACCCGTACGATGGTGTTCGTGGAATGTCAGGTACAAATTGTGCAGCAGCAAGAGAAAAATCGGTTGGCAAAGCAAAGTAGCGAAGGGTTGCGGGGACCATAAAAGATCCACAACGATGCGAGAATCGTGCACGGCGTGGCTGTTTCTTCGGGTAAAGCTATTTTAATCTGTGCCAGGCTGCAGCTGGAACTGAATTAAGCTTACTGTTCTGTTTCTGTCCTTCTCGCGCTCACTGTCTGTCTTGCTTTCTCTGCTAATTTCAATGTGGTGTAGAAGGAAAGGATAAAATTGTGCCACCCAAGGGTTGCAAGGTGCATATTAAACAGTACAATTTCCACCCCTTTCGCTTGTGGACGGACGTGTGTTTTTTCTTCTTCTTTCGCGCCCATTCCATTCGATGCTGAGATCGAGAACGCTCGATAGAATCAACACGTCGGTACAAGAAGGCAGCAAACGTAGAAGCACCTGCTCCGCCAGCAGCGGAAGTTACAAAGGATGGGTGGTTTTTGTAATTACAGTCCAATGTGTTAGGAATTAAAATGCAATTAAGCATTATATGGTGCCGTCGGTTGTGTAAAAAGCTGCGATATGCAGCGAGTGAAAAAAAAAACAGCAGAATAAGACTGCAGTGCAACACAAAAAACAACCTTTTAGTTCTGATGAAAACAGGAAGGGATGCCTCGTGCATGATACAGCCACGCGTGTAATTTTGTTTTGTAAAAAAAAAAACAACCATCGCATGCCTGTAATGCAGCTAAAATTTCTGCATTCACAGAGCTTCATGCAAATTAAATAAAAGTTTTCACGTGAAAAATGTTCTGCGGTTTGTTTGCGCGTTTGTTTTTCCTTTGTGTCTTCATATGCAATTTTATCTTCTGAACGTGTTTTAATCTATTTTTGTACCGTTTTATCTACCATTATAGGGATGATCCGTCTTTATGAGTGTGTTGTTTCTTATCCAAGCTAGTTTTTACCAGAAAATTGGTTTAATCACGAACGAAACACGTATACATTGATTAATTTATTGAGCATCAATGATTTATATTTTACGAAGGATTTTTTTATTCCGTTAAAATGACAAGGCCGTATTGCTTACAATGATGACAAATATTTTGTTAATATGTATTGAATTAAATGCAAAAGGTACCTTTCAATGCTTTCGTGTTTAAATAACAAAAACATGACACAACAAAAATGGATTGGTGGAGGTTGATGTGACAACAATCTTTTTTTGAACAAATATTTTTTAGAAAAAAAAAATCAAAGTACACATCCTTGCAAACACGTTTTTCAAAGCATAATTTTCTGGCCAACGTAACATGATTCAACAATCCCGTTTAATGAAGCAGTTCAAGCAAAAAACAACCCCGTCTTGTCCTTGCCGTGAACCGACCGAGGTTAAACTTTCACTGCGAAATAAATGATACGCTAAACGAACTGCTGTACAGTATTTGGCGCTGTGCTGGGTGGAACCGCACGATGAAAGGGCGACGAAAGTATGTTGAAGCATAAATCGGGAACACTGAAAAGTCACAATTTTCTTGAGTCGATTCCGCACGAGCCTTCCATTTCCCGTCACCGTGAAGCGTTACGGCTGAACTGTTTTGGGGCTCCGATGGGAAAATTAATTTAATTTAAATCATTGCAAAGTTTATCTTTGGCGAGTACCTCTTTGTGGAAGAGGTTCCATCTTAGCTGTTCAACTTGCTTGGCATGATCCTGCTGTGCGGATGAGTTGAAATCGTTGACGAACCATCTCCACTGGGATACGAGTTTAAAGTACGAAATAAGTGTTTCCCAGTGAAAGTCAAACGGAAGACAGCAAGGCATCGAGGCATAAATCCCTTGCTAGAAGATTCTGCATGTGCAACATGCCTTGTATGATAAATGAACAACAAATGATGACGCTACGTCCCCCTTTTTCCTTCTTCCTTGCACGCAGTAAGTGCTTCGTTATCGTGACAAACATGCGTACTGTGTGAAAATGCACGGTTGGCGGCATCATTAAATTTAAATTAAAGCACTACCATTGATTAAAAGAAAATTATTTACCAGGCGGAGTGTACATCGCATTGTACGATGCAGCAACGTGCGCTAGGCATTTTCCTGTGTACCGTGCGCAGCATAGGCTGTGTGCAAGGAAACTCTTCTGTTTCGGATTGATTTTCTTCGCTGTTGGAAAGTCCACACAGCAGTCTTGAGTGCAATCAGACATGCATGTTCGATAATTACTTCTGCACATGCGGCTCCTTTCCATCGTCCGTGCCGGGTCCAAGTTCAATGAAAAAGTAATTACTATGCTTCAATGGGTTTTGGTCCGTTGGTGGACCGCAACGAAAGCATAATCACCAAACGGAAAAGGCAGTTTATTAATAAATGGCATACCATCGGGTACAGAAACGTGCAAGGAAACGGGTATTGTACCAGAATGTACAAAACGAGAAGATAATTACGCCTTTCGGAATGGTCTGAAGTGTGGCGAACGGAAATCATGTTTAACCATTCTGCAATCGTGATGCTTAACGAGAAGCGTTGAAACTAATTTGATTAGTGCAATGATTCAAAAGTGAACTGCAGCTTTATTGATTGAACATTTCAGAAACAGGGTTTAAACCAATATTTCATTGCTAATTACTTAAATTGTGTTTTAACTATAACTATAAAATAATGACTAGTAACGAGAAAATTGATCATAAAATTAAACGATCCATGCTTAGATCCGGCAAAAAGCATTTCACTAGCTTCCCGATAACTGACCTATACTTCCGGATCGTTGACGTGCCCCTCTCATGTGTTTTGTGATTTCTATTACTCACGAAAGGGAACAAAAATAAACAACTTTATGCTGCCCGTACCCTCTACGGTGTAGTTTAATTAAGCAATCCATGCTTGCCATACTAAAAGCGTCGTGACGGAGTATTTTACCCTGTTCCCGATAGTTTACGATACGGTTCGTATGACACGCGGAACAAACGATGCAAAATGTCTCTTTGACACGATTTCTTTCCATCAGTGGGTACGGGTCGTGAACCCTTTCACACAAATTTGGGAGAGTTAAAGGGGAAACCTATTTTTCATGAGCTATTTCTGGCTCGATTCAACACGGAACACGGTAACACAGTGTTGAAACAACCCGTCTAGGTAAGGTCGTTTTAGTCCTTGTAACATTTAATTATGACCATGTTCCGATATGGCTATCAAAAGCTGGCCTAATGCAGCACTGCTTCTAAAGCTTGCTGAGGGACTGTGTATATGTGCACGTCCAGCAACTACAGTGTATTTGCCTGCCTGCGCCTTGAAGTCATTTCGCCCTGTTGGGTAAACTGAAACTGGAAACCAGAAACGTTGTGTTTGGGGAAACCGAAAAAACTGCCGGACGCAATATATTGTAGAATTAGTCATGTCCAACGAAAAACGAACATCTGACCGTGGGGTCAAACGCGCGGCGCAGGGTTCGATGGTTTAATAAATATTCAAGAATGTTTACCCTTCGTACTGGAACAGAACACAAGAAGGAGCATGGAAAATCAGCGAATATCTTACCAGCTCAACCTACAGCACCAACTAAGTCCCCGAGACACGGTCTCAGTTGGGTTTTTGCAAAGCACGATCTTACTAGCGGCAGCACTCTAGCATTTTTCGTCCACTAGGTTGATATTGTTGTTGTTTTTTTTCGAAATTCCAGTGCCTTCCAATTCGCGGCCAGTAGAAGGTATTATAATGCTCAAGTCAACCCACCCTGCCCCATTGTTATCCGGTGCCCATTTGCCATCGCCGTCCATAAATTATAACTTTCATGCAATAATTTCCCTGCCAGCCTGTGTACGATCCGACATGAGCGTGTATGTGTGTCCAAGGGACGACATAGCTGGAGGTGAAGGTGCCCCCACAGTACTTTTAGCGAAGCTTTCGGGCTCATTTCATTTCGTTTATCGGGCTTAGAAAATCTACAGAAGGTGCTCCCGTAGTATGAACGTCTGCGGAATGTTTCTTGCGCATATTTTTCCTTCACTCTCTGCGAAGAAAGTCGAAATTTCTAAAGCAGAAAAAACACACCGTGGACTTGACTTGACTATTGGGCCCTTTCGAGTGGACAAGGTTAGCAGGGTAATTATGAGATTATCATATTTCACCGAAAATACTCCTCTACAACAATTTGCATACAATTAGAAGGCGCTTTCCTGCTGTGTTTGTTTGTGTGTGAGTGTCCGGGGTGAAAGTGTTGCTAGTAAAATGATTCCAGTTTGGGGCGAACCGATCCGCGACCGTTAGTTCAACAAGTGAACAAAGTGCAAAGAAAAGATAGTATGGAATAAATGTTTCATGTGAAATTCTGCTTACTTCATCGGATAACAAATGAATGAGCAATGGAAACAAGTTATTAAATAGCGAAAAACAAGTTAATGAAAAGCAACAATTATTTTCATCATTCAACTATGTTTTACAAATTACTTGCATTCGTTAGAATTTCGAAGTTTTCATGGAATAAAAATTAATAATAGTTTTTTTTTTTGTTAACACAATTGCAGTAGTATATGAAAAATTCCCGATCAAAAGGTTGATGATCGTATTCATATTTTGAACAGTAAAATCATCCCATGCTATGAAAAGCGTTTGTAAAATTTCTTGTATTGGTAATTAATAATTTACAATAAATAATACGATACAATAAATAATTTAGATATATTTTGGAAAGTGTTTTTGAAAAATAGTTACACAATCCTGGACAGATAAGTCTTAAACAGACTCTTATTACTCTTATATAATATTTAATTAAAGTGTAGCACATCAAAATAAATTATGAAATGAAACTTTGAATAAATTTTGAACTATTTTTTTAAATTCCAGCAAAGCTTCTGATCAAAGTGACATTGATGCCTCTTTTTATCATCAAGCTCTAAACCAGCTGAACACTCGCAAAACGGACAACTCCCTTGGCAAATGTAAAAGTTTGTTACATCAATTAAATTTTCGTTTTTTTTTGGATTTTTTGTTTCGTATTATTCAAGGACCATTTTTAAATCGTTGTTCGTTCATTACTCTACCCACCATGTCACATTTGCATATAATTTTAAGTCTCTCGATGAAATTGAAACCGAAAGAACCTTTTGTGGTGCAAATGTGTCAAAAAACGAAGTAAAGATCATGCCCGTTGCTTTCTACGGAAAATCGCGATAAAAACGACGTTCTTAGTAGAACATGAGCTCAAGACTGGGAAGCTCAACAAAAAAAAAGCCAAAGGAAAAGATGGGCGTAGGTGAGAAAAACGAATGGAGAAATTAGAATAAATGCTTCATCACAAACAGACTAGCAGGACGACCGGCGCATAGGGAATTCTTCCGTCGGCTCTACGGTGCGGTGGTTGGCTAAACGAAAGTTTTTAATGAGATTGAGTTCGCAGCGATCCGGGACTGTACGGACGATTCATTTCGATGTAGACCGGTCCCTGACCAGCAGACCGAAATCAAACCGAACCTGCGTTTCTCCCAAGTGTGCGAGCGATGTGCACGGAGAAGGAACACGTTAGAATCCGGTGAGATAAAAGTTTTTCATTTTTGCGTGAGTTTATTCGGGAAAAAAACTTTTTCACTAAATACTCGCGAATGCCCCGGGAGTTGGCTGCGGTACGTGTCGATTGATATGCATATTCAAGGATCATTTATTTTATTTTTCGTTGTTGTTGCAGGTGAAAGTAAAGTCTGTAGATAACTCTATGTTGTACAATTTTCAAGTGTATTAAATTAAAAGGATTGTTGGAAATGTGCCCTTTACAGTTTAATATTTTAGAAGAAAAGGTATTTAGATTTATTATTTATTTGGTAGAATTTAATACAGATTTCTTCAATTGATTGCATTATAGTAAATTTCAGACATTTTGATAACCTAATAGTCCGATGCATGTAGATGTGAAGAGTAAGTATAACATTTTTTTTGGTAATTTTTTTCTTTGACATAATTCAAAACATAAAAAAAACATGGTCAATAGAGCAAACCATTAATTAAATAGACAACGATTATTGTCGTGATTGTGTACCAAACGAAAAAAAGAATGGTTTTATGTTATTTACTCGTGTAGGCACTCGCAATGCATTTGCCATACTACGGTACACGTCTTAACACAATCGGACCTAAATATCCCTTGTAATCTGATCATCTACCATCCTCTAATAAGAAATTTTGCGTTCTTAGTGAGTTGATCACTAACACTAAATCTATTGTCTTCTTACAATAAATCTGCGTGCGAAAAGTTTCTAAGAAATGACAATTGTTTTGTCACTAGAATTTCTAACAGTAGGGTTTGCGACGACCTAGGAGTTGTTTTCATTTGGAAAAATAAAAATTATGATAAGTCACAAATTCAACATAAGTTTTTGAAATAAAATACAGATCCTTGATATGTTACTTTGTTACTAATTTAAAGATTGTTACCCATCCGCAAAGTGATTTGGTTATATTATTCAAAAGAATTTTTATTTTTATAATTTGGGTTTCGGGGACATATTTTTGTATTGTTATATGTACTGTTGGAAACTGTTGATTGGTTCCAACGGACTGTCAGCTGTGGCGATGTTTCAAAACATCATAATTGATAAAAACCAACGATTATTGCTTGAACGGGGGAAAAACGATAAAGAAGCCGAGCGAGACAGTACGTTTCAAAGAGAAGAAAAAAAAACTATTTTTTTGGCGCACCTGGAGTGCGTGCTTAAGAAATTTCTTCCTCTCTTTCCTTCACTCGGATTTAGTTTTTTTACATGTACTATAACAAGCAATCTCTAGGTATCAATAAGTCTAGTACGGTTGTAGTAAGGTTGCCATGATCTAGTAGGTTTAAGTTAATCTAAAATTGCCGAAAGTATATTTGTGGCATAACATAATGCTCATAAAGGAATATTTTTTTTTCAAAATTTTAGATATTCAACAAAGCCACCCCTCGGTACACCATTTTTCTTGAGGATAAATATGGTAAACATAAAACATTATGCAGTTAAACATTGCAGGGACGGCTCGGTGGTCTATTGGTATCGACGTAGGCCTGTCAAAAGGCCCTTCGCCGGTTCAATTCTCATTCGGACCACTGCCGTTCCCCATACGCAGGATTGACTATCCTGCTGTGGGTAAACTAAATCACAACCACCCCCCCCCATACTTAGGATTAACTATCTTGATATGGCTGGGAACACTCAATCATAGAAAGAGCCAAAGCACAATGGTGTTTTGGTTAGGCTTTGACCCCACAGGGGTTGTTGTGCCACCTAACAAGAAGAAGAAAACATTGCAGTTAAGAGTGCACCGCGAAGCCGGCCGATGAACAAATTTAAATGACCAGCTGTTAGGTTAAGACTGAAGTCATGGCGAGAAACCCCTGATTTTTATTTCAAAATTAGTAATTTATGAAATCAGGGTCACATTGGTCACAAATGCAATGAATACGTAAGTAAATTATTTTGCATTATAAACTAATTTGAACATCTTATGTTTTTGAAGATTGATCGAAATGGAGTGTTGTCAACGAGTCCGACTAGAAATCAAAGTGCACTTGGTGCGTAGTTTTACCCACTAGCTAACATAGTGTACACATGTATTCAAATCTAAGTATGTATATTTGCAAGGTTTATTTTTACAGTTTTCAATTTAAAAATCCAATTTGCTCTGAGGCCTCGTCCACACGAGAACTTTTTGTAGCGTATTTGATGATTTTGTATTGTCAATCTTGCTCGAGACTACGCCAATCTGCTCGAAATCTCCTTTTCCCGTGTGGACAGCCTGTAGAGCGTAGTGAGATTACACCGTAGCGTGAGCTTTTATTTATTTCGCAAAATAATTGTTGTGGTATGCGTTAACCGATTTTTGTTAATGGAAAATGTACAATAACACAATCTTTTTGATTTCAATGCTACTTGTTTCTTAAAAAACTGCCCGAATGGTTTTTAGGTACAAAACACGCATGCTATTTGACAATCCGTCCTCACTACGGCGGATTGTCATTTCCATACATTTCAACCGCTACGCTAGGCAACCCGCAATTTTTGGGTATGCTCGAATCGCTACGGTTAAAAAAGCTCAACAGCAATAAGCTTTTCAACCACTACGCTACGCTCTCGTGTGGACGAGGCCTGAAAGACTTTGCTTTCTTCTCCTCAAAGATTTACCTTTTGCAAAATTTTTAAACCATTGTGAATAAGTCTTTAGGGGGCTTATTTATTTTTGTCACCGAAATTGGGTACAACAGATTTTGATGTTGATTTGTTTTGAGCATTTTTGAACGCACACTTTGCTCATGTAAGTGTCAACTCGTGACGAATGTCTGCTTCCGTTAAAAATGACATCGAATTATCAGAAGATTTCTCTAACCAATTCCTATGTGGTTTTAATGTCTATAAGATTGAATTAGTCGGTTTCTCATAAAATCCACTAGCATGGTATAATTTAAATAAATATAAGCAGCAACATTCGTTAAAGCATATTATAGCTTAGCTTGCAACACTTGCAAAACTAGTTTTTAAATGATTTATAAGGAACAAAAAGTCAACCTCTTCAAATTTCAACAAACCAGGATGAATGTCACTGCGCGCTCATCTTAATCTCTTGTTGATTTGATACTAAGTTGTGTGATGATACATTTTATGGAGCCTGTTTCACCTGCCCTGACGGGACGGGAGTCACCGAAATAAGCCATGAAATGTGATTAAAAGTAACGTTATTGCTTTCCCCTTTTACACACAGCTCAACGACGCACATTAGCCACATGTCTGCACTGAGGCAATCAAGTCATTAGAATGATTAAGAAATTACGTATGATGGTAAAGCGATTCTCGAAAATGGTTACAAATTTGTGTACTCCCACCCGGTGCAGTTAAAACCACCAATCCCATCAACACACGCACACACCCTCGAAGCCATCGGGTGGGAAGGCTGTGTGAATGGTGCGTGGAAGATACTGCGGATTAATTACTTTCGCATATCGTTGTCGCCGTCGACATTGCTTGTAAAAATTTCACTTTAATGGCTCATTGTACGCCTTCGGTTCGCTGTTGACTTAACAAATGCGGCAACGACGCTTGGCCACACGTGCAATTCACTTTCCAGGACCAATTATGAGTGTCAAAATTTTGCGTTTTTGCCAACTGGTGGTTCTTAGCATCAATTATATTTTTGTCACCCGTCACACAAACGTAACGAACCATGAGCCAACATTATTTTCTTTTTGCTTTTCGGATATGTATGGCCGTATCGTATCGTAACTTTAACACACACACACACACACACACACACACAAAGTCAACGACACATGGAAGGGATTTTGGTAAACCGAGACCAACAATTTTCTCGGTGACTATGGCCGGATGTCAAGGTCTTACCAAACGAGCAGGAGTAGACGCAACTTTGACGCTCATTATGTTGCCTCCCTAGCAATTCGAGCGAGTAAAAGTTTTCACACACCACAAAACCCAGCATTCAAACGGTACAGCGTGGAACGGTTCTAGTCCTTCGATAATTAGCAGCACACGCGGTACGTGCGCTCGAATGAACCCCGCACACGCAGGAAGTGCGTATGGGAGTGTGCTTCCGGTCGGGTTCAGTGTGTGTTGTTGTTCACCTACAGAACCGTCGGCAGATAATAAGGAAGTACGGCATTAATGCCCGCAAGACAGCTCTAGCCCTGCGAAGGCGCACTGTCGGGAAAGTTTTCGCTTGAATTGTGGTTCTTGTGGGATTGGGATTGATGAGACTTTTCGCCCGTGTCACGTGAAAAAAGGGCACTCCTCGCAGATCTATGACCTCAATGTGTAGCGTACAATTGGAGCCGCTCTGCCACGACTAGATCACCGGATGCAGGAGTTTTCTCATTAAAAGCCGCCCGAAAAACCTCGACACTCTCTGTGGCTAACGGCGGGCAAAACTAAGCATTCGAGCTGGTGGCCCAATTAAAGAATGCTTCGATGCATAAATAACGTGCCGTGGTATGGTCGATATGGATGCTTTTCTTTCGCAGCGGAAGAGGTAAGTTTTGAAGCGCCGGAGTGACTTTTTCCTTCCGGAGTCTTTTGACGGCAGTTGTGCGACAATTACCCTACACCTTCCGGGAGCTTATCTACGCCATTCTCGTTACTAACCGTCCGTGGAAGCTTCGCTGGGACAATGGCTAAGGACAGGATAGACGATTGGGCGATTTATTTCGGACGATGCTAAACGACCTTGTGTTGGATAGGTAAGTGTTCTGTGCCTTCTCCATTGGCGCTCTTAAAAGCAGGCTGCCGGAAGGCTATTGAAATAAGCTACGTTATAGAATGAGGTGAAAAGCTTCGAATAGTGAATAGGATAACACACTTTTCATAAGATGAGAGAATCTCTAGAAACATTTTCTTCCGGTTACAAATTTATGATCCTATTCGATTCAATATGATGACCATTTTACTTGAGGTAGGCCTTTGCTGATGGGGCGGGCCGTAATGGTCTGTTAAAGCATCAACCAACACCGGACGCCGCATTCGGCAAAATGGTATACGCGGCTAGACAGGGCTTGAGCAATAACATTCCTAATTTTTTTAATTTTTATACCAAAGTTTTATTTTACATGGTACCAAATTAAATTGTACAAAAAATAAGATAGAATCTTCCTGAAATTTGATTAATTCTGTACAATTTACATAAAAGATCCTTAAAGGCTACAAGGATTTCAGCAAGCTAGTATCATATGTGATAACAATACACATTTGCAAAGTCATGGTTTTTGCTGTTCTGCTGGTTTGATTCTGAATGAATCAATCACAGTGTTAAAACTGTGAAATTGTTTAACGAAGAGTGTTCTATTTTCATTTCCTATTTATAAATTACATTTAAAGTGATTTTGCAACATTCTTGGTTTACTATAAACTCCATATAACTTGCTGAGGATATAGTAATTTTAGAAAATCATGTTCAGGCAAACTAAGCATATAGACCTAGCCATTCAAATAGAATATTTTAATAATTACAAGTAATATTTGCATAGCAATACGGCCTGGCCGTTACTACCGAATTAAAATAAGTAATATTTATTATCCACTTATTATCAACATGAACTCCATATAACTTGCAGAGGATAGAAAATTGTGTTAAACCAAACTTAGCTTACCAATCTAGCTATTCTAACAGAATATTTAAATTTCTTGTAATATTTCAGCGTAATTTCAAACGTCTTAGAATGTTTGTCCATAAGCGTCACAACATGTTGTGATTCCGAGCTGATAAATATAATTATAAGCAGCTAGCAGTTAACAGCACATGCATGCTTTTTAACAACGGGAAGTGAAAAAAATGAAAGGCCTTTAAACTGTAATTTTGTGCTGTTTTCTAATGATTCAAACTTAGGTGATCGAAATTATGTAAATATTATTTTTGATTCTAGAACATAAGATTATTTTTTTAATTTACATGCAAAATTTTTAATATACGATAGGAAATAGTATCAAAAATTTTAATAATTAAATTTAAGAATTAAATTCAATCATCGGAACCTTTCACAACAATTATATTAATCTGGTTCTAATTTTTTTCTAATTTTTTAATCAACATTGTACGAGCATAATCCAATCATTACTATTCCAATTAATACAGTATGCCCAAGCATAATGTAGATTATGCATGCAACCTAAAAACAAATCGTGTTGCAAAAACACGCGTGTAAAAATCAAAAGCAATATTAATCCATTTGCATGTTTGATTATGCATTCTTGATGGATATAAATTAACCTGCCCGCCGATTACTAACAGCGGGTGGTTTTGACAGGCTATTGCCCGCAAATACACCTAAAGCTGGTACGGGAATCAATACTTCTAGATTAAATTTCTCTCTCCCCCAGAGAGCGATTGGCAACGGCAAAATGTGTGCAAATAATTAACCCTTCGCGTACCAAATCCCGTACACCAGAGTACACTTTGCACTCACTAATTGTCAGATGAGTTTGAGGTCCAGCATGAACCTGATGGCCGGTGGTAGATCATGGCTGTATGGTTCGGCAAAAACATCTCCAGTACATCCTCGGGGGAGATTATTGTTGAACTTTGCAAGCTTACAGCGATGATGGCACAAGCCGCGGATGATGTTAGTGTTGGCTTAGCCTGCACGCTAAAGAGATACCCGCGATTCGCATCCATTCCGGTCGGTGGAACACTCTAATGGAATTCAAATCAATTCCGATCCGGTTAACTCACCCGTACATGTTATTTGATTATACATATACGAAGGGGGTTGATTGACATAATTACAACATATCCGGACTGAGCTGCTCGGTGGTGGGGTAGAGCCCAGGTGTTCGTTATTGGGAGCAAAATTCTAAATGCAAATCAAGGCCGTTCCACTAACGAAGACGGATCGCGAGATTGCACCGTTTGGTTTTCGATATCGAAGATCTGCTCCTCGTTAGGTGAATTCATGGCTCCCACGAGGGTTGGTAATCAAGGGGATTGGTACAGCGTGCAATGCTGCTAACAGAGGGGTGGAGATGTAGGGTATGTTTTTTAATAGTTTAGTACGAGAAACCATCATGTGGTAAAAAACCAAACGTAGTGTATTGAAGATGAATGCACAACTATAATAGCTGTGGATCCTTGCGTGACAAACAATTATGTTTAGATAGGAATCAATCCAGATTGAATTCTTTTTGTATGGTTTACGATTTTATGGAATTTATGAACAAAATCTCAAAATTAATGTTTCAACAGTAAAACAAAAATAGTATTTTTGATTTTTAAAATAAATATATGTTTATATTTCTTGACGGGCAATAATCACAACCCTTATAGAAACCTTGTCAAACAAACGGCAGTTTTAGTCAGTTTTAGCCAATCATATTCACATCCTTTTTTAATCACGCTATTTCGGAATGGTTTTAACAGATTATCTAGAAATTTCCCTTGAAACGTAGATCCAAAACAGCATTAAAATGTAAAAGGTACTTTGTTCTCAGTAAAGATTGTCCGAGCGAACGGCTGAGACATCTGCAGTATAAAAATGTTAATTTGTGCCAAGCGTCATTTTGTCAGTAAAAACGATATTGTCGCCCTTGAATTCTTAGAAATGTTTGAATTCGTGTGCCCAATTCAACGAACACGAACTTTGTGTGCAAAATTCCACTTACCTACGACACTCAGCGTCACGAAATAGCTCCGCACCGGTTGGGTCGATATCTGGCATTCATAGACTCCTGCGTCCCTTTTTTGGGCCCACTTGATCTGCAGCGTCCAATCGTCGACGTCTTTGTGATGCGTTGCCTGGAACCGTTGGTCCGACGTGTACGTATAGCTGCCGACGGTGAGTATGTGAATGTCTCGGTGCCTTATCCACGAAACCTGTCCATCCCCATCCGCGTCCATGAGTCATCGGATCCATTCGTAGGGTATCCCATTTCGGGGCCACAGTTGATGGAATGCCGTCGCCACGCCACGGGTGTTTTCGGGAATGAAGAAATGAGAAATTGTTCGTCAAGAGTAAATATTTAATTTGATTATTCAAAATGAGGAGGATTGAGAACAGGCGCAGGAGAGAAATAATGGGTTTTTCCTTCTTGGGGTTCCTGCTCTCTGGGCCTTGGGCCTACGATAAAATAAGGATGACCTTTTTTGTTTATCACAGGCCCGCTACGATTGAAAATGGAACTTTGTTTCGGCAGGATTTAATGTGCTTAATAATTTCTCAATAACTTTCTTCCGAAAAGCATTCTTGAGGCGGCCTTTTTGATGGGTGATCAACCCCTACTCCCCCCCAATCCTATTTCTGCTCCCGTTAAGGGTCGACTTTTAGGCGGCAGGCGCCGTACCAGCGCTGCAATGAATACTAAATTTCAGTCTCTCGAATATTCTCGGAGGTAAAAGCTTTTGAAACTGGCGACTATCGACCTTTTTGTAAGGTAAACTTGGTGAGTAGTTGCACAGCCATGTAGCAACGTTAAAAAGTTCCCATTCATCCTGAGAACTTTTGGGGGTAACAGCTGCCAGTAGCTGGGCACGATTAGGCACGCATTGTTTTTGCATTCCGAGAGAACGTTGCTCCAGCGCAGTGTTTCTTAAAACAATGTCCAGCATTAACCTGTAGAGAGGTAAGGGAAAAGTTTTTCTTTTCATGGCATAATTTTGGAGAAGATTGAGAGTAAGCTTTTTTTTATTTGTGTTTAATTTTTGTATTTATTCTGATGGCCAGTGTTTGTCTTAGGACAAATGCAAGGATTTAGCGTTTTACACTGGACGAAAATCTTCATCACATGTTTAAAAAAGTCGTTCAAAGCTCAACTAATTATTAGCCTTACCTTGCGCGTACTTGTAATCTAGAGTGAACTGAGATGTTAATTATACAAATAAAAAGAATGCTGAATTTTAATGCACAATTTCGGGGTAACCAGGTGATTGAGACGACAAAGACTTCACACCACCGGATTTTTACTCAAGTCTCTTCCATTCCTAGAAGAAATGTGTCCAATTTTCGTAGTATTTGATTTTAATTCATCAATTTTAGTTAGAAAACTCATGACTCAGCTAAGAGAAATAAATTTCAATAACATGCACAATGTGAAAAAAAGGATTTTGAATAAATTCCCGTCTATCTTTTTTTTATTTTTAACAGAACAGAGACATTATTTTGCAGCAATAATTTTTCTTAAAAAAATAACAATTTTAATAGCTTTTCCAGCAGACAGAAAGAACCGCTATTGTGCTGATACTGTTGTGCCAGGAATCCACTAGAAAGAAGACATTTAGAAACGGTCCTGTGCACCGGCACAACATACCCGGAACGAGCTTCGTCCGTCTTAAATTTGATAAGCCTAACGACACTCTGTTTGGCAGTACATCAAAAAGTAAAATAAATTCTGACCGGCTGGTGGCTTTTATCGGTGCACACGCCTCGTAAATGCAGCACGATAGGAGCCGAAAGGTAGTTTTAAACCAAACGACCCAACGTCGGACCATAACTCTTTTGGCCATTGTAATCGACGGGAGTGAGGCCGACCTGTTAATTATGGCCAACGGATGAAAATTTACGAACTGCCGCAACCATTTCCCTTCCCGAACGCTAAACTCAAGGTTCCGTTTTCGGACCAACTTTGATCATTCGCGTTCTGACGTCCTCTACCTTGGTAAAAAGGTAGGCCCCCATTGCGAAATGATGTTGGCAATTAATGGAGCTCAAAAGTCAGCAATTGTTGGGTTTACTTTTTTTTTACTTCTGTTTTCCACAACCGTTTGGTGGTAAGCAATCCTACCCCGCGTGAAAAGAGGGGGTACGCAAGCAAAATTAATTTGTCTTTCCGTTAATGAATGTTTATTTTCCCGAGGTCGGTACCAGCTTCCGCGATCAGCACTCATCATTCGCTTCGGGCACTGGCACTTTTTTTTTGAAGGGCTTCGTTTGCATTGTTGAAGTGGTGCGAAAAATTAATCGAATCGTAGAAAGCCCCCTCTTCGCGTTCCTGAAGGGGCCAATGTATGCCACGGGTGGGATGTGTTCTCGCGAGTAAAGGTTTGCATAAATTTTGGCTTTTATGGCGAGTCATCGAAACAAAATGTTGCACACAAGGGCCCCACGTCCCAGTTGTTTGATGTTGAATAATTTAAATAATTATGGATGGCCCCGCCGTCAACACCAGACTCATTATTCGCGGTAAAATAAAAGCTAAGGCAAGATGTGCAAGGTAGAAATTGTGTGGATAAGGTCGACCTTATGCATCATTATCAAATACACGGATATGGTGCAATAAGTAGCAGGCGTTCTAAAAGAATCACCTTAATATTTGCGTTTACTTATCAAGTTTGGTTTCCTTGTCAAGTCAGCACTCTAGAGGAGAGAATAATTAAGATGCTGGTTTTTGATAAATTAATAAAAACTCATGGATGCAATGAAAGTATAAGAATTTAATAAAAAGAAAGCAATAAAATACTGTGAGAGAATATCTGAACATTGCACTTCCATTTTGATCTGTAAATGTTGTGCTATGTTTTTTTATATCTACAACCTATAGTTTGTTAAAGTCATGGGCTGTTAAAGTATGTTTAAAATATTTAAATGAAAATCTCCTATATTTGATTGACTATGGCAAATTGTATAGAATTTCGGGTTGTCATGATTTTAGATTGTAAGATATTTGCTGGATAAAAACAAGGTTTCTTATCTGGAGTTGAATAAAAATGAGGCATATTATCTCAGGCATCCTGGTATGTGGCAAAGAAACCGTTGAAAATACAGGCTTGGCAGTTATGTGCTTTGGTTTTTTGACAAATTATACCCGTAGCAGGATAGTTATAATACAAACAAGATTCATACATTGTCATACTTTATTTCAGACCTACATGGTTATTAGATCGCCCATCAAGCTTAACTGAAGGAATAATTGCAAATTATGATGGATTTTTTTTTATAAAAGCAAAAGATAATGATTTTGTGAATAATGATGAAGCTTGTTTGGTCAACAATTGTTCCAATTGATGGTTAAAGAGAAGAACATTCTATGAAAATACGCGGACATTTTTAAAGGTATCTAAATACCTTCACTTATGTATTCTATACCTTAGGAAGCATCTTGATTTAGACATTGAACCGTACCTCACACACAATGTCTGGTTAACTTTGTAAGTCATGACACCGTTCATCACACCAGCACTCTTCTAAAGCCAAAATATGAGTGCAAGTGAATGACAAGCTAATCCTTTCATTCATTGTGGCCCTTAGGACTTATTTGTACGTGGTTTCTGTGCTAAAGCTGTCGTCTTTCCCTCTGCATTTGAGCGATTAAATTGCATTTGGGAGCTATTTTTCATAATGGTGCACATTCTATGCAACATATGTGTAACGAGCGGGATTTCTGGGTAAAAGGGAGTAAAGAGCGTATTGAGCTGACATTGAATTGCATCTTACCGTTTTGTTGCCCAGGTTCTTCACCCGACAGCTCAGATAAGCGGATTTGCCTACCAGTCCGGTCACATTTCTTGGCGTCGTGTCATCGAAGTAGGGTTCCTCCCATTTGTTTTGCGGACCGTTCCCCGCCAGCAGCGCCGGCGAATGGGCATGATGCATGCCACCGTACTGGCTGGAGGAGCCGGCTGCGACCGACCCGGACGCCACGTACGTGCGCAGATGGGTCATGCTGGTATCGAGGAATGATTTATATCCATCGTAGGACCGATGAGGCTGGATGCCACCGTTGGTGATATCTGTAATTGGAACGCACACCACAGTGAGCGGTAGATGAAGAGGAAAATTGTATCAGTACATCGATCACGCAAAAGCCAGCAGTCGGCGGTTTTCCACCCACAGATCGACGCGTTCGTGTGTCAGGGAGCTTATGCTACTCGGTGGGGGAGTTTGTGGTTTATTAGTTAGAGGTGTGGCTGCGGTGTGGAAGCAAGCGTCGGTTCGGGTACGGTGTCACACCGTTGGGAAACTTGGCGGGTTCGCAATCGTATTTACGTGCGGTCGGTTGCGATGGTGTTTATACTCATCTGGTGGTCGGTTGGGCATGGTCGTACCCCATTACCTAACCTCTCGATGGATGCGTATTGTACCAGACGATTTTGTTTGTGGCTTTGGCTCCAATACTCTCTTCCACACGTTCCATGTGGCAGGTGCATAACTACCAGCAAACTTCGCCATGAATGTGTTATCGCAGCTGATGGGTATTATCTTCCCATCACCAACCATCCCGAGCGATAGGGACAGAGGTAAATGGGTTGAATGTATTCTGCGCACACAGTGCATACTACAGTATGCTTCTATTTAGTAAACAGTGTGTAAACTGGTGAAATCGGTCGCTACGAACCGTCCACGAAGATGAATGGACATGTGGTGTCCGCTAAGCAAGGTACTAGAAAACGGGGAGCCCTTTTGCCGCTGATGCTAATAAATAATACAACACATTCGTCGGACAATCATTTTTCATTTAAAATAAATGATCCGTCAGAAATGGTGGACGTTGTACCGGATTAATTTAGTATCGCAGAAGAAAGGTTAAGGGTCAAACCAAAGTAGAAAGGATTATCAAGGTTTGTTTTATCAAGAAAAATGATAGTGTCTCAGTATGAAAACAAAAAACCCTAATTTGATTTAATTGAATGGTGCGAACTGAGGAGGTTGAGGAATGGTTCATAAATTCTTAATCGGTAGTCGTTTTTAGTTATGTAACAATCTCTTCCCACTTATCAATTACTGCAACACGAACGTTGAATATTTTATTAATAAACCCATCACAACGAAAATACTAGCATGTTGTTTTGTTTTAATTCATAGAAGAAATAGCGTGTAAAATGGTACTTGCAATGTGTCAATGAGTTTGTTTCATTTAGAAAATTATACCCTTTAGCAGTTAGCCTCCAGTATGGACTATGCATGTTGGTGTTTATAAATTTTGAATGAAACACAATTTATACACAATAAAACATTGTACTATATTTTAAAACCTACCTTTTAATCTTTAGACTATTTTGTCAGTATGATGTTAATTAAAATGTTGACTTAATCTTTTGCTCTTATTTCATATCCTAATGTTTGTATGGATGTATAGAAAATAGAATGTTTGTAATGTGTTATGATTCAAATTTATAATTTATTTATTAAATTTTTAATTTAAAAACTATAAAAACCCTCCAGAGCAACGAAACGAACAAGGTACGTTAAAACTACTTTTAAACTCTCTTTATGCGTTTTGCTCACACTTACGGTAAATCATGATATCCTTGCTGGTGTTGTATTTCCGTCATCATACGGTTCTTACCTTTTAATATGAACCCTTTAATAACCCACCATCAAGCATGCACATAGACTACGTTAAGCTCATTCTGCTATTTGTATAGAAGGTGTCGTTTCACCCCGGACGAATCCTTCTGCAAACGAATGCCCCAGTGTATGTGTTGCAATGCAACGAAGATAAATACACAAAATTTACTTTTTTCTCACTTCCAACCCTTTTGTTCGTTATGCTCTGTTTGTTTGCGTGCCCACTGCACTAGACAGGCGTGGTAGGTCTGTTAAAGTGTTCTTTTTAGCTCTGCTACCGCATTATACCGTTTGAGATGATCCAGATGCGAGTTGGGATCTTTTTCGGTTTACTCGTACCGTACAGCGGCAGGCAGCATGAACCTTCTACAAACGAGTCAGCTTACCAGAAGGTTGACTTTGAGCTTTCCCAGTGCCTTTGAGTGTTTGCTCAGCTGCACCGAAAAGCGTTATCCGGGTGAAAGTACTTTTAACCTAGCGAATGTGCGGCACCCCACACACACGGGGCAGGACGACCTCGGCAAGCGCGACAGTTGAAAGCAGCCTAAAACTCCGTATACGCTGTCGGATCCCCCGTGAGGGTTGTGCCTCTTTTTTTGTTTGTTACTTGATTTGATATATATATATATATATATATATATATATATATATATATATATATATATATATATATATATATATATATATATTTTTCCACTTTTTTGGCACAGCTCGAGTACAGAACAAAATTCTTGCATGTACGGTTGCGCTGCCCAAGTTTCAACTGTGCAAGAAGATGAAACACACTTCCAAAGTATTGTATCCAATGCTTACTTGTTCGATGCTCAAGTAGCAAGGTGAGCGAGACCTCGTTTGACCGGCAAATGTAACACGAAAGCTGCTACCCACTCACTTTGCCCAAACGGCGCAGTAGCAGGAGTGAGAGCGAGCGTGAAATTCTTGTCCTATTTCAATAAAGTTTGTGTTTGCCAGCTGAATTATAGCGTTAGTTTTCCATAAATTACATTGTCGCCCGACGTCCGTGTTTCAAGTCAGTTTCCGAAAGACTTTCACGGTACGATTTTTGCTACTAACTGCTCACTTCAAATTCACGTGCGCTGCGCTGCCATCATATGGCCAAAAGTACGTTTTCTTGCACGAGGAATAGAATTGCATTCGTGCAAGGCCGCAATCGTGATGGGAAGAGGTAGTACTCCCGGTCGTGTGCAAACGGAACCCGTAATGCTGGCAGGGTTTGGAGACGAATGTCTACGATGTGAAGTTATGATCCGTAGCTATTTTGGGATAATTCTGACTCGTTGGTGGGAAAACGTTTGAGCGGAAATGGAACAACTTCCCCTTTAGCGGAAGAGACATAAATAAATATAACGGTGACGTTATTCGTGCTTTCAAGTTTTGTATGAATTCAACACCAATAATCATATTTGATGTACAAAGTTAAGCGTTACATTGTTCATATTTGATGTACAAAGTTACATTGTTTTTAAATACTGATCAAAACAAAGTATTTTACGAAAAACTAACAAAAATAAAGTCATTTTTTTATCCTTAAAGTATTGAAAATGCAACGGCCTCGGAAGAAGATTTAATTGGATTTTATTTCAACATTACTCGATCTTAGTTTTATGTACCAATTAAAGATAGATATCCTAAGAACCGTTCCCTTCTCAGTTATAATAGATATGTATCGTACATTTCCTAAACCGATCGTGCTTCTACTTCGTAGAAGCTGATACAGCGCAATCCCTTTGCCCCAAGAAATAATGATTTCACCTATCCGGAAGGATAACTCTACCAGGTTACAGTTCGTCGAACGTGACAAATGAGCTTGCAGGAGGTATTTTAATTATTTACCGCTTCATAAACTCTCACTTTATCTCTCAAATATATTGGGCTGGCAGATAATCTGCATCTGAAGAACGGAGACCGAACGGATGAAGGCCAAAGTAGAGTCCGCTTTTTAAATTATGCTTACAATAGGCTTCACAACGGTGGCCCTCGCAAAGGCTTACGCATTTTAAAGGAAGGTTGAGATGAAAGTGGGCCCATAAAATTATGGTTTCGCTCCTCATTGACCTAACCTCCAAGAATGTCACAGGACGGTATTCCAAATATCTTACACTCTAGTATTCTTCTACCTCCCGGAGACCATCATAGGGAAAATAGCTAAATCTATGCTGGGACAAAATCCGACCCCCGGAATGCAATCTTGGCACAGCGGGTGTTTTCGGTTTATTGCCATAAAGATATATTAACTACCGTGGTACCATCGTGTCGGGCGGGGGTAGATTCGGATCTTACCTCATAGATGGGCAAATATTTATTCACCTTCACGAAAATTGTTGCCCCCAAAATGTCACGGGAAGTTATTTCCTTCCCTCTTCCGGATGCTGGAAGGGAAACGCACAGGGCCAAAGCAGTTTTTACGATCCAACGATAGCGTACCTGGTGGACATTAATTTACCTGTAGCTGGTGGAGGGGACTTATTAGGATCATCGTGCAGACTGCGGAGCGGTAGGAAACTTTATGGGAGACTAATTTATGGAACAGGTTGGTTTTTGTTCAAACATTTTATTCTTGTCCTCTAGTTACCTTCTTAACATTAAAATTGATGCAATTTAAATTCCTTTGAGTACATCGCATCATTTAAGCTAGGTCAAATTAACCTCAACGCCCTCACGCCAGATGCAAACGACCGACCGAAAGGTAAGACGTTTTGGGGCACTTTTTTAACTCAAAATAAAACAGAGATAGTAAGTTTCTTACCAACTTTAGGTTACTTAAAGATGAACCATTCCCATGCTTATCCTCGGGGGGATTTACGACCGTGATGCTCCATAAAAGAAGCCATTGCCGAACGTAATGAGCTCCAGTGGATCGTCGTGTTCGGTCGAAAGCAAACAGCAGGTCCAACAAGATGCTAGAGCTACAAACTCCCGTAAGCAGCAGCACCAGCAACACCAGTCGGGCACATGATGTTTGTTTGTTTGAATTTGAATCGTGGGTAGCTTTTCTTCATAGACTATCGCACCTCGCGTTGATGGGGATTTTGCTTTGGTGTTTTGATGCTGCATGTTTTTCAATACGAAACGTGGGACGAATTTTTCCACCCACAGTTCATCCGGTCAAATTTCCGATGAAACATTCCCATGGTGACACGAAGCGCTCCGACGGTTGTAAACAGGTAATTACTTAAATAAAGTTAAATTTCTACTTTCCACGCTCCGAGTTGCTGCTTAACAGACACATCGAGCGTGCCGCCTTCGGGACAATGTCGGTAGAAATTTAGATAAAAAAGAAATGAAGTTAGATCGTTCTAAATCACTTTTGCAACTGTTGCAGCAAGTAAATGGTTTTCGGAAAGCTGCTGAGCTTTTATAATGCTGTTTTTGACACTGAAAATGTAGTTAGGAGAGATGATTGACGAATAAAAGGAGCTAAATACAAGTAAAACACTTACAATACTTGTTTGTACCAAGAGCAAATGACAACGTTACTGCAAATGGAACTTTTTAAATAATAAAGTAAATTATAAATGTCCAACAAATCTGTACTATTTATTGACCAACATATTTCATAATCTTACACAAGGTATTCCAATAAAATAAAATAAAAAAAAACATTCAGAAAGTCTTTAAAAACGTTCACGGTAGTAAAAAAGTACCAGACTACATATATTTTGGGTATTATACATACCGAACCAAAATAAAAAAAACCGCCAAGAGGGTTCTTTCTTCAAAGCAGTGAAGTTTCTTTCTTGTAGGAAGTAAAAGTTCGAATCTTCTTTCTTTGTGCTAGTCCACGTTGAGGCCTATTGAGGTATGTTAAATGCTGTTGGACTCACGCAAAGTGATCGGTTGTGAATCGTTGAAGTAGAAAATTAATTCGTATTTATTACGCTGCTCAATCGTGTCCTGGTGTACGGTGGTGCTGTAAATGACAAGCTGTTGAGAGTGATCAGCCCTCTCACAACTCACAACACCACACACAACTTAGCTACCGACTTTAACCTAACGTTCTCACGATTGCCCGAATGTGGCCGTAGAAAATGGTAGCATTCAATTTATTTTTATGGTCGCTCATAAATATGCCAATACGTCTTGTCACACCGCAAATGGGTGCCATACGTGTCCGTATAACACGGAAGTGGCGGTCTCTGACAGATGGCCAGCTTGAAACCCATACGGTTACAGATGCGCTTAGTAGCTGCCAATATTACGATGCTCTAACGATATGGTATTTATTTTTATCAACATAATCTCTGTCCACATTTGGGATCGTAAAGGGACAAGGGACTCAAAGTGAAAGTGGATCCTTTTCAGGAGGAAATGGTTAAGTATGTTTTCCAATTTCAAAGATTTCTATGCTTGTGTTGTAAAGAAATCTTTCAGCAGGGGAATTCCTTTGAAGAGAACATAATACGGTTAAGCATTGATCTGATAAATTGGAATTTTAAATAGAAGATTAAACTGGCTAAACTTTAACTTTACTGAATAGTTTTGAAAAAGGAAACCCAACGACAGAAACAGCAAACAAAATCTTCAGGTAATATGTAAATAAAAATATGTTCGGATAAGCTTTTTAAAATATGTATTTAAACTTGGACAGAAATAACTAATTTTTCACTTTTGTAGTACTTCACTTCACTCGAGTCTGAGATTTCAAATGATTTATTTAAAAATCTTGAAAACAAAACCTACATAAAAACGAACCATTATAGAATTTGTCAATAAATGTTGCTGATTTAGCTTATCCATTGAAATTGTGTTACGAACGAAAAAAGCATCCTTCACAAATCGAACCCTTCAGCCACGTCGTATGGTCGATAAATCAAACTGACACATTACTTCCTGGAAGCGCTATTTAACAGGTGAAATCGAGAGTACTTTTCCATCAAATATATCAACCGATCATTCTTGGTTCGTTCTTGGTAGAATATGTGTGTGCAGGTGCGACTGTATGTATTTTCCTCGACAGCAAAAATGTTCCTCTCACTCTCTCGCCCTAACCTATCGAACATTAAGCCGGTTAAAGCTCTAAAGGTGAAACGAGCCGCGTTAACCGGTGATACTAACGAAGCGTGGAAAATGCTCCCGATCAATTGCGTGTTTCTAAGCACCTTTTTCCGGCCACTTTTGCTAAATGTTCTTCACTCTTCGCACCAAACTGCCTGCCACTGACGGTACGTGGTTCGTACAAAAATGCCAGCAGGCCGAGCGGAAAAAGTAATGCTTCAGGTGGAAAGGTACGAGTTATCAGCCATTAAGTGAAACATTGATTGAATTCCGACGGAAAGAAAAATTCGACTGCAGACTTACGGTACAGCAAACGAAATAGAAAAACAAGTGAGAGAAGGGGGAGCATGGTTACGGCTAGAACTCTGCCTGAAATGAATTGCAGCTGGTCTGGGTTTTATTTTTCATTCAATCGTAGTCATTTTTCACATCCGTACTGGTGTGCATAGGGAAGGTGTCAGAGTGAGGTGTGTGAAAAATTTGTATTTTGCGAGGATTCTAGGGAAAGGTATTTTATCCTTAGTAAACAGACACCGTTCACAAACTGAATTGGCACGGATCTTGATATAACAACAGAACGAAGATATCGATTGTTGTTTAAATTCAGGAAGGCAAAAAGCAGCACAATCGAGAAGTGAATACCTTTAAAGCACAAAATAATCTGCGGCATTGCAGCAGTAAACTCTGAATGCGAATGGAACGGGAGCTTTGGCAATGTTAACATATTAATGGCATGATGTATTTTGCTTCATCGATTTAAAGTTTATTCATCGCGCAGAAAAGAACCATCAGTCAACACACATGACGTGTGATGGTTGTGTGGAAACATGTTAATCCCAGTGGATGGCATACTTTTTACGAAGCTTGACTATATATGTCCATAGTTTTCATTGGGATTAGAAGATTAGTGAGAATCTCAATGTTGATGCTGGTAGTGACAGGTTTAATATTTGCAAAGGAAATGCAGAAATTGGAATTATTACATGTATTCAATGTCAACCAACGTTAATCTGAGAAAGGTTTAAGGCTATTTGAACCATTGTGCCATAGCATTATTGATATGATAATTGAAAATTTTTGAAATTGATGTTATAAATGGTAATTGTTTTTTAAATTTTCGTTTTTATGCAGACAAAGTATTCCAAAAGCAACGACCAAGCATCCATCATTCATCATTCAGTTTAAGAATAATGTTTTTGCTGCAGTTTGCAGTTTGACTTCGATCGATTGGCGATTGATGGAAATATGGGAATGAAAAATGCTTCTAAGATGAACAATCAGTTTTTTGATTGATGATATTTATGAGCCATGAACGTTCGTTTTTTTTTTGCATATCTTCCGCAACAACCATTAATATTTGAAAAATCTGTACTCGCATTTCCTTATAGCTCACATTAACCATTGATAATTCACCTTTATGAAAAAAATTGGCTGTTTGCGAAAGCAATAAATGAAATTGTTGCAACAAAGTATTTCCCCTTCTGTTACAATTTCGTCAATGTGTGATTCTAAATGCCAATCAGGAACCTCTTGACACCCAACGATTGTCACGCAATCGGATTTGGAAAAGTTTTACTTGGTTTCATCTCCCTTCTCTTGGCCTCTTTTCGGTTTTCCAGCACAACCAAACTGGTCTTCTGTCGCATATGGCAATACGTTTTCAAATCCATATCGATGAGGAAGGGCCATAAAAATGAGTTATGTGTTAAGGTCTGCTAGACAGATTTAGCCAAAAGTGGAACGCGTGGCGCGGTTTTATTACGCTCGCAGGGAGCGAATTTCATGCAGCTTGACTTTCTTGGGGCACAGGCTTTGGTTTGTCGCATTCCCTTCACGGAAAAGTACATCAATATGCTCCCAAAATATACCGGGGGTGAAGCAATCAAAATGGGAACCTGCAACCGGCAACAAATTAATATGGTTGGTTAGCGCAAAGTTCCCCCAAGCGCAATCTGTGGTACACGTGAGGGAAAGTTTCCAATCTGGCATTGTGCAGTAGAGTACCACAGTTGAAAATAAGAGAGGGGCACAAGTTTTAATATGAAGATATTTTTATGGCACATATTAAAATGGTGACATGTGGTGAGGTGTAGACATACTGCCGATATTGTTGCGAAACCCCAATGCTATATTTCCTGGATTAATACAGCATCAAATACACTTTTAATTAAGTGTTTCTGGAGCAAACCTCTGGTTTTCAAAACTTAATTGATGCCACCTCAAAAAGACAAAGCATAGAAGACTCATTAAATAATTTTCTTCTGAATACTAATACTACTACTGAATACTAATTTCTCTAAGTAAAAAACAAAATAAATATGTTTAATAACTCACAAATCTGTTTGAATACTTTGTAAAATCGGTTTTGTGCAGAACCCTACTCTTTTAAATGCTATTTTTCCATATATGTGTTCATCATAAACACTAACTAATGTTTCATCTTGGTTGGCAAAAAGCTCATAACCCTAACATAAAAATTATCACAACCTAGCATACTGAATACTTTCCATCTGCTTACCTCCAACCTTGTACACGTACAGCTTGCGCTTGTGTACGTGTCGTGAATAGTTTATTAATTAATGAATTCGAATTATAAATGTCTCTTCCACCGGTCGTTCCCTCGGAAATAGATCCTGAACGCGAAACTGTTGTGTCTTGAAAGCTGTTAACACTCTGCAGCTCCGAGCGGCTCTTTTCGGGTCTTTTCCATTCCTTAAAATGTATTAGCATAAGGTTCAAAGAGCTTCGTATCATTCACGCAGTGAAATTAGCCGGAAAGCGGTTCAAAGCGCTTCTGCTTTGATCGGGCTGCTGCTGCTGCTGCTGGGTGCGTCTGAACCGGACCGGGATAAAGCTAAAGGCGAAGTTAATTAGTTATCAATTTCATCGGAACCAGGAGGCGCCACTGGCAATCGATCGGCCACAGTGGCTGAATAGGAATGCCGCTCAAACCAATTAACTTTGCACTGGGAGGTCAGCATGGTGATTAATCTCAGCCAGTGAATACAGTGGAAGAAGCTTGCTACAAATAATGCAAATGCCGTAAATTTTAATTTAAAATAAGCTTTAAGCCTTCACAAATACACATACGATATGTGAACGAAATTTTCTTAAAGTAAGTTAATTGCTTCTGGGGTTTGGGGCACAATTCCTCGCAGTTAAATGCTCAAACTCCTACGTCTGCAACGCTGATTGTCTAGGACGATTGCAAAACTAACAGCTCAACAACCGCCCAGCGTCCGAAAACTTTACCATTCCTCCCTCAATGTGACAGAGCGCGGTGTCAGAAAGAATTGAGCCATCAAGCATATGGTGTTGTGCCCGATCACATACAAATCTCTTTTCAAAACAGTGTCATAAAAAGAGTGTATATGGCCTGTGCGACCTTTTGCTGGCAACAAGAGGGGAAAAAAAAAAACCAACACACTCACATCTACCCAGGACCTGTCATCTACAACCGTACATGGGACACAGCACGGTGTCGGATGGATGGATGTTGCCGGTTTATGTTTTGCGTGATAAGGTTATGTTGTGTTTGGCGTACGAACAAAAACAATAACATCGTGCCATATGCACGAAACGCTTAGGCGAACCATGAGGTGCAGTGGAGCATTTTACCCCAAAACCAAATGATGAGTCCACTAGGGTGTACGTGAGTGTGTGTGTGTGTGTGTATGTTTATGTAGATGTAGGGTGAAAACGTAAAGCGCAATGCTTCATCTCCGGTCTATGAAATGTGTGCTTTCTGAGAAGAAGGAAGACAAATAGTTGAGAAGCGACTCGTTCCCAGTAAGGCTCTGGCAGGCCCAGTTAACAATTGCGCCATGCCAGGAGAGGCAGAAAGGGAACGCATCAAATAATGGCAATGTCATCAGCACGTCATGGCCAGAAGTTTGTTATCATAACGACCTCCAGTACGAAGGGGGGCATCAAGGAACGCTTCGAAGTTGGTTCGTCAACGGTGGAAAACATTCTGCAAACGGCAATCGCTTGCGCGATATGTGAGAAGCAGTGGAACAAAAATAAAAAAAAAACTAACGAAAACTCAGCCCAATGGGGAAGATGTTCGATTGTGTATGCGTTTATGGTTATGACTCTTTTTTCGCTTAGGGGAGAACGACATAACATTGCTGTGATGGTGCGCGAGATGCGCGTGCAATATGTAGAGACGAAAACGTTTACGTTTGACAAGCGAGTTGGTTGGTATGTTTCATTGTTTGTTATTATTTTTGCCTCACGTTTCATCCAGAAAATCAAACCAATGGACTCAAAGCAGTACCGCTGGCGGTGGCATGTGATCAGATTCGATTCGTCTGATAGTCTGCGACCACCCGTAGTGTTGACATTTTGTTAGAGTAGCAAACGAGTGATTTGAGTAGAACGGAAAGAGTCAGCCGAACGACACTACGAAGATGAAAACAAGAACCAACAGAAAAATGTGCCGCTTAAACTTTTCCTTTGCGAACCGCTTTCTGGCGAAACATTCTTTGCGTCACTTTCTTTCAGATTTAGCGAGGGAAGAAAGTTTCAAGTTTGCTCCACGGGACACACCGATCAGTTATGGTGAAAGGGCTCGAAGAATCTTTAGCTTGTTGTGTCAGTTTGTACTGATAAACTCAACGGCGCGACACAGCGGGTGAGTTTCAAGTTTCAAGCAGTGATGCCAGGATTTTCAACACACCGTCAGTGTGCGGCGTGTAGCGTGCTCGCCATCGCGGCTTCTCCAAAATGTGTTTCTGTACCACAGCATCGGTTGTTTTGATGTACGGGTTGCAGTGCCCCATCGAAGCATGACACGCTATCCTCCGTCCGTGTGGTGCAGCTGAAAAACTTTTATCGTTGCACTGCCCTCGGAACTATCACCAGGAGCTGAAAGCAGCTTCCTGCAACCGCGTACTGTGGCTGTAGAGAGCATACTCGAGTTTGGAGGTTGTGGTTTTTGAAGAAAGTTAGTGCATGATGGTGTGCGTTTGATGAACCGGATGAAGACGTTTATCATCGATCGTTTGATGCAGTTAGTAAACTCAGCGTAGAGAGGTAATGTGTCATAACTCAGTTTGAAGTATGATATTGCATGCGAGTTTATACCGCTGAACGGCACCACAATCCTAATTTCTTAATTTTGATTAATTTGTTTTTTTTTTCAAATAAAATAGTCAAAACAGAGGCATAAAAATAAAGAAATATTTCATTAAATAGTAAAGGGAAACAGAAACAGCCACATGGTTTAACGTTGATAGATTTCCATTAAATTTATGTCTCCTCCAAAATTAAAATCAACAATCACTCCATTCAAAAAGATGTTAAATGGTCAAAAATGAATTTCAAAATATTGTGTATTTATCGCTGTTTCTAATACATTTACGAAATAGAGTATTTGTGGAAAGACAGTTTTTTTTGTATGTTTTCCAATTAAAAAATATTATTCATCATTCACCGGGGCATACTGCTCAAATTGAGCAATGAATTTACTGCCTTCGAGTGAACGATGGGCTTCAATTAACTAATGTCGAAGATGCGTTGAACGTTTCGAAGATCTGTCACACCGTAACAGTGCCATAAATTCAACCAGGACGAGCTAATTCACTCATGTAATTACCGTACGACCCATTACTTACGGAGGTCCCAAAGTCACCCCCTTCAGAGAGCAGCTTCATTGACGATGACGAAAACAGAAGCGCTGCAAAAGTGGAACAAATGGTAACCAATGTCGGTGACTTGGTAGCCATCACTCAGCGCCAGTAATCACAGGCATTGCCATCGCACATCAAAATCCCATAACCTAACCTAACCTAACATAATCTAACCTAACCTCTGGGAATGGAACGCAACCGAACCGTGACGGGGTTTCATCAGAACGCTGACATGATGTCTAAGGAAGCGATGGATGAAACGACCCGGAGAGTGAAGTACATGTTCTTGAGATGTTACAGCTTTCTTATTTGGCCGGGTACGGCGACAACACCGTCATGGACGTCATTAGCAAACTGGCACTGGGGAAGGACAAAGTGTGTGTACATGCTTCATCTAGCACTAGAGTTGCAACTTTGCCGTGCCAGAGTCCTGGCAAAGCGAGGAAATGGATCGTTTATCCAGGGACCGGCCTGTGTTCCAGCGGAGATAATGCTTTACCCATCTGAACGTAAGCAGGAAAGAGCGCGCGAAAGGGCACCCTGTTTCTAACGCTATTACATGATAATTATTTCGCAAATAAATTAGACGCCTACAACCGCCCAGCCAACCACTAACCCGACCATGTCATCCTACAAAGAGCCACCGGTAGTGGCACCGACCGGATCACCCTTATGGTTGCATGTTTCATATTCCACCACTTGTGGACGTCATCTTGGGATACTACCACAGCAACGCAAACGGACATTTGTAATTGTGTACATCGGTTCTCGAGGGCGAAGATGTCCTTCATCAGGAAAAAGCAACTCAACGTGATGTGTCTTTATGGTGGGATATTTCTTAGCCCAAGTCAGATTTGTCCGTACGTTCAACGGGGCGGCACCGGGAAAAGGGCAAAGTGTTGGTAAATGAGAAACGTGCCTTGGCATAAATCTTCGTATGGAGAGTAGTCAGCATTTCAATTTGTTACTTTTTCCCCGCTCTTATGGTGTTAGTTTTTGAGAACAACTTTCCCGGTGTTGGTGCTTCTATCATGCAGACTCGGAGCTGTCACGGCCAGCTTGAGCGGGATGGTAGTTTGCCGAAGGAAAACCACATGAAAGGTACAGGATGTTGTTTTCTTGGTGCACCCTTTGTGTTTCCTTTCCGGAAAGATACTGTACAGTTAAGGTGGGCTAGTTGAAAGGATCATCAGGGTGTAGGGGTACTTCTGGAGTGCATCCAGAAGGAAAGTAGTCCAGAAAAGTGGACATGGATATAGTGAGATAGATGGATAGCTTTCATCGTTGTCATTCCAAGGCTTTGAAGCCTGTTTTGCATGACAGTTTTGAAATGCCTGTTTACCGATACCGCCTCCGGTGGTCATGTATGACCGTGCTTAAGCTAGAATGGATTTCTGGATATGCATAGTTTGCATTTTTGGCTGTCATTCTTTTGAGGAAAACCAATGTATGAAGTAAGGAATTCTTACCTATTTGTTAAAATATGTATATCAATCGCACTTAAAATAAAGCGTTACTATGTTTCCAACAATATGTTTAAGATAATAAATATAACATTGATTTTTTTAGCTTGCTCTGTGGTAACGCCGGTAACCTCAGTGGTAGACTTATGACATACTTACACCGTTACTGTTTAGTGGTAACCGTGTAAGTATGTCATAAGTTCCGGTGTTGTATCAAATCAAATTCGGACTTCTGTTGTCTTAATACACTAGATTAACTTTTCTGTTATGGATACACTAAATCACAACCTCCCATAAGCATGATCTTGCTATCATAGGGTACACTCAGTTACAGAAAAAACCAAAGCACGTAAGAGCTTTGATACTGTGTCAACCAAGAGAGAGAATAAATCCTTTAAAATCAAGTGATCATTTTCAGTGCGACTTTGAGAGAGTACACATTTGTTACTAGATGGAATCCGTTATTGCATGAGGTATTAGTACAGTTGAACATTTCATATCGGTTCTCCAAGATTAAATTGAATAAGTTTAAAATCAACAAACACATGCTAAAATTACGCAATTCTTATCGATATACAAAACATCAGCACACTTTTTCATTCTTTGATGAGAATGAAAGGAAATTCGTCTTGTTAAGGTCTTTGCCCAAGATACCACGGTACCAAAACAGAAAGGTTAATCTTCTATTGCATCCTGCATGCTTTACTCTGTGTTGTACAAAGTTGAGCGGACAGCTAAATTGAACATGAAAAGGATCTTAATGGCAGCTTAATTTCGTTTTAATAAATAAAATATATTTGTAAATCTCCCTATTTATATGTTATTCATAATTGTTTCACAATAATAATAAAAAGAAAAATTAAATAGGATGGAGACGCCCAGTAGTTTACAGAATACTTTACACAGAATTGAAGAGCAGATTGTTGAGCTGATTCAGCCTCAAGGTTGTTATGGGTAGTGAGTTAACATAAGAGCTGGGACTATGGTCTTTATTTGTATCAAAAATATTTCATAAAAAAAAGTTTTGAGAAAATCCAAAGTAATATGAAAGCACCATGTTCAAAGATGTCTAAATTAGTGCATGTAATTGAAAATATAATTTTTTTTCTTAAACTCCGGTTGCAAATTTTCCGGTTCAAATTTCATGACATTCTTAGATTATCTGATCAGCTAATACTAAAAATAAGACTTTTCTTTTTTTTTTATTCAGGAGTAACGGCAAGGCCGAATTGCTTGAATAAGATTTTTCTATTTCATTCGGAATTAGCGTTATGGAAAATCATTATCAGGCAAAATGTTACTGTGCATTTTAAATAATGTATGTTAGTTTAAGCACATTGTTTTATTCACAATGAAGACTGATAGATTAAAAATAACAAACACTTTTAAACTACGCTTACAAATCTGTTTTCGAAGCATTCTTATTCTCATAAAATTTTGTTTCGTTTTGTTCTTTTGTACAATAACTCATATTAGTTAAGATTAGCTGTTTTTGTTACCTTTGGCTATCGTCACACTTATTGCATGATTGTGCAGATCAATCTACTCCCAGTGTAAAAAACAGCAACTTAAAAATATGAAAAAGGCCCAAACCATCAGAATTAGAAAATAATAGGTAAAGCAATTAGAAAATAATAGAATAAACTCATTGTGATCAGTTACAAAAATGAACATAAGTAGCATATCCTTCCATTTTTCACATTATGTACAGTATGTATAGTAAAATTAATTTTTCAATGGTCTCAGAATAATTCGCTTCAAAGCCTGTTCACATTTACAAACGATAATGCGCCACCCATAATAGATTGACCAGAAAATTAACACCAATGTGCATCAAACATGAATGTCGTCATTATCGCAGCACATCGATTATGCCTCTCCTCAGTCCGGCAGGGTAAACCTGTCTGGGAGGCTTTTGGATGCAGATTGCATTAAAGTGATTTAATAGTGTCCGTGAGCCGGCTGCAAATGTCACACTTAAATAACATTACGCAAAGGCTATACATTTCACACATCGTTCATCTGCTTCTGTCTATCTCCTTCCAATACTGGTGAACTGTACCTGCACGAATGAACCATTGCATTTTTTCCCTTTGAGACCATTCGGTTATGGAGCCCCCACTGATGTGTGAGTTTTCATGACCTTATGGCTGTATGTGACACGAGATTAACTGACGCTCGATGATAATAATTGTACACCGTATGGAATAAAATCTCAAATGGCCCTAAAATCCACAATCGATAAGCGAAAACCATGTGGGTGAGCGTATGCTTTAGCTTTGGTCACCAGAGGTGTGAATGTGACGCTTCTGTGGATTGAATGCTACATATTTGATAATCAACATTTCGTAATAGTCATTACGATAGCGACACTGCGGAGAAATGCTGTAAAATGGATAACTTTGTAGTGATTCCATGATCTATAAAAATACTATACGGAATAAAAAAAACTGCGGTATTTCGCAGGAATTGAACAAACATAAAAACAATATGTATGTATAATAATGTATTACAACTGATAAAATCAAAATAGGTTCAAGTTTTCTGTTACAATGTGACTGAGTATACCCATTCATTGCAAGATAGTCAATGCAACGTATGGGAAGAGATGTATAAAAAATAGAATACCTTTTTTTTTGCTAGAAAAAGCATGAGATAGTCGAAAGAAACAAAAAGTTTTTATTACTTTGTTTATGAAGCTCTGGTACACTACCAAAAGCTTATTGATTTTAGAATAAAAAATGGCATGCTGATTTAAATCCAATGTGGAACGATTGAAATCTGTTGTAACATAATTTAGCCACTCGTATATTTAATTAGATTTATGGCGGTTACGGGCAAAAAAGGGTATGACCTACAGGAAGCTAAGATAAGGAAAGGATTTATAAACACTAAGAAAATCTCGACTTGAAGAAGGAACAAAATCAAATTCTGTCGAAAGCTACCTTTAACTCTTTCTAATCCTTTTATCTTATATTTTTCCCTCAGCAATACGGCCTGGCCGTTACTACCGAATAATAAAAAAATATTTCGCTCGATTATATCCTTTTACTCGGATAATCTTTGGGCAATACTTTCAAGCCTGCCGCAGTACGTGATGTAAAAGTAAAATGAAACCATTTTCCATGTTGATTACAACTTTTCGCAATTCACCAACATTCTAATTCTAGAAATTTACTATGATCAGAAAATTTTAGCTTCTAATTTTTTAGAATTTACAGATGGAGCAAGACACCCCAAAATTTGAGCCTACTATAACTTCAACTTATATCAAAGGAGTAAGGTTGTTACTCAAAGTTATCTTTATATATTTTTTAAACATTATTTGTGAATATGTGAGTTTAAGTGTCGTTTGAGGTTTTTTTCCCACATGCTGTACAATTATTATCATCGAGCGTCAGTTAATCTCGTGTTACATGCAGCCATAAGGCCTTTATGATTTATGATAAATCACAAATCAGAGTTCCATACCCAAACATTTCCAATGAAAAAGAAGAGGCAAAAACCTAAGGCAGTTGGAAGATGAAGGTGTTGTGTCTATATCATTTTATATGGTAAAAATATATCCATTGCCAAATCTTTTCGGTACCTAGAGGTGTAGTTTGAAAACAACAATACGTTGAATAAGAATATGTTGAATAAGACTATGTTGCCTATTGTATGTTGACTATCTGGTACAGAAATGTACAAGAATAATCAACTTATGGGGCGCGTACCCAACGGACGTCCTTAACCAATACAAGACAACGATACTGTCCGTCTTGGAGTATGGTTGCATATGCCTCCACTCGGTGGTCAAGTAGCATGTAATCCGACTTGAAAGGATTCAATATCGCTGTCTTAGAATCACACTCGGCAGCATGTAATCGACACAGAACATGTCTCTTGAAGTGATGTCCGTTGTGATGCCGCTAAAGCTGCGGTTTGATAATCGAGAACTGTATGAGATGGGTTCTGAAGGCAAAATTATGAAGATTATCAATGATTTTATGTCCCTAGTCCTTCTGAAAATTTATCTCGTGCCAGTTTAACAGAGTCCTATAGCTCCATTTCAAGTGTAGATACCTCATTAAAGGAGGTAATTGATACTTTCCCTGATAATCTTCACTGGACGACAATTCCCAGCATTTTCGTCGAAGGATATGGCAATTCACTATTGAGAAGTGCTTATCCTATGGATGATTACGTATTTTTTACGAATAGTTCAAGCACTGTTGAAGCGTTGAAATCCGTGAAGGCTATTAACAGTTTAGATAATGTTGTGAAGGTCTTAAGGAGCTTTTTGACAAGGTGTCCCGCATATCTCTAGTATGGCTGACTGCTCATTGCAATATATAAGGGAATTAGAAGGCAGATCATTTGGTAAAAAAAGTTGTTTTGGAAGAACCTTTCTTTAATGAGCCTATTCTTCCTCACAAGTTCCTTTGGGAACTCTGCATAGCACATTGCACTCAAGAATTCTGCTTGGCACGTTGGTAGTATTCGTTGGAATCAGTAGAACTCGGCAGGTTCTTGTATTCGTTCCTGCCCGTGTTTCCTTAAAGCCTTGGTTTCGTGACATACCTGGAGATCGTACATTCATTCGAATGCTATCTACACTTAAGTCTAACCGTTTCACATTGCGCACGTTTCCAGCGTTTAGAATAGGTCGACACCAAAGAAAGTGGATTAGATTTCACGACATATACCATCTTGGTCTTTAGTTTTCCGTGGAATACGAAGCTGCTAGACTCTCCATGTCGGGCGCAGTCAAAAAACTGAGAAGAATCTAACACAATACAATAAATAACATCCTGGCGGGAACCGGCTGGACTATGCTCAAACATTTTTTTGAGTTCAGTGTAAATTCCCACTCAGACTCCTTGTGGCTTAAGTACGCCAAACGGTTGAGGTCGCTGTCTTGCGCTTTCATTTCGCTGGCGTAGATCCGTGAATGTTATTGTGAGACTTTGAACACTCATGGTAAACCATGTCTGAAGTGCCATCCCATTCTATTTGTATCTCTTTGTGCTACCTAAGCCGAAAGACATGATGGATGGAACCAATCCAGGATTCAAGGAGCATGGCAGCCAATGCAATGGTGGGTGTCGATCGGAAACCACTCCATCGGGAGCCCAAAAGCAAAAACGAAACAGACCCTCGCGAAGACCCGACACACTAAAACGGAACCAACCGAAATGCAACAACCACACGTGCTGGATGAACAAATACTCTTGCTATGATCAGTGGACCTCTGAATAAGGACTGGATCCTACTGAAATGTACGTGCACACCCAGATTAAGGGCCCTTCGGTGACTAGGAGAGGGAAATGTCTCCCAGCCAATACGGATTGTAGCATCAAAATGATGAACTCGAATTATTTGTAAATACTAAGCTTTAAACAATACGGCCTGCCGTTACTGCGGAAAAAAATGTTTTTAAATTTTTTGCACAAAACAGTTGTTATATGTGAGTGTTGTTTTCAAATATCGTTTCAAGGTTAAGGAATTTGTGTCGATTTTTTAGGTACGGCGAGCAAATAATTTTTTATACATATTTTTTGTATACTTTTAAAATTTTCAATGTTTTATTCGATACCACATATGTATTTGCTTTATTGAATGTAAATATTTTATGGAGGGATAAAATAAAACTCTTCTTTCAAAATTATTATTGTTATTAAAAAGATAATTTCTATTTGATAGTAATTTAAGCCATTTAAAAGCTATTTAAAAATGTTTTTGTAATGCATTTTTGTGGTTGCTAGCAAACTACGAAATTTAATTTTCAAAATCGCTCACTTGTATTTATTATTGTGTACTTGGTAACTATGCATTAATTCATTCATTATTAAAAATTAATTAAATGGCATTTTTATCTTGTTCAAGATTTTCTCCTTATTTATTGGTAATTGATGCTCCTCGTGACCGTTTTAATAACACTATATTCAAAATAATCTAATGGAATGAAGCATACATTCAAAGCATTTTCATTTCACATAAACTTGTTACTAAAATTAAAATGTAAAATCTTTTTATCACTCCTTTGTAATTTGAAAAACCTGTCCATAGCTAGTCTTATTCTGAATCTTGAAAAGATGTTTGTAACACAACATTTAAACCAAAAAATCTACCATAAAAAGTTACAAAAACTAATACCAAAACATCTGTGAGAATATTTTCCATTTGTTTTCTGTTGAAGATTAAGTGTAACTTAGAATTGAACAAAACAGTACAATTAGATTATTTTATGTAAATAATTCTCTTTTATCACAACTTGTTCTTTGCTCTAATTATCACTCATGTTCATTTTGATTATCTTTATAACATTATCATTATGATATCGGTCAACGTGTTTCGTGTTTCTATTGTAGTTTATTCCTGTCAATTTAAAATTGGGTTTTTTGTTAGAAAATCTTAAAACCAGGCACATCTTAACATCCGTTTTTTACCTCACAGAACGCTGCAACATTACATCGAAATGTTTCTGTTTGCCTGCTAAAAGGTTTCCAGACCGCAGCCGCGATATTTCATCAAAAATTGCATTTTGATAGAGCAACGTAATAAAAAGCACTTTAATACTACTCCATCAACCACAAATTTTCAGACGTACGTTACATAAAATTCTACACACTGCTTTCAAGCTTGTCGGGCAAAACTAGCATAGTAGTGATGCAGGCGGTAAACCGATGGCATGTGAGTTAACGATGATGGATTTTGTTGCTTCCAGATGACGATGGTGGACATTTTTGTCAGGATCTTGTAACAATCCCTAAGAGTAAAACAGCATCCACTTTTGACGTTGATTTACTGCGCATGGAAGGAGCATTTAAAAATTTTATAACATTAAACAGGATCGAAGCCAATGTCCTCGATTCTTCGGTTTGACTTTATGCAACACCATCAAAATGTTTTAAAATGGAGAATTGATTTTTAAAACTTAAAATATTTAATTTTTTGCAGTGCAGTTTTCAGAGCTGGTTATAGTGGCTTATTGTTTGTATATATTAAAACCCATCATCTTCGATTCCACTTCATACGATTGAGCGAGGGAGATTTTCGAACCGCACCACTCAAAGCTTCCCGCATAGTGGAAACATCCATCCAGTACTAATCTTTGTGGAATGCTTCCCCAACAGTAAACTTATACCCTGCTGGTTTGATCCATTTTATCGTCATTTTCACAAACACAAGAGATGAAACAAAAAAAGCTCAACTGCAGATTGAAGCACAGGCACTGTACCGCAACCGCATTTTCACCGCTGCAGCGCATGGCTAGTGTAGTAAATTTTTATAGGAATTGGAATTTTATGTACCACAGAAAATCCCCGCCGGTTGGTGAAATTGTCCGTATGTCGGTGCAAAAACGTCTCTCAACCGTTAACGATCACAGCAGACGTAACCGTCGTGGCGTGAAATCCAGGCATGATTTTGTTAATGGACGACAAAGGATTTTAGGCGATCGATCTACACTCACACACTCGCGTTGGAAGCGTTGATATGTTTAGTTTTTGCAATACACCGTCAACTACATTGAACTGGTCGCTCTTCCATGTGCTAGAAACTGGGACACGCTAAAGCTTCGCGCATCGTTATGAGATTGCAATATAACGCGTTCGCCACGTATTGTGTCAAGTCTTCCACTGCAATCTGCGGGTCCTTCCTGAACTGTTGTGCTATTTTCTCAACCATTGGCTGATTGGCTGAACTGCGTTCTGCTTCGGTAGAGTGTTCAAAATAGATTGTTGGCTCTTTAGTTGCAATGAAATATCAGCAATATTTTCAATGGAAAACACTTTGGATCGTAATCCTCAGTCTGCTTAGAGATCCTCCAGGAAAAAGAATGTAACAGCAACGGGAACAAAAAACGTTCTATTTAGGCAAATATGTTTTTGGAAAATAAAACAAAAAAAAAACAATTTAAATCTCGACCCGTGGTGGATTCTAAAACATAAACATGTACGCTTCTACAATGTCTCTGTTTGCAGTAATTCTATATCCATGCTATAATTTTGGTAAAAACAATGAATATTAACCTATTTAAATTTTCAATACTAACTCCAATACAAATAATTAAT